>JBAMBO010002655.1:0-40829 GCA_037044535.1 Lordiphosa magnipectinata | reverse complement strand
GCTTCTGCTTACATCAGATGAACATCCATATTAATTGTGATGGGCAAAGCCATCCTTTTGCTTTTTCGATTTTATTTGTGATTTATCTTGGTTAGCTCAAGTTTCCAACGCGAAATCCCCAAGTGACTGAAAAAGGCAATTAGGAAAAATATACTTGGCTTTACTAAGCTAAACATTTCCAATAGCTTAGGAATTTCAGACAATTTAGATATACCTCTATAGTTTGCAATATCGGTCTCTGGTCCTTTTTGGATGGATAGGAATGATGTGGAAGTCCATTTAAACACTAAGGAAGTTTTAGAGAGAGATGGAAGAGTATAAGAAGTGATTGCAGAAGGTCGTCAGCACAATGTCTTGGAAAATTAATTTGATTTCGATCTTCTGGATACTGGATACTATACTCAAAAAACAACTCGTCCTAAAAAGTGTCATTTTCTGCCTAATTTTTACAAAATCGCACTAAAAAAAGGCAAAGCCCACTCGCCTTATTTTTAAGAAAATGCTTTTCTAAATAATAGAAATTGTGTTTTAAATTTCAAGGCAATTTTTCTAAATAATAGAAAATTTTAGCTATTTTTCGATTTAAAATTCCCAAGCGGTTATGGCAGAGCTGGCGTGAGGAGGAAGCAACTGGCGGGTCAGTTTAAGAATGTTATCTTTATTCAGCAATACCTCGCGTCAGAATCATACTTAATATTTTGTGTGGTGTATTTGGCGCTTAAGTACTCACTTTTACCACTCAATAAGCTGCAAGGGGCGTGGTCAAGTGGACAAGACATTCGCTTAGAAAACGCCGAGGCCTGGGATCAAGCCCAAGTAGGAGTATACTTTTTATACCCTTGTAGAGGGTATATTAAAATTGATCAGATGTTTGTAACGCATAGAAGGAAGCATCTCCGACCACACAAAGTATATATGTATTCTTGATCAGCATGACGAGCTGAGTTGATATAGCCATGTCCGTCTGTCCATCCGTCTGTCCGTCTGTCCGTCTGTTTCTATGCTATCTTCACCATCAGTTTTAAAACTATCTTAACCAAACTTTGCACGAAGCCTTTTGGTACAAATACGCTGCACATTTGTCGGAGCCGGCCGGATCGGATGACTATAGCATATAGCTGCCATAGGAACCATCGGTCGAAAAAGTTGTTTTAGTGAGAAGAACTTTTTTGTCATCAACGCAAACGTCCCCAAGCCTCGTATTTCTAAGTTTTTTATGCTTTCACATAATTCCAACAAGTTTTATGAAAATCGTACAACTATATAGTATAGCTGCCATACAAAAGATATGTCTGAAAAAAAGTCTTAGTCTCTCCCAAACTTGTTACTGATCAATATTATATGCTATTACACAATTCTACCAAGTTTTATCCAAATCGGATGACTATAGCATATAGCTGCCATAGGAACTATAGTTCGAAAAAGTAGTTCTAGTGAGAAAAACTTTTTTGTTTTCAATGATAGCGTCTTTATAACTTCCAGTTGTGAATATTATCAGTTTAAACACAATTTCGGCGATTTCGGCCAAAATCGGATGAATATGTCGTATAGCTGCCAAATAACAAACTGGCAATCAAATGCTCAAAGTAGTGGTGCCATCAAGCTACAAGGGTACATAAACTTCGGTCGAGCCGAAGTTGAAGAAAAACTTTCTTATAATAAGTGTTTATTTGCTTAATTTTAGAGCAAAATAGCTTATATTTTTAACAAGTATTTTCAAAAATCAAAGGCGAAATTACCTTAAAAATTAGAAAATACAATTAAGCAAATTCAAAAAAAAAAACAAAAATTTATATTTTTCTAACCTGCTCACCTATACAGACACTTACTGACAAATAACAGATCAGTATCCAACTCCACGCCGAACGGAGCAGACGTGTAAAATAATGTATGTGAAAAATCTCTTTTTTGTTTTGTTTTGATTGAATCTATGTTAAATTGTAATTGGTAAATTGTTTTTGTAGTGTCCCTGAAGATGGTTGCCGAGGAACAACCGAAATATATTGGAAAACATCATACATATTTGTGTGTTTTACTTGACCTAGAGCCAGCAATACTCAAAGTCTTCAATTTAGAAAGGTCGCTAACTATCAACTTTATTTTTCTACATTTTTAAAGTTTTTTTTAAAAAATTCATTTTTAGGGCAACTTTTTTTAAGTTTAGAAAATTTTTTCTTGATATGGGCTGATATGGGCATTCCCAAACTGACGTAACGTTACGTTTGTACGATAAAATGTTTTTAAAATATATGAAAATCTTGAACTTTTAAAAAGCAATTAAGTAGCACTACAATCAGAAAAAAACAATGACATACATCGATCATATGGAGTTAAAGATAAAAGCAAAACTATGTGCTGTCGTGACGTTACATAAAAGGGAAGTGGGTTTTGACTTGTTTTAGAAAATTGCAAAGCACTGCGAATTAGGCAAAGCTTTTTTTTTTTTTTTAAGGATTTGAAATAATACAAGTTTATTTTCCAGGCAACCTTATTCAAAAATATTTTCTCAATTTTTTTTATTTGCATAAGTATCTGACGTGACGTTACCTGACGTTATATCTCAAATATTCTCGTTTTATTTATGTTGGTTTTGTTACAATACAAAGCAAAAACTTACAGTTAATTGCAATCACATAGTTTCTTATGGTGTCTTATGTAATATTTTTTAACTTTTTGTACCCTTAGGAATATTTTAGAGACCAAAAATTAATGCAATCTAAAGGCATTTTTATGACAGCAAAACTTATCCAAATGAGAAAAATTTCGCTTGCGCGACTTTGCATTCGAAAATCTAGAATTGGGCTATGAATATATTTAAGATTGGCTCATATTAGTTCATTTTGATTGTTTCCTCATGAAAATATGATAAAAAAAAAGTGTTTTTAAGCACTTTTAATTTTTTGGTCTCGGTGGACTTTTCTGTGGAAATGCCCATATAGAAATTTTTTCTAAATTTTAAGGCGCTTCCGATTTTAGGTCGATTTTCTAAAATATAGAAAAATAGCTCTCTGAGTGTACTTGCATTAAGTACAAAAGGATTGGAACAATCCTAAAAGGCTTGTATCAATCCGAAAATGCTAATTGTAAGTACGGATCCTACTTGAAAATCAAATGATCCTGACTTGAGATTGAAGTAAGTACGGAATTCCAATGTAAAAGCGAAATGAAACCGAGAGCAAGATCCAAACTGAGAGAGGAAATGTGATTTTACTATAAGGTAACGTATTCAGCACAGCTGCAATCTTTCGAGGGGCCTTATTTGTTTGCTATCTTATTCTAGCATATGTCTCTCAGAGCAGCTGTCATCTGTCTCAGAGAACCAAAAGAGCTAGTTGAAAAAAATTATTTCCCCTCACCAAAACGGAGTACGTCGACTTATAGTAAATTCATCTTGGGCCAAATGGGTACACACATAAACACAAATATTTCTGTCAACTTAGGGGTTATTGCGGTAAGTGTTTTTTGCACATATGTTGGCTTGGAATTCCCAACCAGTAATGGTACTCTCGACATGAGAACGAAGCTATCGAATTGCAGTCGATGGGCCAAGATAGCAATCAGACTACATTGTGTTGTTGTTTGTGTTCTACGAATAAACACGATCCGGATAGAACTTGCTAGTTATAAAATCAAAAAGTGCGTTAAAAACATAGCATGGTGAAAAATCTGTATTCAAATCAATTAACTTGTAGTTGGTTTTGACAAAATCCAGGCTTAGCCGACTTTTGACATCGTTTAATTGATATTAGCCTGAATTTTTCGGTTTTTATATTTTGGACGGGGGTCGATCTATTTTGAGACTGGAGTCGGAGTAAGACAAGGATGTATACTCCCCCCTCCCCACCTTGTTCTGACATCGTTTGGGATTGATATTAGCCCGAATATTTTGGTTTTTATACTCTGTATTTGCTCCGGACGGGTGATAGTCTGCAAGGAGGCCTTTGTCTGCGAGCTTCTTTATGCGGATGACATCGTTATTTTATCCAATAAAGCTGAAGTGCTTCAAAAAATGTTACACAATTTGAAGAAATATTGCGATGAATGGGGAATAGAAGTCAACCTTGTAAAGTCGGAGGTAATGGTCTTTAGAAAGGGCGGCAGACTGGCAGCAGCAGAAAACTGGACCTTGAAAGGAGATGCTAAAAAAATTGCCACAGAATATAAGCATCTTGAAGTGTGTTTTACGCCTACCCTTACTTTCAAAGAACATACATTGAGAAGAAATGCCAGTATCAGAGCTGAATGGATACTGTTTAACGCTGTAAGCAGAGCAGTTCAGACTTATGCCCCACAGGTATGAGGATATTGCTAGACTATATTAGAGTCGGGCTTGACCGACTTTCTTCCAGGTTCGTTTTACCGAAGCGAATAAAGTTCATAAATTACCTTTTTCTACTAGCAATCTTACAATTCCCAACATGTTCTAGCAAAATTAGACAGACTTATAAGTAAGGCTCTCAGTTACATACAAAAATCTTTCAAATGTAAACAAATATATATACATTGCCTCACCCATGAACCAAATACTAACTAATTTCATACTTTGCTTTGCCTTTAAGAAATAATAAAAAACCCACCTCCGCCTACTTAAGCAAACTTCGGCTTTAAACTCTGCTCCAAAAAGAAATACAAAGCTTAAACTTAAACATAATGCAATTACTTAAAACTGTACCGTGGCCTGGCGCACACAGTTTAAACAGAACACGCCCCCCCCAGCAACCAGACGGCGGTTACAGCAAAAGGTCGGGTCTGGCCTCTGCCTGGGCTTGGACCAGCACAAAAATCTCTCTCTTAATGTAGATCATCTTGCGGCGCTGAGAAGCCGATCGATCACAGAAGGAGGAGTAGGTAGAGGGTATATGAGATGCAGTCTAAAGTCATGTGAAATCCATGAATTGAGGCAAGAAAACCGACGAAAATTAAGTATATTTTGAAGCAATAAATGCAGCCACAAACAGACTCAAATCGGAGGGGAACAATAAGAAGAAATGATGTTAGAGAATGGGAAACGACTAACAGATATCCTTTAAAAGGATTTCGACTTTGTGTAAAGTGTCACTCATACATTTTCATTTTGTTCACGCACACTTTTCACTGCTGTCGCAAGTAGATGGTACAGATGACGGCTGTGTAAAAGCTCATTAATTTTTTGGGAATTTTTCAATAATTTCCATCTGTTCCTTAGTAAGTGCTAGAGTAGCTTTACACTTAACTTTTCCTAATATACCCCATCTCTACCCTCTAACATAAACAGAAACATGAATGCTTTTGCTCTGCACTCGAACCGAAAAAAATACCCAAAAGTGGGTGGAATAATGGGCGGCTATGCGAATTTACTCAGTGCATGATTATAGCGTAGATTACAAAAACAAAACAAAAAAAAGAAGTGCGCTCCAGCTCAACCCCGAAAACCAACAACAACAGTGCACACTATTGGCTCTTGCCGTGTACTGGAGCTTGGACCTAGAGGTCGTCATCGTCGTCTCCGTCGGCTAACATGAGAGATCTGCGCCAACTGATGCTTGCCCCTCATATGCTAAGAGAATTATAACACAGCGAACTGGAGAGCCCCTTATAATTGCTTTGTAACCTTTTGTGAATGCTGGCGCACGCACCCGAAAAAGCCAACGAAAATCGACAGAAAAAAAAATACCAGAAAAACTTTTTGTAGTACAAATTAATTGCAGTTTTACACGCGTTCTTACTGCAACGAGCGAAATCATTCATCTAAAAAAAAAACACATGCAAGTACAAATAGAGAACACTGAGAGAAACCTGAGGTGACCTGAGCAAACTAATCTGGGACAGAGGGGCTTACAAAATGTTTATAACTAATCCATTGAACAATATGTAAATGAAGGCTGCAAACCTTAAAAACACAGAAGAAGGAAAAGATCAGGAGGTTTGAACATGTTGTTCCTAAACTTGTCGAACCGAAGTTTCGTTAACGTGAGTTTCAGCAAATCGGTCCTATTTCTATACTCTGTACCGAAGGTACACAGAGTATATTAAGTTTGTGCAAAAGTATATAACAGCCAGAAGGAATCATCTCCGAACCTATAAAGTATATATATTTTCGATCAGCATCAACAGCCGAGTCGATATAGCCATGTCCGTCTACCCGTCAGTCCGTCTAAACGAAGAGATCTCAGAGATGGTAAGAGATAGGGGTTTGACATGTATGGGACATATATTTCTTATACTTGCAGGCAGATCCAGTTTTTTTTCAATTTTTGCCACGCCCCCTCCCGCCTCCGGAATTTGGAAAAAACGTCCTATCTCCCTCAGCTTTGATGATAGATTGTTCGTTCCTTCTGGAGATATCTAGTAATCAAAATTATTTATCGATTTGCTGAAGGAATGATAAAGATCGAATGAACAATACACAATTTATGAGCAAAAAAAGATCAAATTGATATTTCTTGATATCATTATTACACATAGAAAAAAATGAATTACAAATGGCAGGTAGTAGATCCAATTCTACTATACTCTTCATTATTTGGCTAAGAACTATAATTTATTGTTTTGTAAAAACCCCGCCTTGACTGGGGATCGAACTTGGGACCACTTGCACGTAACAAATTGGCACGGCATCTTATCGTACTGCATCATCGGGCATGCGTATGTATATTTCTTTAAGTTGCTACCAACAATATTTGGCCTTGTCCCTTTTCGCATTTTCTATTAAATTTCAAAAATATATTTTTAATATTTTCTAACATCATTTGACAAATGGATATCATTTACGGTAGAAATGAAACGTTATAGTTTAGAAATGATATGAAAACGAGAAGGCCACGCTAACTTCGTCTGTGCCGAAGTTTTTATACCCTTGCAAAAGCTGTTTTTGAAATGACAGAGTTTAAGAACGCTTGGATAAAAATCAAAAACTTTTTTTAACTTAAATCGATTTTCCGTCAGATGAACATTTGATTTCGACCAAATTTCGCGAATCTTTTTGAAAACATATCAAATTAACAATCGCCAAGTTTAAGAACGATAAAATTGAAAACAAAAAAGTTTTTCTCACTAAGACTCATTTTCCGACCGATAAGTCCTATGGCAGCCTGCAGATATAGTCATCTGATTTCGACCAAATTTTTCAAATTAGTTTGAAAGCGTTTAGTGTTAATAATCACCGACCTTAAGAACGATTTACTTGAAAACAAATATTTTTTTTCAGTAAGACCCATTTTCCGACCGATCGGTCCTATGGCAGCTATAAGATATAGTCTTCCGATTTTGATAAAAGTTTGCGAATCTGTTTGAAAGCATATAATATTAATAAGGGACGAGTTTGAGGACGCTAACATAGAAACCAAAAAAGTTTTTCTCAGTAAGACCCATTTTCCGACCGATCGGTCCTATGGCAGCTATAAGATATAGTCATCCGATTTTGACCAAAGTTTGCAAATCTGTTTGAAAGCTTTTAATATTAATAATGACCGTGTTTGGGAACGCTAACAATAAGAACAAAAAAGTTTTTCTCACTATAACCCATTTTTTTACCGATGGTTCCTATGGCAGCTATAAGATATAGTCATCCGATCCGGTCGGTTCCGACATATTATCAGCGTGCAGTAAAAAGAAGACTCTGTGCAAAATTTCAGCTCGATAGCTTTAAAACTGAGAGACTAGTTTGCGTAGAAACAGACGGACAGACGGACAGACAGACGGACAGACAGACGGACAGACAGACGGACAGACAGACAGACAGACAGACGGACGGACAAAGCTCAATCGACTCAGCTCGTCGCCCTGATCAAGAATATATATAGTTTATGGGGTCGGAAATGAATATTTCTATGCGTTGCAAACTTCTGGGCAAAATTATAATACCCTTTGCAAGGGTATAAAAATGATATTTGACAAAATGCCATGGGATTCCACTCGCGCGCCCATCTCTAACTTAGACCAGAGTCGATGATGATTTAGATAATCCGAAGGCAAAAATGAAACAAATAATCGTTTTGGTCTGTGAAAGACATTGGCGAACGTCAACATTTCGGAGCTAGCTTTCTAATATTCTATTCACACCGGCCGCAGCTTCGAAAAAATGTAAAACTGTCAAAGTCGAAGCAACGAGATTTTGTTTTCATAGGAAATACGTAGGCTGGATGGTCACTCAAAACCAGCGAAGCAAAATTCAAGTTCCAGCACCGCTTTAATTGGTGTAAATGGTTATTGTTTCCGAGTGCTTTTGGCGACACTTTGCAATCATACTAGGTAGTGGTAGCTGAATGCTGTTTTTGAAGCTGCGGGCTTGGAGGTGAGTTCCGCAGCTTCGACAATGCTGTGCCCAGCGTGAAAAGGCTATAAATCCTCAAGTTTTGCTTTTGCGTATCATTTAGTAAACTAGAATCGAGGATCTTATAATGGGTCTGACGTTGACACTAGTTTTATACCTTTGTACAGAACTTTCAGAAAAACGGCATTATACTAGCATGGCGAATTTGAGACTCTGTCGCATTATATTGACCAGATGACCAAAAATCCCTTGTCAGTACTTCAGACTTCTTAAGGTTTGGAACCAGTTCAGGCTTATATATTTTGTCACACTTGTTTCGACTTAGGGTTCGGTACGCTGTGAAAAACTGATTTGCAGCCCAGGTATAAATCAGGGGAACTCAGTGCCAGCTTTCGGCGACTTATACCCTTGTTCCACAGGCACATTCTAGAGGTCATCCGCTCGATGATCTAAATGACCTCATTCTTTCTGTGTATTTACTCATAGGAGATGAATAGGAGCTGCTATGATCTAGCTACTGTCACGACATATATCTTCCGCTAAAAGGCTGGATTTTCTATCGATATGCTATCGAACTGCCCAAGAGGAACAACTGCTCTGTCAATGGCGTTGCCATGGTCGGTGGGTGAGAGTTTAGCTCAGTGGCAGAACTGTATGGACCCCCTTTATTGAAAACCGACTATGCCCATGATTTGTACATGGCGAAGGCAAGCGGCAATTGTTCCATTCTTTGTTTTAGAATGTTAACAAGAATGTGGGACTACCAGGAGGGCATGCTGCTTGACATGTGGATGGCGAACTTTGATTTACAATTGCAGACATAGCAATTCAATCAGCTGTTCTTTGTTTACGTAAACAACATTCGTCAGTGGAACAAGGAAAATTCACATTTCGAGAATGTGATTGAATGTTCGCCAGTGGAACAAGGGTATTAGACACCAAAACAAATGAAGAAACTTTTTTTGAAGAAACAGTAAGAGAATCCCGATTATTTTGTGAGTGTGTGTGTGTGCGCTTGTGTCTGTCTGATACCAACAACAAAATCTACGCTGAAGACCACTAATACATATTTGTAGTTGCCTTAGATACAAAGTTGTTGTTGCAATATACCTTGGTTTGTGCCATGCGCCTATACACGCTGCTATCGATATGCGGAAAACATCAATGCGCTGAGTGCATAGGCTGTCCGCATCCCTGGTATAAATAATAATTCCCCCTCCAAAAGTACCTGATTCTTCCACTACTTACTTGTAAATAAATAATAGAAGTTTGTATCGCAATCAAGCCACACGAAAATATATTCATTCGAAGAACTTAACTCAATATTAACTTAGGAAATCAAAGCCATAGGAACAGCGTTACATGAAACAGGGTATTTTGCAGTCGGGGCACTCGACTGCAGCACTCTTACGTGTTTTTTTTTAGTTAGGAGGTTAGTAAACAGAATTAACAATAACAAGTGAGAAAAGAAACATTATATCAAGCGAATAGAGAAGGGAGGAATAAGAGGAAGAAGACTCCGCTTCCGTGGGATCGTATCAAAGCACTACTTCGCGGGGCGGATGGCAGTCATGTTAGCCTCTCAATCTGTAGGGGGGTACGCCGACTCCTTTCCCTCAGCCGCACATCTTCAAGGATTACCGTCGTCATGCAACTCGCACTGAACTATGTGCTAGTGGCGTGGGAAGCTTTATCGCATTCCCGCCTATATAGAGCGCCTCGATAGCGCCTTCTCCACAGTGGACGCAATAGGGGTCTTGCTGACCAGGCTCCACAATTGGTATTAGTCGATGGGACCATCCACAATTAGTTTCTGTGGCTTCCCTTGAATTGCCTCTTGGCTATTGTGGAGTCCTGCTGAACCTTGCTACCAGTAATCTCACTTCTCCGTTTGGCTGCGAAAAGGTCTATGGGGATTGGGCCGGGTACAATCAACACCGCTTCTTTGGACACTGTGCCGAAACAGCTTGCGATTTTAAGGGCGCAGATTCTGTACACAGACTTGCGCTGGCGGCTGTAAGTGGGCTGAAGCCGAGATCGACGCCCCGTAGAGGATCGTGGAGGAGACCATGCTCGCAATTAACCTCCTGCTTTTTTGTTTTGGTCCTCTAAGATTGGCTATTAGTCTGGTTATTGCACCTTTTGCCTTTGCCGCCTTGGATCTAACTTGCTCAAAGTGCTATTTGTAGCAGAGTAGTTACGACTTAATGATGATCGGAACAGCTTCAGTTTTGTGTTCTGCAAGCGCGAGCCACATCAGGATCTGTTCGAAAGCGGAACTGCAGTTTTTCGTGGTCTCGTTTAGCTGCTTTGCAACTGATACCAGAGGAATATCATCGGCTATATCATAGAGCTGCCCAGTGTAAGTGTTTGTGTGCACATGTATTATGATCTTTACCAAACTTGGTGGATAAGCCTCCTTTGTGGTGTAGTGAGTGTTTTGTTGAACACTGAAAACTCATCCTTATTTTAATATTTATCCGATGTCGAATCGATAAAGCATGAATTTCTAGCTAGTTCAAGTTCAATTAGATTTCTTGTACAGCTGATTCTTTCAAAGTACATCGCTTATTTGAACTTTCTAAATACCAATCAACTAGTACACTCATTTTCTTTCAGTGTGCTTTACTATTACAATTTGGCCACAGTCAATGTACACTTTGGTAGAGCTTAGCCGCTCGCTCATGGACTGTGCGCTGTCTGATCAAGACATTATCGATATGTTTTTACCTAGTCGAACGAACGTTCCAAGCTCTCCCAGGAGAGAAATCCAATTAGCTGCGCTTGTGGCGGCCTCAGAGAAATGTGTGTGCAACGTTGATCCGAGGCATGCAAAAGGATCTTGTGGGGAGGCTGGACAGGGCAGAGAACGAAAAGAAAAACAAAAAAAAAAAAACTTTAAAATTCAATTGTTGGTGCTTTGCGGCTAGCCCCAAAGAGATTAAATCGCAAACGGCGACTGGGCCGAAAAGGAAAAACACCGCCGTCTAGAGTCTGGGGCGCAAAATTATAATTGCAAATTTTATGCGAACTACGAGTACTACGAGCGGAGTAGTGCTCCACCAGTGCAAGTGAGAGTGTGGCAACGGCGGTGGCGGCGTGATAAGCCACAAAAGTGGCCTGATAGGCGCTTTTGGAGGCGCTAAAGGAGAAAACAGTGTGGTGGGACAAAAGGATGCTGTGACATTAATGCCGCCGCTTTGCATTTAGTTTGCTTTAAGCATAATGAGTGCAGCAGACAATTGTGGTTAAGGAGGTAGAGAGGTCAATTCGTAACAAATGCACAAAATAGGCGAATTGGAGTAGGTGAACTTGGGTTAAGAAGGTTGGGAAGCTATCCAAAGAATCTTGCTAGAAAATTATACATTATTGAAGAAAAAAACTATAGAATTTTTTTTTAGTGCATTGATCTTTTTACGAATATTGGACTTGAGAAGCCAATTGAGTTGAAAAACTACCTACTTTAAGGATGTGGTTTTGACTTGAATTAGCTTTCAGCTAAATCATCTGACCGAATACTTTTTTAAAAAATTGTCTTATCTGTCTGAGATCTATTCTTACAGAAAGGCGGACATGGCTATATCGAATCTGTTGATGCTGATGAAGAATATATTATATATTCATAGGTTAGGTTAGGTTGAATAGGTTGCTCGGCTAAGGCCAAGTTCACCCAGAGGCCTTATGTCCCTTTGTGTTGCCTATTTAGGGGAAGGGAAATGGGGTGGTAGGTGGGCTTGGTTGGGTTCTGACGGTCAGGTACTACGCATGTAATATCGTGTCGTTAATATATGTCTATCTAAACCATCCTGTGGAGTCGACAAACAGAGCCAGGACCTTCAAGGCCAGAGCTGTCAGATTGCCCAAATGCTGGGTACGCTTCCTAAGAAGTGGAGAGCAGTCGCAAAGAAGGTGTTGGATGCTTTCTATCTCTTCCTCATTCCCACAACTACGACAGAAGTCATGATGGGGTGCGCGCATCCTGATGGCCATGTGGCCTATGTTGCAGTGCCCCGTTATGACTCCGATCATAGTTCCAATCCTGTTCTTGCTAAGGAGTAGGAGTTGGGAAGTTCTTTTAAGTGAGTATCTGGGCCAGAGTGATCGGGAGAGGTTCCATTGTCGTTCCGCCCGGGTTCTGGATTTCCGATGTACTTCTGTCATGATGTCCTGCAGGGGTCTCTGCATGTCCGTTACCGCTTGTGTCGTGGGTAGAGCTGAACCGTACCATGCGTTGCCTGGTATGCCGGTGTGGCCAGGTACCCAGACGAGAGTGATGGAGTGTTGTTGGATTTGGTTCAAGGCTGTCACCGTGCTGCGGACTAGGTTACTTCTTGTGGAGTTTGATGACAGAGCTCTAATAGCAGCCTGACTATCGACCACAAATGAAATGTTCCTTGGAGTTTCGTCCAGGGTGTAGATGCATGGGGCCAGATTGCATAGACCTCTGCCTGAAAAACGCTGCACCAGTCTGGTAAACGGAGTGAAAGCAGTGTCGCTAGTTCTTTGGAGAAGATGCCAGCTTCAGTGCCCTCATAGATGGTAAGCTCGTTCTCCCTGTGGGCCATTTCTTGCTCCCATTGCTCTCTCTCTCTGGGAACCGGGTTCTAAAATTGTCGTTCCATTTCAGAGCTGGTAAACAGTAATCACTTCCCTTTGCCTCTGCAGTTATTCCTACTTCAAGCAGGATGCTGCTGTGGCCTGTAGTAGATGCTTTGAGAAGTTTCAGTTCCCAGAGTCTTGCTGCGCTTCTCGCTGCTGTATACTTCAGGATAGTGTCTACAGGTTCCAGGTTCAGAACTACATCTAGGGCCGCCAGCGGGGTAGATCGCAGGGATCCTGTCATACCCAGGCAAGCCGCTCTTTGAACCTTATGGAGGTTATTTAGATGGGATTTGGTGTTAGCCGCCTTCCACCAAACTAGTGCCCCATATGTAAGGATAGGTCTGACGACCGCTGTGTATAACCAGTGAATGATATACGGTTGAAGTCCCCATCTATCGAAAGGCGAAGTATGCCATGGTCGGTATGGTCGAAAATGATTACTTCTGCCTGTTACATACATTTGCACGACTTTAGTATACCCTTTTTACTCTACGAGTAACGTATATAAAAACTATGCTCCTATGGCTAGTTACTTCACAGCTGGCGTCAATAGCTGGTGAAGGTGAACGGATGTGTAAAAGTTATTTTTCTAAAGAAACAAAAAAACTTTTATTTTACATGTCCCGAGGCGGGATTAAGCCCACGCCTTCCGCTCAGCAGGCTCACATACTACCTGCTGCACCACACCCGGCCATAGTGTTGTCCATCTAGGGAGACTTTAATCAATTTGCAGCCGTAGTTTTAGAGATATCGACTTGAAATTTGCCATACGGAAGTATATTTTTAGGATGAACAACTTCGCTTTTATTAGCTTTAGCCAGAACACGATGTTTATATGGGAGATGGTTCCTATGGCAGCTATATGCTATAGCCATCCGATCAGGCTTTCAAGACTTCGTGCAAAGTTTGTTAAAGAAAGTTTTAAAACAGACGGAGTAGATAGCAAAAAACGCGCGAACTGCACGTGCTTTTTTGTTTGAGTTTTGTTTAAGGTGGTTGACCCGTGTGACAGCCGTTTATTTAACTGTTTTTTTGGGAATTTTTCTTTAAGACTAATTAAATCTTAGAACTTTGAATTTTGTACCATTTATTAAGAAACTATTGAAGTGCATTTCGAAATTTTTTGAAATCTAAATACCTTCAACTGCTCCGATAATCTGAATGAATGTTCCTACTGATAATTATAAAAAGAAATAAAGTTTGCATACTTTTTAGGGCATTTATCATGGAATTTTTTTGTGTATAAACTGGGTAAAAGAAAATGATGAAATATGTGAAATTGAATTCTCAAAATATTCGTAACTTTCTTCAACATCTGAATGTAAAAGTGCAAAGAAGCATATGCACCTTGACTCTGTGCGGTTAAATTTCCCAACCAGTAGAATATCGAGCGAGATTGAAAAACTTTATAAACTGCAGCATGTTCACAAAAAAAAACTGATGTTTATTTCAAGTTTCTATTCAAGATAGACAAAGATAAGAAAATCTTAAGAATTAAATTTTATGTATCAAAATCTGCAAGTAGTTTCGATTTTATGAACGATAATCTAATTTCGTTTCGTTTCTTCCTTCCCCAATTCGATTCCCTTTCGCTATACAATCCAATTGCTATGCCACATAAGCATAATCACTTCCAACACATCTATGCCAAACGACATCTATCAAAGTCTAAAACGGGGCACCGTATATCCTCTCTCGCTTCTCCACATGCAAATTGGCCGCTTCTTCTTCTGGTCATGTGTTGACTTAAGTGCCACACAATTTACTACACTTTTGGCATGACAAACGCATGGCGAAACGCATTCAAGTAGCCCAGAGTCAACCAGCTAGAGTCTCATTCGGCCAGGCTGTGGCAGGCTAACAAGATCATGGGAAACGAATGAAGAATCTTGTAAAGAATTGCAGCAATTTTCTTCTTGTTAAGCAAACGTCACAAACAAACCGCCCGCAATTGTCTTCGGGTCCTAGACGAAGACGACACATTTCGATCACTGTCAGCGAGGGCCCTCGACGCGGTGTCAATATTTTTGTGAATTTACGCAGGCTACAAGGAGAAGGAGCAGCAAACAGCGCAGAGCTGACAGTTGGCTCTGCGGTTTGGTTTGGTTTGGTACCAAATTTGCATATAATAAGCCGCATCAATAGCCAAACACGTTTTTCTGGCTGGCTTTGAGATTTGTACACTCGGCGAATAGATGGAATTTTTCAAAATAATAAATATTAACTTACATTTAATTTACCCTTTTTTCTTCAAGTGCATTTCTAACTCCTTATAGAGAGCCGGGGTCTTCCTGTCAGTTGTCAATCCTTTTTCCGCCAAATACCGACGATATGTCTCATTTTCTGTTGAATTCGCAAAATGCTTGACTTGGCATAATTGAACATTATTGAGGATGATGATGGCAATGGAGTCGTTCGACCACATGTTGACCCAATTCATAATCATGCTTAAACGCCATCTGAACTTTCAACTTGGCTCTCGGGGGCTCAGCTCAACTCCGCATAATGCAGATAATCATGTTAATAACAATGGCCCAATGATGATTAGGCCGAAGAGCATCCAGAGAGAAAAAAGAAACAGAGTTGAATGCTGATGATGGTAGCCTTTCACCGACGCCACATGAACCTGCCATCGTACAGTCGCAAGTCTGTCCTCGCTCAGAGCAAACATAATTTTCACAATCAGCCGGAATCTCGCTCGCCCTCTTCTTCTGTTTTTGTTTCGTTTTTTAGGCGCTTTCACATGACTCATAACAAGCCAAAAAGCATTTTGTAAGCAATGCTTAAAATGCAAAAAGACCAAAAAAAAAGACTAAGCAGAAGCTACACCAACAAATATCCAATATCGAAATACCACAACAAGTCGAAACTGAAATGCTCTTAGGCTACCAGGGTCCGATATCTCATGGTCTACACTTGGCTAACAATTTACTTTGATATTTATGCAAGTTGAGACGGTGTAATAAGCAGATGAAATTTGTCTTTTAAATTCTGAAGCGGATAATTAAGCAGTTGGATAAATTCATGAGATTTTATTCAAGATGCTAGAAGCATCTAAGTATAATTTCGATTAAGCCAGGGCTTCACCCCTGTTTTGGTGCGGCTTAACAAAACTATAAACTGAATATTATGAACTGTAGAAAAATTATTGTTATTTGTTCCATATTCTGCTACAAAAGCCCGAAACCGCCACAAAAGTATAAAGAATTCTTATTCAAAATTCTAGAAAAATATGTGACTCTTTTAACGACCTTTATGATAATCAAACTAGCAAGTTTTAGCTGGCTTGAGGTCATGTTTTGTTTGCACATAACTTTAAACAGGACAGCTTAAACTAGCTAGTTTGATTATTATAAATGTCGTAAAAACAGTCACATATGTACTTAAACGCTAGGCACGGCGTTGTTGTTGAAACTAATCAAAAATAGTTTCATTTATAGCAAGAAAAACCCCTATTTGAATGCAATTTTGCCCTCACACTTGTTGTTCACTGTGTTAGAGCAGTGGGTAGGAAAACTCTCTCACTAATACAGTAAGGCCATCTGGGGACACACACACACAGGCTACTGACAACTTGTCGTTCTCTCGTAGTGCCGGGTTTTTGCTGTTTAGTTGCTTTGGAATACACAAGAGGTTAAAGCAGCGCTGTCATGAGGAGGCAGCTGCTGGCTTGCAGTAGACAGGCAAGACCGCTAAAGATTGAACAGGGAAGTTAATAAAACAGCTGTACGATCTACCAGTCTCCTGTGTGCGATTGTGTTTTCCTGTTTTAAGTTATGTGCAAACATAACATGACCTCGAGCCAGCTTAAACTTGCAAGTTTGATTTTAGAAAAATGTTTGAAATATGCAATTGCATCGCCACCCATAATAACCTTTGATTTTTATATTCCTAATTCCACGTTCAGAAGATGACGAAAGTTTTCTCTGCGATTTTGACGCTTACCATAATATTTCACATAATACAAACAATTACAGTCATTATTAGAGCCTTCGATGGATACTCATTTGATGTTGCTTTAGACTATTATAGTTTTGTCTGATACACAAACAAGGATCTAAAGGGTCTGTATCTATACAATCTTGCTTAGCTGTCCACAAAGAAATATGGAAATGCCTGCTCTATATACTTAAACTAAGCGTGGATCAATCTAAAATTCAATTTATTTGGCCCATAAACTCATAGAAAATATAAAGAATTCCATACATTATTCAAAAATTTTAGATGAAAGAATACAAATTCTTGATCCAATTATTAAATTTGGTATCCCGAATTCCTTTATAATCCAACTTGAGAACCAATTTGGCTATATTTCTAGAACGAATTTCTTGAAACTCAAATTATTCGCTAATTAAAAATTAACGTTTGCCACTGAGCTGTCCACTTCCGACCTTAGAGGTGAAGTAACCTAAGGTATTATTTATTTATTTATTTAATATGACTAGCATAAAGATATAAATTTAAGAGCTAGTGGGGGGTAGTATGGCTGCTAGGGCCTTCAGCTTATTCATTTGGGTTTTTATATATACACATATCTATATTTTTAGTTATTTGTATATACAGAGAGTGTGCGTTTAAGGTCCGATTTCTCATCTATTACATAGCGCTATATGTCACATAAACTCACAAATAGTAGAATGAATTATAAGCTTATCTGACACATAGCAGATATCTAGAAGAAGAGAAATCGGCCCTAAGTAGATGTTTAAATAGTTGTGTTTAAGTATAGTATATTTGGTTATTTAAATATATATATTTCTATAATTTGTGGTATAGGTTCGTATGTTTGAGTAAGTTTATTATGAGTTTAAGGTTGTCTAATGATGGGTTTATTAGAAAGTCTATCCGATTTTTATTTTGGAGGCATTGGATTCGGACTGTTGTTAAGGATGGATTTTTGGTTAAAATGTGTGTTGATGTTTAAGATGGTGTCGTTTTGGCAGAGGGGACAGAATTTATAAATATTTTTGTCAATGTAGTGTTGATTTGTGATTTTTGTGTGTCCTAGTCGTAGTCTTATTAGTTTTATTAGGTCCAGTCTAGATATATTGTTATTGGGGCTTATATCTTAGTAGCAGTTTGAGCAGGATTGGTAATGCTCCTGCATTATGATTACTTGTTGATTTTTGAAGTAACGATTTATGTCTGTTATGTTATTATTGATTGTGGTGAATTCACTGGCGTTTGAGTCCGCGAAGTCATTGCCCCTTATGTTGATTTGGCCGGGGATCCACATTAGTTTGATTTTGATTTGGTGTCTTATTAGTAGTGTTTGGATGGGTCCTATGTAGTAACTGTAATTGTCGATGTTTTGTAATGATTTGAGTAAGGATAGCGAGTCGAAGCATATGATACATTTTTTTTTTTTTGATTTTATTATGTTTATAGCGCTCGTACATGAAAACGTAGTGAGATCGTTTATGCTAAAAAATGTCAAACTTTTTTTATGATTTAACAGATTTTAGCTATTGACATTAGTGTGACGAGTTCCCGAAATATTAATAGTACCCTACGTACTACACAGAGAGACAAAATCTAGTATTTTGTACTTGAACTCAGAAGTTCCAAACATGATAGTCAACTGAATCTGCAATTACTGAAACCAAGTTCGCCATTCTTATATCAAGTTCGGGCTTTCAAGAACGAAATACTTGAATACAGTATTGTCGGACTTAAAAAATCAGTACAAGTCATTCTTTAAATGAGAATATTTGAAATTGACCCTCGTACGTTTCAAAAAAAAATTTTAAGTTCGAGTTTGTTTAAAAATGAGTGCAAAATATTCTCAAATTAAGTACGAGCATACTTGATCCAAGTAATATTAAAACAGGAATCGAGTATTCATAAGCTAAGAAATTTATTGCGCCCCACATAATGAGTGGGTGGTTGGTAAGAGAGAGAGTATGGGAAAGAGGGACGAGTAAACCGTACTTAATGATGCGATTACTATAGTCGAGTTCGTTCAAACTTCTTTTTCGCTCTGTGTACTTAGTATGGTTGCAAAGTATCACCAAAAGTACTCGGAAACGATCCAATTACTCCCATATTTTTCTTAAAAGCCGGGATTGAAGTCGATCAGATGAAAAAAAATTTTCCCCATACCCACATTACCGGACATGCTCGCCAAATTCGGAAAAGAATTTTGGAAAATTCCTTTAAGAGTGCGAGCCTTCATAACTTATCGAAAATCGATGTATTGGACCGGTTCTAAAATACTGTTGCACTTCCCAAGGCCGAATTCGGAAATTCAACTCTTTTTAAGATTTTCGATCGAGTTGAAAAAAGGTTTATAGGCCTATATCAGACAAGGTCATATTTTTACATCACATGTGCTTAGCTCATTGACAAGTGGGACGTTCGCCAGATATGCGACATCAGTGGATGTTGTTGTTATTGTAGCTCTCTCATATTTCGAGTGTAGCTATCTCATACTATCCCATTAGCTGCAAGCTACAAGGTAGTTGTCCGTTCTGGTTACACTTGTTCCTTACGCACACTATTAAAAGTTGGAATTCTGTTGAACAAATTTTTTTCAAAACAACCTTTTTCGCAGTCGATTTTCTTCATTCACTTTTGCTGTTCTATTTTCTCTTAAGTAAACTAGATTTCTATATATCTCGCGTTAGTCCCTTTTCTTTGCTTTTGTCTAGGCTAACAGATAATAGCTTGAGCTTTCTCTTTCATTCACTGATGGTACACTATATATACCCAAGCTTGGCAACAAAGTTGCCATACCCAATTCTCAAAACAAAACCAAAAAAAAAAATAAAAACCAAAAACCTCGCAAAAAGAAATTCTGAATAATTCGTGATCTACAGGCGCAAAAAGAGGGTCACGTTGTGTGTGTGTGGATGAGGAAGGCGAAGATGTTGCTTCGAATGCGCTGCCCTGGTCCAGGAGGGACAGACACGACCCACGTATGAGAGTTGTGGGGCTGCTGCCCTCTGTCCGAGAATCGGAGGCACGCCGCTGCACTCCAAACACGATTTCAAAATATTTCGCATAAATAAGTTAGTGTAACACACGATACTCCCATACTCCCATACTGCTCCCAGTGCCGAAGCGTTGATCACACGTTCACATTATTTGATGATCGCACGATATGAGAGGCATTGCCGAAAAAAGTCGAAGCCAAACGTTCGTCTCCTGCTTCTGCGTCCAATGATCGTGATAATCCATTATTAATGCCAATCAGCATATAAAAAACAAAACGTACACCAGCCAGATCACTTCCTGCAGTAGCTGGAGCACTGGCTTCCCATAGATTATGATCGAAGCTGTGGCGCTCAACCACCCAGCCACCCACCCACCACTGCTCCACCTCCTCCTGACATGAGCAATTCGTAAGTTTGTCGCCTGCTTGCGCGAGGGGCGGATAAAGTGGAGGGAGTGGGGAAATTTGCATGCAACTCTCTTGGTGGTCTCCTCTGCGGTTGTCATTATTGGCCAAAACACAGGAAGGACCTCCCACATGCAGCTCGATTGTTTTGTTGCGGTTTTTGCTGCTACCGTTTGCACAATCGTTTTATGAGGTTTCGTTTGTCGGTGCATTTTAGGTATTGCAGGGGTGTAATGGACCATGAATAAGTTGGAAATATTTGCAAGCGAGAAGTTTCTGGGAATAGAAATTAATCAACGATAACAGAGATGAAATGAAAGATTTATATCGGTTTTGAAATTTTTGTGACAAAATAAGTATTTATATTATTTTGGCTTAAAGCCCACTGCAGCCTTATATGGTACAGCAATACAATTTTATCTCATCTAATACAGGCCTTAAAACTAACTAAACAGGTAGCCGAATGTGTGACCATACCAATTTGTTGCCTTTTGGTGCTACCTGGTCACACTATTCCGTATAAAATACACAAAATTAATACCTTTCTGTCGCAGCCCTGAAAAAGTACTGTTCAACGCTTACTTCTTATGATCTGTAAATATTCACCGATTGTTTTCATAGTTCCAATACGATACAATGGAGCTATCCTGATTTAGACTGATTATAAAAACTTATATTGTGTGGGCCATTTGGTGGTTCACTGAATGCCTGAAAGTCAGTCGCAGCTAGCGGTACAAGACAATTCAAAGAATTTTTTACTGATAAAGTTTGAGATTGAGATCAATATCCTGTCCTGATTTTTGCAGTGTTATATGTTTGGCTGCTCTAGATTGGCGATGGGCATGCAATGGCTTTCGACGCCCTGCATGTAATTCCTTTCAATCTGCAATTAATGCAAACTACAACCAACAATTTCAGCACCGATACTTTGCGATGCAAAAGCTGGCGAGCCAAAAAATGAAGGCCATAATCCAGAGGTGCCCAAAGACTTTTTTTTTTTTTTTTTTAAACATATTTATTTGCAATTTAGTTACCTTAGATCTAAATTTTTTACAACTTACTGTTACTTCTATAATAACTTATATTGTAGTGATCAATAATTTCATATGTTTTATTTTATTTGTATGTTGGATTTGCTGTATGTGTGTACTTAAGAGTTAGGATTTTAACTTTAAGATTTTAATGTGTTTCCTAGAAAATATTTAATAATTATGTATTAGTTAAATTGTAACTTTGATCTATAAGTAAATATAAGTGTAAGGATATGTGTCTATAATTCATTAGAGGTAATTTGTGGTTTGTTCAGGTACCGGTAAATGTATAACTATGTATGTATGTATAAACAGGTGACTGAAATAATAGCGTAAGTATTTACATGTGTGTATGTATGTTTAAGAGTATTTATGTACATTAAGAAGTGAATCTAGACTGTGAATCAATTAGGTAAAGAGGTGCAACTATATCCTTCGATTTGCCAGATCGGTTGGGTGCCCAAAGACAGATTAGGGTGGCGTAGACACCAAAATCACACCAACACACAAATTCACAACAAACAACAAAACGACTCATACAGATATTTTTCGTTGCATTCGAATTTGCAAGAGACAGAAATAAGAGAAGAATCGAAAGTAGAGAAAGAAAACACATATAAACTTGTAGTTGCACTTCGTTGAGTCTTATAGGCTATTCACACTGAGGCACATCTAATATGGTTTCTCTTCATGTTTGGGGAACGAATGAAATTTTTGAAAGATGTGAAACACCGAATCACACTGGCCAACATCCACCATCCATTTGCAATGTGCTCAGCTTGCAAACAAAGAAAGAAAAGGTGCACTCCAAAATTGTCTGTATTTACCAGAACGGTCTTTATCGGTTCCAAAAACAAGAACGGAGAGTTCTTTTCTGAGTGTGTACAAATTGTAAGAAATTATGAATAAATTGGCAATTATTTCATCTGTAGCGCAACAACAATATTAATTGTTCAAATGAGCCAAACGAGCTTTGTAGTTCCAAGTGCTACTTAAATCGTGCTAGACAAATTAACGAAAATTGAAGTTCATGTGAAGTCCGGGAACAACCACATCGGAACAATACTTATGCAGATTTTAGTCCGAGCAGATCAGATCTGCTATAGCAAATAATAGTGTCAACAGAAGCCAATAAAAACATTAAGTCCAAATTTTATAGTATTTTGAATTCATTTTATTTTCAGCTAAATATGGCACTGATTTCTATCATTGAGGTCGAACTGCAGCTAGTCATATCAGGGTATTATATAAATTATTCTAATATATTGGAAACTATAAAATTATTTGATTAAACTGTCTAGCATTATCCCAAGAACGAGTGCAGCTTCTCGTTGGATTTAGGCCCGCCGCTAGGACCCACTTTATTTGTGTGAACATTTGCAACTTATTCATAGCCAAGTAAAATACTTATTTGTACTCGTGTACCGACGTCCTTCATGGCCTGGGCCATCTCCGTGTACACATGGGAGTTCTTCCTGGCCCGCCGCAAGCTCTCAATATTCTCCTGCCCACGTCAAATGAGCAGGTTCTCCATCTCTGCAAGAGATTTCACTCTGCTCGCGGCTGCTTTTTTACCAGCTCCAAGGAAAAAAATTGTCAAATTACAGAAATAAAAACAAATATGCCTATTTATCTAACATACCAGCTGCTGCTGGCTTCGACATTTATCTTATTCCAAACATTCTTGCCAATCACTGTTTACATGTTCACTGTGATTTCCAATTTATTTACAGTGAATGACAAATTTTTAGTGTTGCATTTGAAAACTGCAATGTAGTCTAAATGTGTGAGATAGGAATCGTGGATGTTGAAATGGATGAGAAAATTTCGATACGGCTAGACCTTACGGCACATCCAGTCAATGCACAGTGTGTCGTTTAGAACAATCTACAAAATTAAAATTATTTTATGATGTTTCTGTTGTTATGAGGTCGAAATAAGAAAAAAATTGTTCCAGAGGTGGGGTCGGACATGCACCGTTCGTTAGTTAGGAGCACTTAAAAATTAGATATAGATTTTCCTTGAAATATTTTTTTTATGAAAGAGTTAATCATTTCTAAGTCGTTTAGATAAGTTTTATTGAAAAATTATTTAGTTTTAACGTAGAAGTATCGGTTATTTCCAATATTGTGTGTATCATAGCGTTAGACTCATTTGAGGTGAAATTTTCTGACCACACATCAAACACCATCTAGTAATTAGACTTACAGTCTATTGGAAAAAAAAACTTTGTGCAAATCGGTTTAAAACCAACTTATGCATTTTAAAAACACTTTGAAACGACCTTCAATTTCGCGTCAAGCACAAATCAAAACAAGCCGAAACTGCACATTTTCTAATCCACTCTTTCAGAAAAAAAAATCGTTGAAAAAATTGCAATTTTTAAAAGCTTCACAACTTTTTTAGTCAAATAGTTTTATGTCCACTTTTGATGCAAAATTAACTAAATATATGAGCACAATAATTTAAATCAAAAACATTATGGCGAATATACGTTTTTATTTTCAGTTCAATCAATTAAAGTTGCACTTAATTTCCGACATAGTCATCTACATTCTCAAGTAAAACATTTCTTGTCTTTAATGTCCCAGTTTTTTCTGAATTTTCAATTCTTGGTCTCTTTTTTGTGCATTTTCGTAACAGTGGCACATTTTGGTATAACATATGTGAAAATATATTTTTTTTCTGAGAACTTTCTTTTTCCTTTTTCATCGTCTTGATTGCTGAAACGAAAAACTGTGCAATGGATGGTGGATGTGGGATGTAGCCCAATGTAAATAGGTTTTAACATCATTATCAAAGATGTTCCATAATCATTTGCAGTGCCAAAATTTTATCATCATTCCAACAACTTCTGGTTATGTTTCTATTTTAATTCGTTCCAATCAGTATTTTTACGATTTCACGCTTTTGGTCCACCACTAAAAATTTGTCATTCACTGCGAAACATAAACAATCTCAAATTAAGGGAATGGCAAAATATTCATAATTAATTCAAAAATGTCACAAATTCTGAACCAACATTTGCGAGAAACAGACGTTAGATTTTCATTGTAATCCTGCAGTTCTACGCCTCAGTACTGAATTTGTCAGTGCTGATTCAGACCTGAGAAGTCGGAATTGCTCCAATTCATGACTGATTTCAGTACTGTTTTCAGTACTACCCAGACTTACCCATGAGTTCAGTACTGAAATCATGCCTGAAAGAAGAGAAGGTCATGACGTAGTAGGCCCTGTCGGTGTTAAATTCATGGATGAAGTGCATGTAAAGGCAGCCATGATTTCAGTACCAGCCCTTCCAAATCAGGACTGATTCAGCTCTGATTCAGTACTGAGCGGTACTGAAGGGAAGTATTATTAACTGAATTATATAAACAGACATTTTACGATTTACACGTTTCGACCCCATTGCATATTCGTATTGCGGAATTCGTATCAGATGATATTATAGAGTTCGTCCCAGAGGTGTCGGATTGTGGCACCAACATTTCTGATAGCAATGGCAGGCCACCAGCTAAAGGCTCTAGGCCTGACCACGCTAGCTTGTTAGCATATCGAGTGAGCGGTTGGAGTTCCAAAACGAGCATTAAAGGGATCTGCGTAATATGCTTCTGCAGATAGCAGAGAATCAAGCTACCTACCAGTACGAACTACTTGGATTGTTGCGGGAAAGGAGCAATAAATAACACTGTAAGACAGAGTTGGTCAACGAGAGAGTGAGGCCACAAAGCGAGAGTGTATTGGTGTGCGAAAATAAATTGCAGTGAAGCAGCATGGAGAATGAGTATAAGAAATCAAATTTGCGCTGCCTATCAATTTTGCTGCTTTTAAACGATGGAGCCCAAAAAGATACTTTATAGTGCCAGTAGAAAATCACAGTGGCTAGCGCGAGACGGGCATATTTCCAAATGTATCCAGAGAACGTAAGTGAGAGCGAACAACGCTGACCAAATGTGTTCAGAGAGCGTAAATGAGAGCGAACTGCTGACTATTTTCTGACTGAAGCGGTGTCGACTGAGCAATTTTTCAGTCTAGATCAGTGGTGCCCAAAATGCCATAAGCCTATCCCATGGGATAGGAGCTCATAATTCTGCTGGCGTCGCAGCCGACACACGTATAGAAAGAGAGAGTACGTGTGTTCTATAAATAGCACGCTCGGCGGCTTCTCTCTTACGATGTGTTCGGCTTTTTGTTCTCTCACCAGTCTTTGTTAGTTTGCTTGCTGCTCATGCTGAAATGTCAACATCTTTACTTCGTGTTTCACAAGCTCAAAGCTTGATTGTGTGAGTTTGTACACCACTGGTCTAGATCAGTGTCGGCCAAAATGGAGAGGACAAAAAAGTGTACTTGTGTTGGTTGGTGAGAAAGAGAGCTCTCTCCAGTGTTTACCGATTCACACAATCAAGAGTTCCACTCGCGTTTGCGTGAAAAAACCACTGACGTCGGCTCCTGGTAGCTATGGCAGGCCGGCTCTGGTCTAGATATTCTAGTCTATGGAACCAGCTGCGACAACGACCACCTAAATCTAGACCAGGGTTCCCCAAGCAGAGAGCGCGAAAATGTGACTGTCTCTTTCTCTAACACACAGTGATGCATGACATCGGTAAGCATTTGGTGCGAATTGGATAGTATGTGCGTGCCCTGGGGCCATCGCTGGGGATCTCTGATCTAGACTATACGTTTGCTCTATCGAACCAAGTTCTGTTTGCAACTGCAACCGTCTTCGTCACGAACCCGAACCGTCTTCGTCTCAAACTGAACCCTGTTTCACTCCCACCCATCAGCCATGACATGGTGCAACTGCGACAGAGCAAGACAGGGCGAGAATCGAACCTGAGCGACGTAGCAGCGAAGCAAACAGAGAAGAGGGACTGCGCAAAGGTACTATCTACCCTTCTCTCATCTGTGGCTGCGATCTGACCGCGTCGAACGCTAGCCAGCTACTGAAGGGCTGATTAGTAAACTTTACTCTCTTAGCCTCAGCTTCTGCGTGCGCTCGGCTCGTGTAAGTGTAAACAGCTAAATCTCTTCGGCCTCTGGGGGCATCCGATGACCATCGCTGCTATTAAACCAATTGTGCCTGGCAATAGGCTCTTTTTCTTCATTCGAAATAACAAATCTTACAATACCAGATCTTATCTCTGCACCAGAAGAGTAGTCAGCAGAAGTATTAGATAGATTTAAATCTGCTATAAGCTGCCGAATGTAAAGTTGCTGTTTTTGAGCAATAGATACAACAACCACCAATTGTTTTTTATAATTCATTTTATCAATTTTTATTGGCAATTTGTAAATTTTCTATGGCGACTGAAGATGTTAGATGTTGTTAGTGTGAATCGCTATATCACATCTTAAAAAAATTCCATGCGTTATGCGTAAGGCCAATACGCGCTGCTTGGCATAAAACCACAACAGTTGTGGGTTTGGGCACCTCTGTCATAAATATAAGGTTGTTGAGGCGCCCTTTCATTTGATTCCGCTCACCTTTTTGCTAGGTATTTGCCCAGTCGTACCTTTGTGCCATCTTTCTCAGCCATTCATTCTTGTTTTGGTCTCATAATTGTACGAAATTTAGTTCGCATTCCCTTGCGCTGGCTTCAGAGCACCTTTTCGGGGCGCTTCGCTTCGCTTTTTGCCTTAACGGGAGAACAATAAATGTTTCCATTTCAGCCCACAAAAACAAAAAACGAAAAAAGAAAGAGAGAAAAACTTTCGCGAAATGAAAACTTCAATTTTTTATCGAGTGCATTGCTCATAATTACAAAGTGGCTACACCAGCCAGTGGCAGCTACCTCCAGCTCGGGCTCTCCCTCGGGCTCAGTCTGTTCAGTCTATGTCTATGGGTTGCACTCAATATTCAATTTTGCATTTTACAACAAATGCGTGCCTTACCATATTTAGTTGGCGTGCAAAAATAAGCAAACTTTTGCCAACTTGCCTCTGCTGCTTGTTGTTTTCTGTTCAAAGTTGAGAGTCGACGACAAAATGTTCATGTGCATTGTGCTTATCATTTACATAGCTTAGCATTTCTGATGACCTCCTAGAGTGGAGTCCACCGCGAGAGGAGCAGCAGCAGCCTTCTCCACTGAGGTAGCAGCAAAAAAATTAATTTCAAATTAAATTTATGGCGCCGTCAGGAAAGGAAAGCGTGAACCGCAACCAAGTGATTTATAACTGAGGGAGCCAGGAGATGGACCACGCAGGCAGGAAGGCAAGGCGGCTATAAAATGTGTCCAAATGAGTTTTTCAGTGTGGCAGCGACAGCAGCATCAGCAGCAGAAGCAGCAGCAGCGGCGGTTTCGATGTTTTGTGGTCACTTTGTTGTCTCTTTCGGTTGCTCTTAATCGTTTTGGAATTGCTTTATTAATAGAACAATTGTCGGAATTAAAGGCCACAGCCGTGGATAGCTTTGGCTTTTTGTCATCAACGCCCCGAAATGCGGAAGGGCCAAGGAGAGCTTGAATGGAGGAATGTATACGAGATTCGTGAGGCATATGGGTTTGAATGGTAAGGCAAGATACAATGGTATCTAAAAAGTTTCTATATCATATTTTTGGGGGTTGTTGTTGTTTGACAATGGATTTTCTTCATGAATGAAGATGACATGGTGAAGCACATTGACAAATTTGTATTGCCATCCATTTCCAACTCCAAGCAGCAGGGTATTGCGAATGTCAGCTTAACCCCCAGCTAACCTCCTCTTGGCATCAGCTTAACATCTTGACATGTTTTATGCTCTCCGCAGCTCACTTGAGCTTGCAACTCAGCATGACACCTTCTGATGCCCCGGCCTGATGATTTAAGTGAATAATTACCACAAAAAACGAAATGAAATAAAAACAAAGCGAAATGATGTGCAGCAATGATGACCAGGCCGTTAAAAGGCCGTCAAGCTTAGGCCAACCAGGCCAAGACGGCAATTAGAACGGACGGAATCGGAATGGAAATGGACGTGGACGTGCCGCGTCGAGGAGGATGACCGAGTGTTGCTTGCAACATATTTAACACTCCCTTTGCGTTCGATTAAGGCGAACTAGTAGGAGAGAAAAAAAGCAGCTTGGCGCAGTGCCTGGACAGATGCGTCGACGCATTGTCGCCGGTTTTTCTGTTGGTGGTCATTTGCCTGCGGTGCCGCTTAAGTGATTTGTACTGAAGGTGGCAGCGTGAGGTTGTCATATGAAACCAACTCGCACTCACGTGAGTTTTGCATCTCCATTAATAGGTCCATTGCAGCAGCTAAACTGGACTCTCTCTCTCTCTCTCTCTCTCTGGGAAGTGCAAACTGTTTAATTGCGGAATAATTGTTTTGCACACATAACCTCGCACTCGCTTGGCATCGTTCCAAAACAAAAAACAAAAAATACAAAACTAAGACCAGACCATAAAAAGCATATTAAGTGCGAATTAATGACCACAAAAGGTTTTTCTGCCTGCTCTTGCTTGCTCTGGAAAAAGATTACGCCACACGAGAGTCACCAGAGATTTGCTTTTGAAGTGTTTACAGCAGCCTCCGGCGGTGATTAAGCTGGACTTGGCCACTTAAGTACAGTCATTTAATTAGTCTTTACATTTAATGTATTTGTATTACAATTTATTAGCACTTATGGCTACCCGTGAATGATCGTCAAGAGGACTTCTGGTTGAATTAGTAAGAGGTGAGGCACGATTTTATGAATTGGCGACACTCGGCAAATTCTGGTTTTGGAATAGTTTCTAAGGCTGTAAGCCCTTGATATGGGGAAAATTGTTCGATTCGGAGGTTCGAAACCTAGTTAAAGTTTAAGGTTCAGTTTGCGAACCAGTTTTTAAGAGCATCAATAAGGAACCTCGCTTCATCACATACTGAATCGTTGCAATATTTTCGGAATATTACAGATGTGATGGACTTCGCTTTGTAGCAAGGGACTCATTCAGACTTATGGAATGATCCAAGGTAAGCAGATGGTCGAAGTCCTAAAAACATCTATGTAAGATCTTCGGAGGATCAATAATTTGTTCCATTCTAAGTCGATATGCAGACTTGATTTTAAGTTTCAATGGCTTACAAAATCAAATCATGCTTAAGCCTATATGACACGACATTAATTTATGCATTAATTAAATGCGTGTGAACGGCACAGCTATACATGTTTTTGATTTGGGATTTCTATCGTATGTACACAAGGTCACACTTTTTATATTTGTGGTGTTAAACAGTTGGAAAATGGCAAAAGTTGTGTTTAGCGTGGAAATTTGCAGTTTCCTCATTGAGAGCGTCCACTCCGCGGAGTACATGTGGAATCACACAAGTGATTATCTATGTTTCTCTATGTCAGCATATTTTGGAGTTCTATTCATTGGTTTCAACAAAACTTGGAACCGAATCGCCAATATTCCAAACGCGTTCTCCACCACCCTACGATTTGGTGAAAGCATATAACTAAATTGTTGAGGGCTTAATATTTGGTTTGATTTGGTGTAAGGTTTCATTTTGTATTCCGCTACGAATACATACGGAAATAGGTAGAACCGGCTTTGGACAACGCTCATATCTTGCAATGCTTGCCAACGACAGCACCAATGCAGTTTGGAAATCCCCATAATTCATAAAAATTTTTGGATATCTTTTCCCATTCCGTGCTTGAAGATGGACAAGAACTTCTTGTTCATCACGGAATAAAAAAATTTTGGAAATGGTCGACTGGTGAATTAGAAAAAGCAATTGCAGCGACGTTTGACTTTCACCTGTAGCCAAATTACGTAATGTAACTTGTAGCCTTTTTGCATGTCCAATGTATACCGAATCCAGTGATTGGAAAGGTACCCAATATTCTTACCTAGGTAAGGTACAAGGTAAATGTCAAAAAATATACCTAGGTAAGGTAAAAGGTATCCGGAATTTCCAGTACCTAGGTAAAGGTACAAAAAGGGTACTTTTAAATTAAAAAGCAAGGTTCATCAATTTATATTAGTATTAAATATTAACTGTACGGGCTTAAACCCAAATATTAGGTTTAAAAATCCTGGTTTATTTGGAATCCACTTTAATTTAAAGCAAAGGTCTTTGACACGCTTGAAGTTAAAACTCCTTTAATAAGGGCATCTTTAAGTTGATCATAATATGTGACTAGTGCATTAAAAATATGAATCATCTTGTAGTACTGGGCTAGAGCCGAATAAATAAATTAAATTAAAGATCAATAGCCTTAGCGAATATATCAGTAACATTCTTCAATTCATGCAAATTTCTGTGTTTGTAAATTATTGTTTTTTAAAGTTGAACAAACTCTTTGTAAATTCTGTTTTAGTTCCAAAATTCGTTGAATACTTTCATGAAAACTGTTCTATTTTGTGCAGTTACTGTTGTTCATCTGCTGCTACTGTGAATCTGCTAACAGCATTTCATGTTGAGTTTGCTTTCGTTAAGGAAGAATCTTACAACCGCTTGAATAATGTGTTTGGTAGAGCCTGTTCAGTATCTTTCGCTCTAATACCCTTAAATCAGACTCTTCTAAAAACTGAGGCATTACGTTTTTCCTTTAAAACGGTACACTTTAAATGATTTTTAGAAGTTGGATACATTTTCTGTGAAGCAGTCTTTACACTTGTCATATCTCTAAATATAAGGTTGCCAACTTTCTCTAAAGAGAAACTCATATCAAATAGAACCGGTCCTATCAAAGAAGGCTAAATTTTCTTAAGCATCTTTCTTAGAAGCAATCCAAATCAGATAGGGGTCATGCGAAGCACAGTCTTGTGTATTGTCGTGTCCTCGTCCATAATCTCCGGCAGCAATTTATGACTGAAGCCTTCTTGATCGCGATGCATCAGCCAAATCGGCGAAAATTTCTTTAACTTCTTATACCCTTGTAGAGGGTATATTAAAATTGTCCAGATGTTTGTAACGCATAGAAGGAAGCATCTCCGACCACATAAAGTATATACATTCTTGATCAGCACTGAGTTGCCGAGCTGAGTTGATATCCCTCCGTTAGTAAAAGCAATCTTAACCAAACTTTGCACGAAGTCTTTTGGTACAAAGACGCTGCACATTTATCGGAACCGGCCGGATAGCTACCATAGGAACTATCCCATCGAAAAAGTAGTTTTAGTGAGAAAAATTTTCTTGTTTTCCCAAAACCTCGTATTTATTAGTTTCCTATGCTTTTACACAATTCTACCAAGTTTGATGAAAATCGGTATAACTATATAGGATAGGTTAGAAAGTAGCACAAATTTTAGCTAAGGGGCAACACATATTTCAGAAATGTCTGATAAATCATTCAGGAAAGGACTTCCCAAAACAGAGAGTCGCCTTCTGCTGAGAGCTGGACAGTGACAGAAGAGGTGCTGTACACTCTCCTCTTCATCCACTGAATTGCAGCTTCTGCAGAAGTCATTGTGTCTGATGCCAAGCCTCGCGGCGTGTCTTCCGATAAGGCAGTGTCCAGTAAGGGCCCCAACTATTAGGGAAATGTTTTCTCTCGTTGTTGACAGAGTAACGCCCTAGATCTGTTAATATTGAGAGTAGGCCATGTAAGCCTAGATACTTTACACGTGTGAATCGTTTGCCATAGATTTATGGTTATTCGACAGGTTGTTTCTTTTGTTTGTAGCTTAAAGGTAGCAAGTGACACCCTTATGTTGCTCTTGTCCGGTAGTAGCTGAGTGGTAGTGCCAAGTCTAGCAAGGTGGTCGGCCATCTCGTTGCCTTCAATGTTGCAGTGTCCAGGCACCCAAACTTTATTTAATTCAAAGTGCTGAGCCATCTCATCAAGAGATCTGTGGCACTCTGTAAGAGTTTTGGCGTTATTAATATTACCGTCATGTGCTGTTAAGGCAGCTTGACTATCTGAGAAAATGTAAAGTTCGCTTCCTCTGGTGACGAGAGTTTCCAGCAGAGTTTCCTCTGCTTGGTGAACACTACAATGATCAGGAAGTCGAAATGAAGTTTCGATCCCTAGCTCCGGAATGACATACCTGTCCATCCAGTTTGGGGTTTGCAGTGAGGCATTGAATTCCAGTCTAGTCGACTCGGTATGGTAACTTTATACATGGTGGTAAACGTTATTGTTGGGATGCAGTAGTCAAGCGTGCCCAGAGTTACGGGCGTTAGATTTGGTATCTTATACTTGCGGGTAAAGAGAACTAGTTCTGTTTTGGTTGGATTGACTCCAAGGCCACTTTGTGGCGTCCAATTTGAAAGTGTTGAGAGTGCTTTCCGCATCAGATTGCAGAGAGTGTAAGGAACTATATAGGATCGCTGCCATACAAAATATAGTTCTGAAAAAAAGTTTTAGTAGGAAAAACTTTATTGTTTTATTATATGTTTCCACACAATTCTGTTTGATCCAAATCGGATGACTATAGCATATAGCTCCCATAGCAACGATCGTTCAAAAAAGGTGATTCTTAATATTAAATGTTTTCAAACTAATATGAAAAAGTTGATCGACATCAGGTGACTATATCTTATATATCTTTGTTTCAAATTTTATCTTTTTTAAACTCGGCGATTGTTAATTTGATATGTTTTCAAAAAGATTCGCGAAATTTTGTCGAAATCAGATGTTTGTCTGTCGGAAAATGGGTTTAAGTTCGAAAAATTTTTGATTTTTATGTAAGCGTTCTTAAATAGTGACATTTCATAAACATCATTTGCAAGGGTATAAAAACTTCGGCACAGACGAAGTTAGCTTGGCCTTCTCGTTTTTATTGATTTTATTTATTATTTAAATGCTTGCCGCGAATAATATTAGACATGCTGAATATAGTAGCAAATGTTTTCTATTATTGTCCATTTTGATAGATACAAAACAAATCAATGATGAAATAATTAGTTTTGAATTACAATTTTGATGCATTAATCTATCGGCCAATGGCAATCGAAATCGGTATATTTTTTGGCATTTTTCAGTATTCATTTTTTTTTTCTGGCATATTTATCGAACCGATTCGGTTCAAATCGGTGTGCCGCCCTAAAAACAAACAAGTTTTTCTTACTAAGCCCCCATATTTTCTTTCAGATATGATTTTTGTAATTTTTTAATCGAAATTTTGTTCAAAAACACACAGTTTTTTCGTTAGCGACTTTGAAAACATTCTGAGACTTTAAATCGTGAGGAGTTTGTGATGAAATTATAATAGTTTTTGTGTTTCTATTTGTCTGCTTTCTATAATATACTAAAAAGCTTCCAAACCTCATCACGCTCTCTCATAAATCTATCACTTCCCATGTCTCGCAAACACAAGTACAATTCAAAACCCATAAAACGTTTCCACACTAATAGAAAAACTATGAAATATAGAAAAGAAACAACACAAAAAAAACTAAATTATAAATTTCTTATGCAAAGCATAATTTCCTGTCGTAAATATTGAAAATTGTGGGCCAAGACCAAGCCCCCCACCCAAAAATGACTTGAAAACCGCGTTACCAAGACCTAATGGCTTCATTACCACTTCATAAAGTCACGTTGTGATGCAAAACTGATGCATCTGCCAAACGAAAATTGACTGGCAGGCCAGAACAAATGAAACTTCTATAGAAACTTGTTCTTTTTTTCCGTTCGTATATTTATGCAAAACTTGTTCAAAGCATTCATCAAAATCGAAAAGTTATTGAACTGTGCCGACTTTGGACATGTGTCAGTGGAATTAAGCTCCGACAGGGGCTAACTGTAAACATCTCTTAATGAAAATATTGAAATCAAAATATGTTAATTTTTCTCAGTACTTTTTGTCAATTAAATGCACATTTCGTATGGCCGCCATGCACTTTGCGCCCTTTTCAGAAACATTAATTAATATGCAGCGATGAGCTTTTACGATGGTGCCCATCCACACAGGAAATGAAGCATAAAAAAATGCATGTACATTTGTAAGCTGTAATTATATGCATCTCAGATACTTTGATTTTAATAGTCAAATACGCCCAGAAGGTTTCAAGCACAATACACCGGTAAGTGGCTAAGCTTTGGGGCATCTATTGGAAGCGGAGCTTGAGTTGCCATTTTCCCACATTAAGTTAAGCAAAAACAAAAGCGATTTGCAATAGCAGGCGGACAAGCAACCATTTGTGATTCGATTCAATAACTAGTAAATAATGAGCAGAGCATATGAAATGATCGACGAGGCAAATGCCCATGAATTGATCTGACACTATTATCTTGCTATATTCAGACTGATTTGTACCATTTCGTGAAAAGTCTTACAATTTATACATCACTAGCTCACATTGCCCGTCCTTGTGAGCTTATACTTAAACTAGCTGTTTGGCTAAAGTTTTAAGAAATTGTAGAAAACTTAAAAATTTTCTAGTGAGATATATATTTTTGACTGTATAAAGAAATATATAGTGAAAAACGACATTAGTTGTTGGACCATCTTTGATTTTAGACTGGCAAGGACTGTGGTTCATTGTATAACTGAATGTTTTAAATAAAAAACATTTTCTTTAAGGATTCAAGCAGATTTCTAATTAAGTTTAGGAACTGAAATGAAAGTTTGCGTTTTAGGTAGGTTGATTTCAGCAACAATGGGCATGAAATCCCGGTTCTGCTTCTTAATTCCTTGTTTAAGGACGCGAGTAGATAGATCGGATAATGGAAATGAATTAAACATTATAATTGACCTCAAGGCAGCCACTCTTCAATTAATATTCAATTCAAATTTGTTTTCCCTCTTTTGCCCCACACTCTCTTCCCCCCACTGCCCCCCTCTCCACCCACTTAACCAACTGTTAACCCACTGTCAAGTCACTGTCAAATCAGTATTAAGTCACTTTCAAGACACTGTCAAGTCACTGTCAAGTCACTGTTAAGTCAATGCAAAGCCACCGTCAAGTCATTGTCAAGTCACCGTCTAGTCACTGTAAAGTCACAACACCCTGCTGGTTTTTCAACGAAAAAGATCTGAGATGGCAACCTCTTCACAGCTCAATTGGTTGATCATTCGCCACAACAACGCCTTCTTGTTGAAGAGGCGAGATGTTAAGAAACCCTTCAGCACAGACCCCAACAACTTGACCAAAGTCAGCTCTTACCGCTACAGCGGTGTTGTGCACAAGAAGACTGTTTCCGTCGTCCCAGCTGGCGATTAGAAGGGATTTAGCGCCATGCTGAAGAAAGGCAAATATGGTCAGCGTACTGCCAAGAACACCGTGCGTGTTGACTTCAAGTCTGGCCCCAGACGCTTCCTGAAAAAGCTGAAGAACTTGTTGATCGGTTCCAAATACCACAACGATATGACACAGGCTGCTTTCCGCCGCGCCTCCGCTGTTCTGCGCTCCCAGAACCTCTGCCCGTCAAGGCCAAGAAGCCTGAATAAAATGGTATCCATTGAGGATAATGAGCTGGAGCTGTTTTCTACTCGAGAATCAAGAATAAAGTCACTGTCAAGTCACTGTCAAATCACTGTCAAATCACTGTCAAGTCACTGTCAAGTCACTGTCAAGTCACTGTCAAGTAACTGTCAAGTCACTGTCAAGTCACTGTCAAGTCACTGTCAAGTCGCTGTTAAGTCACAGACAAATCACTATTAAGTCACTGTTAAGACAATGTCAAGTCACCGCCAATTCCTTGTCAAGTCACTGTTAAATCGCTGTCAAGTCACTGTCAAGTAACTGAAGTCACTGTCAAGCTACTGTCAAGTCATAGTCAAGTCACTGTCAAGTCACTGTCAAGTCACTGTCAAGTCACTGTCAAGTCACTGTCAAGTCACTGTCAAGTCACTGTCAAGTCACTGTCAAGTCACTGTCAAGTCAATGTCAACTCAATATTAAGTCACTGTTAAGACACTGTCAAGTCACTGTTGAGTCACTGTCAAGTCACTGTTAAGTCACTGTCAAGTCACTGTTAACTCACTGTCCAGCCACTGTCAAACAAACAGAATTTATCGCACTGAATTGACAACTTGACCTCATGGCGGCCAATCTTCCCACCCCCACTTCATCCCCAATTCCCCCCACTTCCGCCCCACTCCCCCTGAGTTAAGACTATCATGAACGACGGCTATATACATGGGAAAATAGAAGGGTAAATACTAAATAGAAGGGTAAAAGACTGGTAAGTTGGAGGTGTAAATCAAACGGTCAAAAAAATCGCGAAATTTTCATAATTTTGTCATGATTTTTGATTATCGTGAAGACACTTAAATATACAGATGGTAAAGATTAAAAGTTCTAAAAACTGTCGAAAATTACTCAACTTTCGTATGAGCTTAGATTGTCACGAACTCGTGTGATAAGATAGATGGTCAAGATCGAAATTCCACAGAATCACGAAACTTGCTATATTTTAAAGTGGGTTTTGACTATCATGAAGATTTGACATTCATTGGGATATGCTTCCTTAGTACAATGTGCAATCAACAAAGGAAGCTGCTGTCAAAATTTTAAATTCCTAACTCTAATGGTTTAAGCTGCAGTTCGTTGATCGAAATTACATGATGAAAGTTGAGCGATTTGAAACCGATCTAGTAGCCGATCTTGTTCAAGTCACTTCACAAATAAAGTAGTCCGTTTAGTACGAAGTGCAATCGTTTATACGAAAATCTCTAAAGATTTCCAGTACACCCCTGAATATGTTTATAGATAATATTTTCCATGTTTTAATTTTCCGACTTTTTCATTGGCTTTTGCTCGTTGACTCTAACTTTCTTGCCTTGCTAACCATTTCCTTTTTCCATCTAACATTCTTTTTTTTTTCTTATGTTCACTTTTTACCTTTTCTCGTATATTTAATCCTTTTTCAAGCCTCCGTTCTTTTTCACCGAAGAGCTTTTTCCAGCATTAGACTTTTTCCGCGGGGTGACCTTTCCCGAATTCGCAAAATTATAATTCAATTCAATTTCTTATTGATTGACTAATACAGCGGAGGTCACGAAATGTGAGTTTGGGAGCAGTCCCACAACAGCAACATAACAAAAACCATTATCAGCGAGTCTCGATTGCGCACACTACACCTGTTGTGCCCGATTCGCTTGGACTTTGTTGATGTTCCCACTTCAAAGAGATGTAATTGCGACTGACTGTCGCCAATTCCTTGGAGCAATGGGAGCAACTGCGTGCCCAAAAATATATGGATCTACTTTAAACTCAATATTTTTCGATATTGGGAGTAAAATTATACAAAATCTCAGAAATCTTTTACCACAAATAGGAACTGGTCTCAAAAAATGATTGCAGTATTCAAAATAGTTCAAAATTTGTATGTTCATTATTTTAGTTCAAAATAGTACTAGTTCAAAACTGATTAGCTCATAAAACACGAAAGTGCGGATTTAAAATAAGTTTTTCAATAAAGTCTTGTAAGTTCAAAAGTCCATTTCAATCTTTTTCTTCTTTTTCTCAATCTTTCTACGAAATCTGTTGGCAGCCGTCGCTTTAAGATCTTCCCAGCTCTACCGACCATCCTCTTTTAAGTATCTTTGATGCCCGACCTGCTCCGTCCAGCGTGTTTCATTCCATTGCTTTCCTAGCGATGTGGTTTTTGTTCCATCTTCTTTCCATACTGCGAATAATTGTGTTGACTACTTCCATCTCTGGCCGTCTTAGTAGGTTTGGAGTTGGAGTGTTTTATATTTATTAAAGATTTTCACCATAACTTGCCAATAAAATATAAAACTCAATTTACAAAGTTCCACTTAAATTGCCAAAAAAGCCTAATATACTCTTTACCACCCAGTAATTGATCGACAATTGCTTTAGCATAGCATCTTTAATCACGTTTTTATTGTTTGTTGCACAAAAATTCCGAATCGAAAATGAAAACATTAACACTTTTGGATTTGCGTCTGGGCCAGGGAGGGCAATTATAGCCATTGACCAAGATTTTTGTTGTTGATTGGCCTTACATGCTTTTGCGATTGTTGCTGCAGATGGCCAAACGTTATTTTGTGGGTGGTGTAAGAGCCGCAAACAATGATTGAATGTTGGTTTGAGGTCACCCCGATGATGGATCATGGGAATTTAATGCGAGGCGTGTGAAACGGACCACCCAAAATGTTGAGGGTAGAAAAAGCTTTTCACTTCATTGCTAAATGAAACTATCAACAACATTTACTTAACATAATTAAAAAGAAACAAAAAAAGCATTCGCCAGGCTAGTTGAAGGCCTAAGCAAACACAGTGAAGTCAGCAAACGGGCATACTTAACACTTTTTGGAGCCCAACAAACAAGGCTCCCAAGTGGAGGGGGTTAAGGGGTCATATTTGGCATTTGTTTCAGCAACGCACGAGTTGAGTTAGCCGCTTCAAGACATTGCGCATTGATTTAAATTAACTTTCGGTCAGGTGTTAATTTCTAATGGCAACACAGCAGACAATACACAACACACCAAAGAGAAGCAAAGAAACTTGAAAAACAATTCAAGGGTTATACAAAAGTTTGGTTAAACTGATTTTCATATTTAGTTGGTATTCCTTGAAAACTTGAGAATTCATTGACATTTATGATAAAAATAAAATAAAAAAAATAATCACAATGGTAATAAAACAAAAGACTGAGGCGAGAAGCTGATTTTTTTTGTGTTTAGCTAGAACTCATATTTTATGGATGAAAAAATCAAGAAGCTTATTGCCAATTTTTGATGAAAGCAATCAAAAATGAAGTAGGAATTTGGGGAAACCGAATTGTGGATACACTTAGCTAAAAGAAAACAAGAGGAACATTTTGGGCTGATGTTAAAATTGCTCAAATCTCTTGGAAAATTTAGTTTCTTTTTAGTTGAAGGAAAATTTAAACTATTAAGCAGAGCGACTGAAACAGATAGACAGACTAGTGTTGAGTAAAGGTTGTTCATTTCACTGAACATGTTCACTTGATCTTTTTTTCTGTGAGTCAACTCACTCAAATTGCTCAGTTAGAAGTCAGTTAGTAAAAGCGCTTAATTCAAAATTTGGCTGAGCGCCATACCTATTATAGTTGTATCATGGGTACAGCCCACAGAACAACACACAGACAGAGAGAACAATTCACAGAGCAAGGCAGACAGAACAACTCACAGAGCAAGAAATACATAACAATTCTCTGAGCAAAAGAGACTGAACAGCACTTAGAACAACTCAGAGCAAGACAGACTGAAAAAGATAGATTGAAGAAGACTCGCTGAACAAAAATGAACAATTGGAGAAGAACATGTTCACTTTTTCAGTTTAAAGAACAACTCACTTATGAACAACCCAACACTTAGACAGGCAACCTGCTTTCTCTCTCTCTCTCTCTCTCTCTCTCTCTCTCTGTTCAATAAATCTTAATTTTGCCCTTGAATTGTAGTTGAGTGAAGCTTAAACTCCACACTTAAGCTTATTGGCGACCGTGACTTAACTAGTTCTCTTTTCAAATACAAAGCCCATATGCATACCTGTTTTATAGAGTATAAAAATCTCGCTACGCTACCAAAAAGCCATAAAGCCATAAACAACAAAATTCGTTTAAATGCAATCAATTAACTAAATTCTAAAACGCCGCAGGTGGTCGACATTATTATTTCTGATTTTTTTTTCTCCTCCTCCTCCTCCTTCGTTTAGATTCCCCCCTCCTTCCTGTGGGCGTACAACAATTTCATTTTGGGGCAAATAAAGTTATTTATCTCCAAATGCTAAGTTTGCGATTTCAATCGGCGTAACTCAGTGCAAAGTATTGCCTAGTATTCACTTGAGGTGTGAATTAGTCGATGGTAATGACATCATTGAACTTTAACTTGGCAACGGGCGAGAGAGACTTAGTAATAACTGTAGCTTGACTGACTGTACCACCACACCTTTTACAATAACAACAACAACAACAACAACAACGGCAATCAATGTGCAAATATTATAGAATTCTATTATGAGGGAGCAGCAATCGAATCCGAATACAAAAGGCAACAGAACTGAATGGGGGCAATGAATAATTAGTTAAATAATACTCATATGAGTGTGTGATTTTTCACTAATAAATTTCTATGAATTAAACCGCATGAGAATCTAGATTTTGCTCTGTTTGTTTTAATGAGGCATGGCAAATAATTGTGTGGAATTAAATTGTATTGAGATGCAATGATTAATTCGTTTAAATGGAACATTCTTTAGCAACAACACTTTAACCCACTTAAGTTCTCTTTATCGGTATTTAACAAAAACAATTCGACCGAAGGTACATAGAGTATATTAAGTTTGTGCAAAAATATGTAACAGGGAGAAGGAATCGTTTCCGACCCTATAAAGTATAAATATTCTTGATCAGCATCAACAGCCGATTCGATATAGCCATGTCCGTCTGTCCGTCCGTCCGTATGAACGAAGAGATCTCAGAGATGGTAAGAGATAGAGGTTTGATATGTATGGGACATATATTTCTTATACTTGCAGGCAGATGAAGTTTATTTTCAATTTTTGCCACGCCCCTCCCGCCCCCGCAATTTGGAAAAAACGTCATATCTCCTGATGAACGATACTCAAGTTATGAGCAAAAAACGGCCAGTAAACACCACTCACTCACTAAAACAAGTAAATGGTCGGAAACTTAAAATTTACTCTTTTATTTGTTAGTTTATGTGAAAGATGTGGAATCGGCCCTATGTGGAATCGACCCTAAATGTATTTTTATAAGTTTAACAAATATATCGGGGGTGACACAGAAATCAC
>JBAMBO010002654.1:0-387989 GCA_037044535.1 Lordiphosa magnipectinata | reverse complement strand
ACCTTTTACCTTACCTGGGTATATATTTTGGCATTTACCTTGTACCTTACCTAGATAAGAACGAGAGCTTATGTTAAAGTCGGCTCTATCCGACTTCGATATACCCGTTACTCATGTGGCAGCCGAAAGGTATGCAACATTTTTTTATTCGTCTCAGACCTTATAGATATTGCGAATATAAATGTAAGTTTTAAATTTGAGATCGATTTCTTGAAAACTGTGGGAGTTATTCAACATTATTTATTGTGGGGGCGGGGCAAAAATGTGAAATAAACTTGATCTGCGTGCAGACAATAGGAGTCTACATTTTAAATTTTGTTGCTCTAGCTCTTCTAGTCTCTGAGATTTAAGTGTTCATGCAGACGGACGGAAGGACGGACGGACGGACGGACAGACGGACAGGTGCAGATGGCTGTTGATGCTGATCAAGAATATATATACTTTATCGGGGGTGTCCTGGAAATCTCTAGAGATTTTGGCCTGTGTTTGCGCCACTCATGAAGTATAACTTGCCAGCCCTTAGTCAGCTGGCTGTCACATAGAGGGACTCACAATCTGTAGGTGGCTTTCTACTAATATTAAAGACTTTGGTTGGATTTTGCGAATAATTATTAAAACGCAAATTTCAATGTCTAAAACTAATTAAATTATTTAATCATTTAATTGTTTCCAGAAAAAAAATGTTGTTTACATTTCCAAAACTAATTGTGCTTGTCAAAATTGTTTGGGTGGTGAATTTGGCCAAATCTCCTAACAAAACACGAGAGATTTGAAACGAACCGAAAGAGTTTTCTGGGACACCGAGAATTGGTTTTGAGTCGGAATTTGGTTAGAAGAGATTTCCGTGACACCTCCGTATATGGTCGGATATGATTCCTTCTATATGTTTCTTACATTTGCACGACTACCCCTTTTTACTCTACGAGTAACGGGTATTAAAATGAGTACCTTCCCAATCACTGCGTATAACACTGATCGTTGAAAGCTTTAGACTCCCGAGTAAATCTTGTCGTAAATAAAAAATTAATTGAGAGTATGCGGAGTCAGTGGCAACCAAAGATGATATAGGGGAGATTAAGGTCAAACTTAGTCGAGTATCGCAAAAAATTGAGTCACTTAAACGGGAAAACCAAAGACCAATTGCGAAATGACTGAAATTCTGACCGGAGGGAGGTAACTAAGCTAGTTGATCAGACCAAAGCGAACATGTCATAGTAAAGGGATTGCAAAAGGAAATAGCGTCTAAGGAAGAAGTTGAGTCACTCTTACGCGGAAAAATGGACCTGCCCCTTTTAAAAGTCCGGGACACTAAAATCCTATTTGAAAGGAATAATTCCGTAGCTATTGTAGCGGAACGTGAAACGGCAGGATTTGATATGGATATAGTAAAAAAGGGAGAAAGCAGGCAGGAACAAATATATACGTCGTTAGGGATCTCAGCGCAAAGAAATTGGAGCGAAAATCAGTGCTGCTTCAGCTAAAAAGGGACCGTACACCTATAAACAAAAGCATTAAAATATTTGTGACAAACGATTTTATCAATATCGGAGGTAAATGGATGTATATAAACAAGGAACTCATCCATAAACCAGAAGTCAAACTGACCAGAAGTCTAACTTGCTGCCAAAACTGCTCTGGAACAACAAAAAAACCAGAAGTATGCAAGAAAAATGTCCAAAAACATGTTAATGTGCAGCAATCCGAAAACCAAGAACTGTCAATTGAGGACATTGTAACTGCAATTGAAAAAACGGCGCCGAGCTACAAGAGTGGTTACTCAATAAATTTTAATAACAAATGGTACAACGCCAAATGCTATAGGAAGAGGCAGAATGTGTTTGCGGCATTGCACAGTTTTAGAAGAACAAACACTGCAGAAGACAAACGAATTTACACAAATGCGCAACAGGAATATAAAGTGTTATGCGAAAAAAGCAAAATAGAGTATGAGAAGAACGTTGAAGCGCGCATTAGCTCAATAAGAGATAGCAAAGACTGGTGGAGGATAGTCAGAGAAATTAGAGGAGTCAGTCCGAAAATAAGTGCGGAAATATCTGAGTGGGATTTCAGAAATCACTTTAATAATCTCCTTAGCCCTCAACAAAACGCCATGGAGTTTCAATATGCACCGATGTATATCACGGATCCAGACTTAGATGCAGTATTAACAATGGAGGAACTATTGGTAGCACCAAACAAAGCCAAGTCCAACAAAGCTCCTAGAGAAGACAGAGTTCCGTATGAGTTTTCCAAAAACGCCCCAAATGAGATGCTTAAACAAATTGTCACTATATACAATAGAGTGTTTGATATCAACTGTTTGGTAAAATCTTTCATCAACAGTATAATATATCCAATATATAATATAAAAAAGGATTCATATCTCCTGATGAACTTCCGAGGTATATCCTTTATGAACTGTGCAGCGAAGCTACTAATGAGTATACTGTCGACGAGACTAACAACGTGGGTCGAAAAGCACGATAAATTAAACGAGTTCCAAGCAGGATTCCGGCTGCCCTTGACCGAGTACCTCGTAAACATCTTATATACAAGCTCCAACGACAAGGTGCATCCACAAAAATAATACAATTTATCGAGAAAGTATACTTGCAAACGGTTTGCGCTGTTTGGACTGGAAGTGAGCTTTCTGAGAAGTTTGAAACAATTAACGGAGTAAAGCAAGGATGCCTTATGTCACCGTTGCTGTTTGCGATGTACTAAGATGATCTGCACGAACACTTAGGAGGTGGCCTGTATATCGACAACACAAACATTAGGGTATTAATGTACGCAGATGACATTGTGATGGTGGCGGACAATCCCTCACCCCCTTCAGCAAATGATCCATAACCTCGATACATGCTGCATATTGTGGGGCATGGAAGTCAAAAGGCAAAATCCGAGATTATGGTGTTTAGAAAAGGCGGTAGACTGGCGGCATCGGAGAACTGGACGTATCAGGAGAAGCAGGTGAAGGTGGTACCGGAGTACAAATATCTTGGGGTTATCCTGATACCTACAATGAGCTTTAAGAAACATGTGGCAGCCAGGACAAAAGAAGCAAAGGCGATTATAGAATCTGTGTGGGCGAATTTCATCAACAAGGGAACAGTGAACCTAGCATCTAAATGGAAAATCTTTAACTCAGTCAGCAGAACGGTATAGTGCTATGGAGCTCAAGTCTGGGGTAGAGAAATAAAGGAAGAGGCTGACCAACTGCAGCGATATTTTTTAAAGAGGATACTCAAACTACCAGATAGCACACCCAACTACATATTGGGAATTGACGCGGGGCAAGAAGATGGACACATCTATAGTCTAACACTTCATCTCAAGTACCTATCAAGAATTTTATTTGAGTATGAAGATTCTAGACTCCCTCATATCATTGCTGAGAAAATGATGCAAAATAATTTGGGGTGGCTTGCGAGGCTTAGAGAAATGTTCGCGCATCATGGCATATCACTCGGAGACAACCACTCGCATGCAGATTGGATTGACCACAATGTTCGGTTCCCAAGCTCATTAAAAGCAGATAACTACATGCAACACATGAACAAGGCGTCAGTTAGTGCTCCGAGGGCTTACAATTAGCAAAAATTTCTATACCGTAGAATAACATTGGGACTAAACACGATCTTGCTATAAGCGAGATGAAAATAAACATCTATCTATCTATCTATTTAAAGGGCAAGCAGCAAACATAGTCCTTACTGAGATATTAGAAATCGTCTGCAATGCTCCTATATTTTGCTACGAAACACTGCTAAATAAAACAAAGGAAGCAAAAAACGGTCATATATAAAACATACTCCCGTCTATCATAGTATGAAGCACCTTACCGAGGAGATTGTAATAAAGAATAATAATAGTGCCATAACATCACCTTTTCGAAACACTTTCGTATATATAAAACTCTTGGCTTACAAGTTAGCGGGTCTTAGGTCAAAGCTGACCCAAAAACTGTTTTTTTTGACTTTATAAACAAATTTGATATTATTTGCCAATTTTAAATTTTTGTCGAAAAAAATGAGGAGGAGTTTAGTTCATACTTTTGCAAATACGAGCTACGATGGGTACCAGCGACAAAAAACGCCATACGAGGCCGTGCAAGTGGTGGAACTTTACTCGGAATAAAACATGAGCTGAAAGAAAAAACCAAGTGCTGCTTTTTACCATATGGAGACACAGATTGCATCGAAATTACTGGAAAGCGTTTGTGTGTCTTACCTACGTACCTAAACTGCAACAAATGAAACCAAGACTATTGCAAGATGTTCGATTATATTGTAGAAGAAAGAACAAACAACATGATGATTATTGGCGATCAGAATGGAAGAATAGGAGACACACAATGCTATTCGAAAAACTATCCGGTGAACAGATTTACATGTACTGAACGGAATACAAAGGACTGTGTTGGGACTCCAGGGGACAGAAAGTATTTGATTTATGCGACTCATTTGATCTGACTCTGCCCAATGGCAGAACCCAAGGAGATGCAGAATGATGTTACAGCTTTACTCGCGGAGATTCAAATACCGTCATTGACTATTGTCTAATCCAAGGTAGTTATGTAGCGTGTGCGTACTGTTAATTTTGGCAAACATTGTGTCGCATGTCAAATGACCGTGGTCCCGCCTCGGGACACCAATGGTATAACGCCACCAACTTCTGTAGACTAGGACTTCGGAGGATGTGCACTTCTTGTGTTCTTCTGACTAGAGCTCGCCGGATGGGGTGTGGGTTTTTACTTATTCTACCATACTACACACTAGCACACACTCTACAAAACTCAAAAATAAAACAAGAAAGAAAGTCGAACAATCTATCATCAAAACTGTAGGTGATATGACGTTTTTATCGAATTGCGGGGGCTGAGGGGGGCGTGGCAAAAATTGAAAATAAACTTGATCTGCCTTCAAGTATAAGAAATACATGTCCCATACATGTCAGACCTCTATCTCTTACCATCTCTGAGATCTCTTCGTTCATACGGACGGACGGACAGACAGACAGACAGACATGGCTATACCATCTGTACCTTCGGTACAGAGTATAAAAATCATCTAAACAAAATATTAATTCCACACAAGTATGATGATTAGCCGTTGGTATGGCTGATCAACGACCAGGGTAATTGAGGTGTTGATTTTACCCTGTTCTAAACCCTCCCTGCCTTGGTAGCTTGTTAGGAATGTTGTACGACTACCCCTTATTCAGACCTCAGATCAAATCACTCAACTTCAATACTTGCTTAGTGCTTCATATCAGACACCGACGAACCAGTTAAATAATCACTACTGAATCATTTCAAAAATCAATTTACTTCATTCATGGCTACCAATACGGTAGATAACTTCATATTCGGATGAGTGTTTCATAAGAAAACTAAACTTAACAAGGTATTTAAACAATGGTTTTCTTAGGCAGCCAACGATGTATATATCAGGACTGCAAACCGGTTTTGAACCGAACCGGTTCGAACCCAGAATTCCGGCTTTGTTTTACTGTGAAAAAAACCCTGAACCGAACCACGAGGACGAAAATAGATGAACCCGTTCCGAGCCCAAGCTTTTGGTTCGGTTCAAAAAAAAGATTTTAAACATTTTAATTTATTTGGGTACCCTTCTATGTACGTAACAGCAGAGTCGACAATTAGAAATATAACAATACTTAAAGTCGGTCAAGCCAGACTAAGAAATACTTTGCACATGCGAAAGTGAATATATGTATTCAGTTTATAGGGTCAGACAAGCTTTGTTCTGGCGGTTACATACATTTGCACAAATATTGTTTGTACCTTTGGAACAGAACATAAACAGACACTAAGGGCCGATTTCTGTTCTCCCAGATAGCTACTATGTCTCATATAGACATAGAATTTACTCTGTTAATTGTTAGTTTATGTGACATATAGCTCTATGTAGCAGATGTGAAATTGGCCCTAAATCAGAGAAATCTGGCACAAATTTTTCATCTTACACATATACATATCTAAAACTTCATTGCCAGCTTGCCATGAAGCTTTGCCTGCTTCGACTGCCCCCCTACACATTTTCCCCACAAACAAAAACTTCATGAAAAACTTCATGAAGTTTGCTTCACCGAGTAAATGCGGACTAAGCAAGTACACGTCTTCAAGTGTTTACCTATTGTATTGTTATTTTAAATATAATGGAAAAAACATGCAACGAACCAAAGTTCGAACCAAAACCAATGCCCAAAAACCTCAACCTCAAATTCCGAACCTTAACGGCTGGTACATTTGGGTTCGAACCTGCAAACCGGAGGTTCCGAAAAGTATTTTTGGTTTGCAGCCCTGAAGATTTCAAAGCGAAATGAGAACCCTTTTACGGAAATCGCCGTCGAAATGTTGAACATACTCGATATATATACTCTGATTAAAACTATGATCGCATACATAAACAATTGATGGTTTCAGACGTAATCGGTTGGGATTGATGGTACAACACGAGATGGTTTACTTTTAAGTACGTCAGATACAGCGAAAGATTTGTTGGTCCTAGAAAGCGATCAACTGGTCATAATTTTTGATGGCACTAACGTACTACAACTTAAAGTATATGCCAAATATCTCAAACCCCAGTCATCGCACTCTCTGCAACACTGGAGAGAGAGAAAACACCGCCCACTTCTTTTCTCGCTGTCCAATTCTGAAGGAACTCAGGGTCCTATACTGGGCGCCTTGCAAAGAATGAAAAGTGGACATTTCAGGGTGAACCCATAAAGATTGTACCTGAGTACAAATATCTAGGAGTTATGTTGACGCCCACTTTAAATTTCAAGAAGCATGTTAAAGCTAGAACTGCGGCTGCAAAGCTAAGCATCAACATAACCAGGAAGAGCCTTCTCGCCAAAAACAATGTCTCCGCTGAAATGAAGTGGAAAATTTATGAAGCCGTGTGTAGGGCAATACAAGCTTACGGAGCGCAAGTCTGGGGCTATGGCCAACATGAGGAAGTGGATAAGCTGGAAGCCTTTTTCATTAAGCGTATCTATAACCTGCCACAAACAACGCCACACTATTCACTTGCTCTAGATACGGATAGATACGGTAGCAGATTCTACATGCTGGACCAGCACCTTCGGTATATCTACAAAACTCTGTTTATATATGATAGCCATAGGTTGCCACGAATCCTGTCGCAGTTGGTATTGGATAAAAATGTATTCTGGGCAAAAGAGCTATTCACACTGAGCTCATTGCATAACATAGAGTGGAACTGGGGCAACGACACCTTATGGAATGTCAATCGCATTGCACTATTAGCGGAGCTTAAGAGACACAGACTTACAGAACTCGTGCAGCAAAAATTAAGAAGCGAATGGAGAATTTACCGAGAACTTGACCATACCGTCGGCAAAAAATATGCACAAGTAGATACCCGAGCAGTGTCATGGATTATTAAGGCAAGAAGTGACATGATACTCTTAAATGGAAACAGATTCATTACAGGACCAACTAGTAAATGCGAATTGTGCAACACAAATGAGGTAGAGGACATAAATCATTTTCTGGGTAGATGTCCAATACTACGAGAGCACAGAATTTTATGTTTTAGCCAACCTGTCTTAAGCCCAACTCAGATTAGAGACATTTTAAATGATGCGAGCGACACTAATTGGAAGGGCTTAGTAGAGTTTCTGCAACAGGCCACCCAGTATAGGAAACGGATTTTGGCGGAATATTTTTAAAACACAACAACACAAATAATATAAACTAAAGAAATTTGGTGGGCCCCTAATCCGACACTAGGTCCAAACGACGACCGCTTCTCGCGACGAGCGGGGAAGCAGGGTGTGGTAAGACTTTTTGTATGGTATCTAGGGAACCCTCAAATAAAATAAAACAAAACTCAACAAAGTAATAGAAGCGAATTCTCCGACTGACGACATATAGTCATAGTCGAGTACTATTTAAAACCTCTAGCAACTAGATATGTTATATTTTCTTTTGAAATTTTTTGTATGTTATATTTTCTTTTGAAATTTTTTGTATGTTATATTTTCTTTTGAAATTTTTTGTATAAAGCATGTGTATAATTGGTTTTAAATAAATTTATTATTATTATTATTATTACTGGGAAAAAGAAACTCTGACCGACCAGGAAATGCACAAGCTCTTAAACGGAAGTAATTGGTGTTCGCTTACTTCCTACCTTAGAGAGTGCCTGCAGTATCGACGCGATTTTTTAATGGACTATGGAGACATGCAACCAGACATCGGATTCGGGGAATCGGAGTTTAGGAAAATGTCATCTACATTTGGCTAACTGCAACATGCCACATCCAAAATTTTTTATAATCATTGTAAATCCTTTTAATGTCTGAAACTTTTCGTCACTATAAGATTTCTGTACCTATATATATATACACGCATTAATGGAAATCAATGAAAATAAATTTCAACTACTACTTCTACTCACGGTTGCCACTTGAAAAAATTAAATAACACCAAAAAATTTATAAAAAAGAGCCATTTTCATTCAAAAAGAGCCAAACAAATTTTCTTCCCCTTATTCATTTAATATTTTTATTTAATAAAATAAAAAATATCTGTTTCACAAAATCGCTAAGTGATACATTCATATCATTTTTGAGTATTATTAAACGTACAAAAAAAACCCAAAAAATATTTGATGTATTAATTACTTACTGTGGCAATAAAATGCTAAAATTTAGATTTTAATACCAATGGCTTCCTCGGATTTAATTCTATATTGTGTCCAAATTTCAAAACAATCGGAGGAGTAGTTACAAAGATAAAACCGTAAAACAAAACGTAGGTCTTAAGAAGTCTGAATAAAAATTGGTCTGTAAGTCAAAATACTAAAATAACATCTCTAAAGAAATAACGATTCCAATCTGTAATAATTTTCCACTTTACGACCAAATACGTTTTTACACATTCATTAAGGGACGATTTCTCATCTCCTTTATAGCTGCCAGATAAACATTGAATTTACTCTGTAGCTTGTTAGACAGACATGTATTCAAAATGGTATATCTTCGCTTAACAAAATCGTAGAATTGTTTGAGATACTTCATTTGAAAGTTGAAGAGTTTTACTTTCCGATAATATCATAGGGAGTCGAAATAAAATATCGGACTCCAAACTAAACGCGCCAAAACAGCTAACGCGCCTTAAGCTAAACTTACTAAAAATATAGACGTGATGGACCATTTCCGAAAACAGATTCGTGTTTAGCAGATGTAAATAATCTAGAATCACTACCAACCCTTCAATTTTCTGAATAAAGTCAAATTTTGGTGTCTTGTGTTGCTTTTGAAGTAGATTCTAGTCTCGATCTGATTAAAAATCCGTATTCAAATCTTTAATTATTTCAAGACTATAATTTAAATAACTTTTGATTTCTGATTTATTCATTAAATTGATTATTTCTTTTGGCTTAAATTGTAGACTTCTAAAGTCTGAGCCAAGGAAAATATTTTGGGAACATCCCACTGCTCAAGCAAGCTCGCGCAACCATCTTGTCCTGGCTATTTCCAAAATAATGTGTTTTCTTACTTCGCAGAATTTTTGAAACTCTTTTAATTTCTGCTTCTTTTTCGGGTTCCATGAAAAAGAGCCAATTCCAATAAAAAAGTGCCAGTGCACCAACAGGAAAAAAAAACACCATTTTTGGTGGAAAAACACCAAGTGTGGCAACCGTGCTTCTACTACTACTACTAACGTACGGCACCAAAAGAGCAGCCACAATGAATATCAACGGAAATCATATTCGGGACACAGGAAAACCCATTTATGCAAGCCCTTTACCATTTGTACCACAAATGGAATGTCTCCGTTTCATTCAAAAGAAAACGATGCTTCAATTATGGAACAATTCTTATTACCACTAATTTAATGAGGCTTTTGCGACCAAATGACATATGGGCACTTCCACAGAAAGGTCCACCGAGACCGGAATCATTTTTTTTGTAAAAATGATTTGTCTTAACATTACATTTAAAACAAAATAAATTAAACAACATAATGTGTTTACAGCTTTTCGTAGTCCTTACTATGAGAAAATTGGCCTGAATACTAAAGATATGCCTCTTTATATCTTTCTAGAGGGTATATTAAAATTGTCCAGATGTTTGTAACGCATAGAAGGAAGCATCTCCGACCACATAAAGTATATATATTATTGATCAGCATGACGAGCTGAGTTGATATAGCCATGTCCTTCGGTCCGTCCGTCAGTCTGTTTTCTGTCCGTCCGAGTTTTGCTAACATTATATTTGATTATATAAAGATCAAAAGTTAAAAAAAAGGCAAAAATTACTCAATTTTCGTGTGAGTTTAGATTACCACGAACACAGGATAATAGATAGATGGTGAAGATCAAAAGGTCCACAAAATCGTGAAATTTGCTAACTTTTAAATTGAGTTTAGATTTTCATGAAGATTTGATAGATGGCAATTTTAATGTAAGCTTCACTTCTTCGTTTTGTATTTAAAATACTAACGGGCGCGTAGCAACGTGCGCCGGGACAGCTTTCTTTCTATAAAATATAGCTTTTTTTATCTCCCCTGAATTCGCTATAAGGAAGTTCAGCTGTATACCACCTTTAAAATTTTTCCAACAATATTCTCTGACCTTAACGCCTATTATCTGAACGAATGAAAGAATTTAAAGATATGCTTAATAGATAACTAATGCTACGTTAATACACACACAATTTATTGTGCTTAGTGCACTTTAAAGTATTCAATGCTGTTACTAAGAAATGATTCAGATTTTTATTTATTTTATATTTGGCTTAACACAAGTTTATATTGTAAACATATTACAGGTCCGACAATCTGGATGAATTTACAGTGTGGTATACGTATGACGCTGCCATAACTGGCAATTAATGTTTGCGTTATAGTAGAACATTTTATATTGTAAGTGGCTTCTGATCATCTGGTAGTACTCCTCAAATCGTTATATGGCAATTTGCAAAAGGGTAAACAGCATACTTTAGGTTAGACCAGCGATGTCAACTTTTGTGCCAGCAGAAGAAAATTTATAGCAAGCGCTGCCTCTTTGTTTTCATTTTGATAGCACATGGGTCTGGTCAGTCGGAATCAACCAGCCAGTTTTATTATCGACGCATTTAAAGTGGCATATTTTTTTAAAGAAGACAAGGAACCTCTAGGTTTGCTTGCAGCTTGCAGCTTGGCGCTGTCTATCATAGATGATAAAATTATTCGTATGAGGTAGAATGCTTTGAGTACAGTGTGTACTGTCACAAAGCCTGGGTATTCATCTTTACGTAATTATCCAAATAAAAACTCGATCTAAAATTTACTAAAATAATAAAAGGTAACACACAAAAAAGAACCTATGTAACCTCAGCTAATTTTGCATTTACAGGCACAGTGACTTGAAATGGATCACGAACCATCACCACCCTCATCTCTGACAATCCAGAGTTCAACCCGACGTCCCCAACTGCCCACATATGATGATTCGAAAACGGTTTCTCTACGTCGTACTCAGACTGATGTGCCATGGCCACGGTCAAAGATTCCGGTTCCGACTCCAGATCAACAGGAAAGTAGGGTAACCGATGGTGGCAATCCGCACTTGCAGTTTTTGCGTAGAGAACTACAAAAATCCAACATGGATGATACAAACACGAAATGGATATTTCAACTTTTTAAATGATCTGTTTGAGGAAGAAAATGCAAATCAGATGAATGACGAAAGCCGAAGTTGCAGCTTGAAATTTTTAAATCACATTAATGGACAGGTGATAAAACTGATGGAGAAAAAGGCGAATGTGACACTCAATCCAATGGCCCAGGGGGAAATAACACGGCAATGCTGCATCCAAGATATTCCACAAAGAGCAATGGAATGTCTGAAGATTGAGGGATATGCTTTTATGAGACATATGGTAGTGGTCAAGGATTACGAGAATCGTTTAATGCTAAGCAAAGTGCAGAGTATTGCAGAATTGAAAGTACCAGCTCAACAAGAAGAGCAACTGCTCAATAATAACGAGAACGCCTTGCAAAAAATCGTAAAATTAGCCAATAGTTCTGAAGAAGAAGTACAACTCGACTTTCCGGTTTTGGCACTGTCCAATGACAGACCAAATCTCGAGACTCAGCAAGAACAGAAAACTGATGATGATTTATTTAAGACTGCCTCGGTGGCATCCCTACCTCGATGGCAACATCAGCGGTACATTATAGCCGCCCCCCGTGTAATCATACAACTTTATAAATGCAGTCCTTCCTACCAATGTCATCACAACGATCCCCTAGCACCTGATTTCTTTGAGCAATGGGAACAGTTCTACGAAATATTGGCACAACCCACCGAGTGTCAAACCAAGTCGTTGCAAGCGTCTGACATACGCCAACGTTTGAGCAAGAAATTTGAACGTTTTGCCAACGAACGTTATGCAAAAGATATATCCTATACGAATGCAATGCTCGCCTTGGCCAAATTTCAATTGAATAATATCCTTACCCGTCGAGAACGAGTTACCCTAGAGACTTTACGTAGTCAACTAGTTGATCGTGTTGGTGTCCCACAATCGTTATCGCTTATAGAACGTCAGCGTGATGCTCTGCATGGCATGATGGGCTATGAATGTAAGCAACTTAAATATTCTTACCGAACGTCAAGACTTATGTTACGCATACCGCAAAAACAGCATAGCGTCAGCGAATCTGGCTTGCTTTTAAATTTGGGTAATTTCGGTTATATGTATCGTAAGCAGCAGGAACAACAGGAACGTCTGAAGAACTTAGGATCAAGTGGTATCGCTTTGGCTAAGAGTTTATGTGAAGAACTACTTCTATTCTATCAGTTCTACCAGAAAGAACAATGCCAGCCTGGTAGTCTAAGGCGTCTATGGTGCGCAAGCAGAGCTTATCAATATCGTTTTCAATGGTTTACTGGCTTAATGAAACGAACCTGCCAGAAAAAACCCATATGGTTAGTGCTCAATGAAGAGTTGAATATGCTAAGTGATACAAATGAAATATTGTTAATACAAAAATGGTTAAACTTGGCCAGTCAAGCTTTAATAGCGAACTTGGCTCAATGGTTACTGAAAGGACTGCTACCCGAGGCTGGTTGTGTGGAATTTTTTATAGAGGAAGAACACAATGCAGATTTTTGGAGTGGAAGATATAAGTTACTTACGGAAAGAATCCCTCCATTTTTGAACCAAGAAGTCGCCAATTTAATCCTTAACGTGGGAAAATCTCGACAATTTATTATTCAATTTTTGGGAGTTGAACTAGAACCTTTCATTACCGAACAGGAAATAACAAACGCCTACCAGCTGTTGTATCAAGAACAACTTGGAGAAGCTTTCTATCATCTGATTCACAAACTGCATTATAAGGTCACAAAGGCTTTACCTAATCATATGCGACCCGCCAAGCTTTTTCATAAGCTACGTAAATAAAATAGCGTAATATCTCCTCGCGGAGGTATGTCGTTTTGAAACTTCATATAACGGATATAAAGGATGAATTTCGAATACAAATTTGTATATTAGAAAAAAAAAATTATTAATTTTATTTAATTAAAATGTTTTTTTAAAACTTCTATTTTTTTCTTATTTGAAATTTTGAGATCCGATGAAGCTTATAACATGTTGAACAGTGCACCTGCAGCTTCCCCTGTGTTACGGCGCATTAAAAAGCAGTTCAAAATATGACGAAAATTAAGGTTTTGGTTCAACTCCTGATGTAAACGTAAATTTCTTTCGCATTTTTAAAGAATCTTAGCGGCGCACAGTGTCCGGTTTGGCCGATTTAGCGTTGCAAAAATCAAAAATTGATGGTCGATTTTTTGACCGCATTAATTTAATTAAAAAAAAGGAAACCCCAGATAGCCTGAAAATCTTTAGTTTATTGAATTTGGTCAATTATTTTGGTTTTTGCAGTGGTTCAAAGTTGAACAATTTTTAAAACTGATAAATTTTTGTTTTTATACTCTGTACCGAAGGTACATAGAGTATATTAAGTTTGTGCAAAAGTATGTAACAGGGAGAAGGAATCGTTTCCGACCCTATAAAGTATATATATTCTTGATCAGCATTAACAGCCGAGTCGATATAGCCATGTCCGTCTGTCCGTCCGTCCGTCTATCCGTCTGTCCGTCCGTCCGTATGAACGAAGAGATCTCAGAGATGGTAAGAGATTGAGGTTTGACATGTCCCATATATTTCTTATACTTACAGGCAGATCAAGCTTATTTTCAATTTACGACACGCACCCTCCCGCCCACGCAATTTGGAAAAACCGTGTATCTTCCACAGTTTTGATGATAGATGGTTCGTACCTTCTAGAGATATCTAGTAATCAAAATTATTTTTTTATTTATCGATTTGCTGAAGAATTGATAAAGATCGGATGAACGATTCTCAAGTTATGAGCAAAAAACGGCCAGTTTCTTGTTTTTTTGTTTCAAATGTCGCGCTTGGGAACATATAAAAAAGAAACGGAAAATCCGATTGGAAAATTCCGATTACAATTAACCAAATTTAATAATAAGTTAACTTTTAATTAGTAAAAAAATGTATTTAATTTTAAGTAGTTTTTCAACTACTTTTTTAATAAATCGTTTTAAAAAAGGTTAAAATGTTTTGCCTCAACCTTTTCAGTGTATTAAACTTTGCACTTTGGCAGCCGATCCTAAGTCACCCTGTTAGCCTACAATAATAAACTACAACTTATTTTAAAGCTACTGAAATTTTCTATCACATTCCCTTTGGAATTTTTAAAATATCTGCTTCCGTCCAAAAACTACGAATTATGCAACGCTAAATTAGCGAAACCAGCCACTGTATGGCGGAGATATGACGTTTTGAAACGACACATCTCCGACCGAAAGAAATCGTCATATCTCCGCTAGGAGATATGTCGATTTAAAACGACATTTCTGCGACAGAAAAAAAGCGTCATAGCTCCGCCATTGATCACAGCGGAGATAAGACGTTTTAAAACGACGTATCTCCGACAGAAAAAAAGCGTTATATCTCCGCGCGGAGACATGTCGTTTGAGAACGACATACCTCCGCGCGGAGATATGACGTCGGAGCTATGTCGCTTTCCCGTTAATAATTAGCATTATTTATCGATTTGCCAAAGAAATGATAAAGATCGGATGAAAGATACTCAAGCTATAAGCAAATATCGTCCAGTTAACAATAGTTTTTCGACGTCTTCGTATTTGGCATATCCCCAGACTTTTGCTCCATAGCACATAATTGTTTCTTATGTTGCCTCAAACATCCTGTTTTTGGTAATCGAGTTTACATTATTTTTACAGTAAAGTGATCGCCAGGTGCTGCTAATTGCTGTTTTCGAGTCTCTAAACTTTTGTTCTAGGTGCTTGGTAAAAGACATATTGGAAGTTAATGTTATTCCTAGATATGTACTTGTACTCTTTGAGCACCTCTAAGGTCGTGCCATTGAAGTTCCACTCTTCAATTTTCGGACGTCGTCCTCTGCCTGTTCGAACTTCCATTACTTTTGACTTCGCTGTGTTGATCCTAAGGCTCCACTTTTGAGAATATGCATGTGCGGCATTAATCATGTTCTGCAAGACTTGAGGGCTGTCGGCAAAAAGGACCTTATCGTCCGCGTACATGAGGATCTTAAGGTTCATCTGTCCAAATTGTACTCCCCCCGAAGATCTGTCGATATATTATCCACAAATAACGTAAAACGCAATGGACTTAGTAATCAGCCCTGTTTGACTCTGAGGATTGTTCCAAACCACTCCTAACGGGTATTGCCATCCCACACTGCTATCTCATTATGCATATGCAAGCTTTGCTATATATTGATCATTTTTGTTGAAACACCCATGCTGTTTAATTTGTCTAGCAGGCTTCTTCGGTGCATGGTATCAAACGCAGCTTTGAAATCTATAAAAAATAGATACAATTTTTTCTTTTCTTCCAGGAACGAGTTTACAACTGATGTCAGTACAAAAATGCTGTCGACGGTAGAAAATCCTTTGCGAAAGCCTGAATGATTCTCGCTGAGCAGTTGTTTGGTCTCAGCAAAAGCATTAAGACTTGCTAGTATGATTGACGTAAACGTTTTCACGATTGAATTCAGGAACGAAATGACAAACTCGCAACACCTATAGCCAACTAAACCATAACTTGAAGTAAAGCAACTTCAAAGACCAATACGACGGCTGGACTATCTCAAATATTTTTGAAGCACGAACGGAGATGCTGGCATTAAATTATATTCCCCACCATCAGAATGTAGTTGAATTGTGCACTCTTGGCAATTTACGGTAGACGGAAGACGTGCCACATTTCTGTGCAACCTGTACAATATTAAAAGAGCTCCGAATCAATGTATGGGGAAAATCTGTGCTTAATGAAATGGAGATGCAAATGGTATTAAACGGATCAGACTGGAAAAGGCTGGCGAAATTTCTGATAGACACGTTACCGAAAAAATATTCTTTACAAAATCTTTTAAAGTCCTTTCAATCAAATTAAATTAATGTTTCCAATTTAGTATAATTTATTTATGTCTATGTACGTAAAATTTAATTATCAAATATTTGTATAATTTTAATATGCAGACTAATAATGAATAACGAGTACATCACACGCTATTGATTAGCACCATTATTCGTTTTCAAGATAATTACAAAGAACCAATGCATTCGCATGAGACAAAAACAAAAGTCGCTTTCAAGTCGAACAGTTTAAAAACTGATTTCAGCGGAACCTGAAGGAATATTTTAATGCGACTTATTTTAAAATTTTATGTATTGATGTATCTTAAAAATGTTTTTCATGTGATTCAAAAATATTATGTAGTTTATTTTTGATTTAATTTTAATCCCTGTCGGGCGCAACATGTCGCATACTGTGGGCCAGTTTTAATCTCTCACCCTGCTCTTCGTAGAGTCCCGTGGGATCCAATTTTTCAGCTAGCATCCTAAACGTTTCTTCACCATGAATATGTAGGCTTATTAGAAGATTGATCATAGCACTTCAAAATTTCGCTTTCAATTTAGTGAGAGCATCATAAGTATTCTCGCAGGTCGAACGAAATTCCACTGAACGTTCGTTCAAGTGCCGAGAGTTTCCCTGACTTCTTATAAAATTCATCCCAACTTGACATAATCTCACAAACTTTTCTTGTTGGGCGTCCAACTTTTCTGGAACACTCGACTAGAAAGCAATTTATCTTGACGGAGTTTAAGTAAACATCATGAGCTTCAAGTATTTCCTCCAGAGTTTTGGTGTTCTGACAAGCCTGTATCATCTGTTCATAGGACTCATCCAGGGCATTCGATTTGCATAACGTTTGAGAGGAGTTTGATAATTTGCCCAAAATGTATCTCCACTTGCCCAACATTGGGGAGAATTTCCAAAGAAAAGAGCTCATAAAATTTATCATGTTGTCTTTGCACTCTTTCACAGAGCACATAGTTGACATGATGGAAATGCCATAAGTCGGGAAATATGGCATAATATTGTGACAGGGCTTGTTCTAAAAGAACCTGCCAATGAGGCGGGAGCTTCCAGTGTAATATAAAACGTGACCAGCATAGTTTACCTTCGTTTAAAAGCTCAGCAACATAGAGTTCGGTATTATCGCGGGTTACAATCTCCTTCAACATATAATTAAAAAGCTTTAAGTCGAAGAAATTTGCGGTCTGATCCAGGACGGGCTCTAATAGGTCCATTAAGCTATTAACAAAATGCTCATCTCGTAGTAATTTATATTTTTTATTTATTTATTTATTCATTCTTACATCCTAGTGCGACAAGGGAAACCTTATAAATTAATGCACTAGTCACTAGAGAGAAAAACACAAACATGGAAAGAGAGTATTAACCTAGTTAAATCTAAAGTTACATTATTACTACATCTGCTATAGGCGAATCGAAAAATTTTAAAATTGTTTTATATTTTAATTAATTAATTGTTTAACAATAAGAACTGTCTAAGCTTGTCCCTAAATTGCGCTGCGCTACTAACTACCTTTAATTGAGGGGGTAATTGGTTCCACAAACGAACAGTGTGTACGAAGTATTGGCGTTCTGAGCAGGATAATTTATGACGTATGTTATTGATATTTTTAGTTCTAGACGATGAGCTGAAACATAATTTGTCAAATAAGTAGCTTGGCTCCTTTGTAAAAATAATTCGGTGCAAAAGCAGTAGATTTTTAAAATCGGTCCAAGATTTAAAAATTAGTTGATAAATTTGTTTGGCGAAACTTGATATATGCTCTCTTCTTTCAACATTGTACACGAATCTGGCGATTTTATTATATGCTACTGTAAGTTTCTGCTGAGAAGCAACATCACAATTTCCAAATATTTCTATTCCATAGCACAGCGCGGGTGTCAAGTAAGTTTTTGCTATTGCTAGTCTGATTTCAGTTGGTAAAAACAGCTGAGTCAGTGAAAGTTGCCTAATTTGTCCAAATGTTTTTCCAGTGGCTTTAATTACATGGTCACTCCAGGAGAGAGTCTTATTAATTGTTATGCCAAGATTGACCACTTGCTTTACATATTGGATTGATGTACAATTTAGCATTAAATTTGATAGCGATTCAGTGCTCAGCAGTTTTTTATAAATAACGATACACTTACATTTAGACGGATTCAGAGAAAGTCCATTACATTGAGCCCATTTACTGACTTTAGACAATTCACTGTTACATAAATTAACACACTCATTTATACTTCCTAGTGGACAACTAACATACAATTGGACATCATCAGCAATCATGTGGACATTACAGTTTGACAATGAGACAGGGAGATCGTTAATCGATCATCGAAAACAGAAGAGGACCAAGAATTGAGCCCTGAGGTACACCGCATTTGACAGGCAAAAATGTAGACATTTCTTCGTATGTAAATACTGCTTGTCGTCTACCACACAAGTACGAAGATACCAGTTTGATGGCAGTGTCAGAAAAGTTGAAAAACTTTGCATTTTATGTCGTGTTGTACTGTATCGAAAGCCTTACTAAAATCTAGTAATGTGAGAAATGTTACCTGGCTGTTATCGAGTTGCCTTCGAATGTCTTCAGTCACATTTAAAGTTGCTGTGATGCAGCTTCTATGCTTTCGAAAGCCAAATTGCATGTTGTTTAACACTGGGTTAAGAACTAAAAAATTGTTTATCTGTTGCGACATTAAATGCTCGAATACTTTAGATAAAAAGGGCAGAATGGATATTGGCCTGTAATCATTGTTTGCCTTTAGAACAGGGACTATTTTGGCAATTTTCCAATTATCTGGGAAAGTTGAGGTAGTAAATGCGGTGTTACATATATGAGTCACATAGTTTAAAATTTTTGGCAATATGAGATTGAAGAATTTTGGGTGCATATCATCCAGACCGACCGCGTTCGACTTAATTTTAAGGACACATTCGAGGACATCACATGGGCTTACACACATAAAACTAAAGCTACTATCACAGTTATTAGCTACTACAACGTCAAGGTAAGGATTAGTCAGGATGTCAGGTAAAATTGATTGCATCAATTTTTGGTTCAGGTCATTTAAATCAGTAGTCACTTTATTAAAGGATTTCGTCTTACCAACTCCCAGTTTCTTTAATTCAGTCCATTTCTGTTTGGTGGATATTCCACTTCTAAATTTATTCGTATAATGATAACGCTTTGCGGTATTGATCATATTATTAACAAAAGTACTTTAAACCGCATATAGTGATCAGAAGTCTATTTATGCAGCTTATGAAAAAGCTTGGCGGGTCGCATATGATTAGGTAAAGCCTTTGTGACCTTATAATGCAGTTTGTGAATCAGATGATAGAAAGCTTCTCCAAGTTGTTCTTGATACAACAGCTGGTAGGCGTTTGTTATTTCCTGTTCGGTAATGAAAGGTTCTAGTTCAACTCCCAAAAATTGAACAATAAATTGACGATATTTTCCCACGTTAAGGATTAAATTGGCGATTTCTTGGTTCAAAAACGGAGGGATTCTTTCCGTAAGTAACTTATATCTTCCACTCCAAAAATCTGCATTGTGTTCTTCTTCTATAAAAAATTCCACACAACCAGCCTCGGGTAGCAGTCCTTTCAGTATCCATTGAGCCAAGTTCGCTATTAAAGCTTCACTGGCCAAGTTTAACCATTTTTGTATTAACAATATTTCACTTGTATCACTTATTATATTCAAGTCTTCATTGAGCACTAACCATATGGGTTTTTTCTGGCAGGTTCGTTTCATTAAGCCAGTAAACCATTGAAAACGATATTGATAAGCTCTGCTTGCGCACCATAGACGCCTTAGACTACCAGGCTGGCATTGTTCTTTCAGGTAGAACTGATAGAATAGAAGTAGTTCTTCACATAAACTCTTAGCCAAAGCGATACCACTTGATCCTAAGTTCTTCAGACGTTTCTGTTGTTCCTGCAGCATACGATACATATAACCGAAATTACCCAAATTTAAAAGCAAGCCAGATTCGCTGACGCTATGCTGTTTTTGCGGTAAGCGTAACATTAGTCTTGACGTTCGGTAAGAATATTTAAGTTGCTCACATTCATAGCCCATCATGCCATACAGAGCATCACGCTGACGTTCTATAAGCGATAACGATTGTGGGACACCAACACGATCAACTAGTTGACTACGTAAAGTCTCTAGGGTAACTCGTTCTCGACGGGTAAGGATATTATTCAATTGAAATTTGGCCAAGGCGAGCATTGCATTCGTATAGGATATATCTTTTGCATAACGTTCGTTGGCAAAACGTTCAAATTTCTTGCTCAAACGTTGGCGTATGTCAGACGCTTGCAACGACTTGGTTTGACACTCGGTGGGTTGTGCCAATATTTCGTAGAACTGTTCCCATTGCTCAAAGAAATCAGGTGCTAGGGGATCGTTGTGATGACATTGGTAGGAAGGACTGCATTTATAAAGTTGTATGATTACACGGGGGGCGGCTATAATGTACCGCTGATGTTGCCATCGAGGTAGGGATGCCACCGAGGCAGTCTTAAATAAATCATCATCAGTTTTCTGTTCTTGCTGAGTCTCGAGATTTGGTCTGTCATTGGACAGTGCCAAAACCGGAAAGTCGAGTTGTACTTCTTCTTCAGAACTATTGGCTAATTTTACGATTTTTTGCAAGGCGTTCTCGTTATTATTGAGCAGTTGCTCTTCTTGTTGAGCTGGTACTTTCAATTCTGCAATACTCTGCACTTTGCTTAGCATTAAACGATTCTCGTAATCCTTGACCACTACCATATGTCTCATAAAAGCATATCCCTCAATCTTCAGACATTCCATTGCTCTTTGTGGAATATCTTGGATGCAGCATTGCCGTGTTATTTCCCCCTGGGCCATTGGATTGAGTGTCACATTCGCCTTTTTCTCCATCAGTTTTATCACCTGTCCATTAATGTGATTTAAAAATTTCAAGCTGCAACTTCGGCTTTCGTCATTCATCTGATTTGCATTTTCTTCCTCAAACAGATCATTTAAAAAGTTGAAATATCCATTTCGTGTTTGTATCATCCATGTTGGATTTTTGTAGTTCTCTACGCAAAAACTGCAAGTGCGGATTGCCACCATCGGTTACCCTACTTTCCTGTTGATCTGGAGTCGGAACCGGAATCTTTGACCGTGGCCATGGCACATCAGTCTGAGTACGACGTAGAGAAACCGTTTTCGAATCATCATATGTGGGCAGTTGGGGACGTCGGGTTGAACTCTGGATTGTCAGAGATGAGGGTGGTGATGGTTCGTGATCCATTTCAAGTCACTGGGCCTGTAAATGCAAAATTAGCTGAGGTTATATAGGTTCTTTTTTGTGTGTTACCTTTAATTATTTTAGTAAATTTTAGATCGAATTTTTATTTGGACAATTACGTAAAGATGAATACCCAGGCTTTGTGACAGTACACACTGTACTCAAAGCATTCTACCTCATACGAATAATTATATCATCAATGATAGACAGCGCCAAGCTAATCCCTCCAGATGGATAACCTTGACAATCCTTGTCTTCTTTAAAAAAATATGCCACTTTAAATGCGTAAATAATAAAACTGGCAGGTGGATTCCGACTGATCAGACCCATGTGCTATCAAAATGAAAACAAACAGGCAGCGCTGGCTATAAATTTGCTTCTGCTAGACATTGCTGGTCTAACCTAAAGTATGCTGTTTAACCTTTTGCAAAGTGCCATATAACGATTTTAGGAGTACTACCAGATGATCAGAAGCAACTTACAATATAAAATGTTCTACTATAACGAAAACATTAATTGCCAGTTATGGCAGCGTCATACGTATTCCACACTGTAAATTCATCCAGATTGTCGGACCTGTAATATGTTTACAATATAAACTTGTGTTAAGCCAAATATAAAATAAATAAAAATCTGAATCATTCCTAAGTAAAAGCATTGAATACTTTAAAGTGCACTAAGCTCAATAAATTGTGTGTGTATTAACGTAGCATTAGTTATCTATTAAGCATATCTTTAAATTCTTTCATTCGTTCAGATAGTAGGCGTTAAGGTTAGAGAATATTGTTGGAAAAATTTTAAAGGTGGTATACAGCTGAACTTCCTTATAGCGAATTCAGGCGAGATAAAAAAAGCTATATTTTATAGAAAGAAAGCTGTCCCTTCCCACGTTGCTACGTGCTTGTACTAACTTTAAATACAAAACGAAGAAGTGAAGCTTATATTAAAATTGCCATCTATCAAATCTTCATGAAAATCTTAACTCATTTTAAAAGTTGGCAAATTTCACGATTTCGTGGACCTTTTGATCTTCACCATCTATATATTATCCTGTGTTCGTGATAATCTAAACTCATACGAAAATTGAGTAATTTTTGCCTTTTTTTTTTAAAAAACTTTTGATCTTTATAATCAAATATAATGTTAGCAAAACTCGGACGGACAAAAAACAGACGGCCGGATGGACAGAAGGTCAGACGGACAGAAGGACATGGCTATATCAACTCAGCTCGTCATGCTGATCAAGAATATATATACTTTATGTGGTCGGAGATGCTTCCTTATATGCGTTATAAGCATCTGGACAATTTTAATATACCCTCTACAAAGATATAAAGAGACATATCTTTAGTATCCAGGCCAATTTTCTCATAGTAAGGACTACGAAAAGCTGTAAACACATTATGTTGTTTAATTTATTTTGTTTTAAATGTAATGTTAAGACAAATCAATTTTACAAAAAAAATTATTCCGTTCTCGGTGGACTTTTCTGTGGAAATGCCATTTGGTCTCAAAATTGAAAAATCTTATTTATTTAAATAATCGTCTAAACTAAACCTGGAAACGGCGAACCGTAATATAGAGAACCGCAAGGCAGAAGGCAACCCCAGCAAAACCAAGAACTGACGAAAACAAGACACTCAGCAGAAAGCGGCAACTGGAACAATTATCTGGCCACAGCAGCCCCGGCAGGCCGAACTAAAGCAACAAAAACAATCAAGTAAGCGACGTATAACCAGTATTTGAAAGTACCTAGGTATAAAGAGCTAGGTACATACCCAGATACATATTTTGTGTACCTTTTACCTTACCTAGGTCCAAATTTTCATTTACCTTGTCAAAAAGTAAGGTATAAGGTACTTTAATTTGAATGAGAATTTAATTTCGAAAAATAGTCTTCGTGGCAACTTGTATTGAAATAACAAACATAGAAACATAGACTCTCCTTTGAATGATTTCAAAATGCGATTGCTATTTAGAACTGATTTTGAATGAAACCATTTTATTTAACACACAACAAACCAAATTATATTCAAGGACCCTTTCACCAGTGAACTTTGCTATCAGCGAAAATAATCATGTCGCTAGTTTCATCTTTAACAAGTTCAAAAATCTTGCCCATATCGCTTTACTTCCTATGTATCTAGGCCAAGACTATTTTTGATTAAATTTCAAGATAATACTGCAGTTGATTAAATAAGTAGAAAGTTTCCGGCTGTACCTAGATATAGGCGTTTGTTAATATTTAAATATGTATTCTGGGAATCTCGGAATACAGAACTGTTTAACTGATTATCGAGAATAATTAATTCTTTTTCCGTAAACCTTTGTTAATATTTCGAGCTCACGTCCTGAACATTTTAGGATTGGTGGTGTTTGATAAACCATGCTTTAAAAGGCTTATTAAAAAGTATAATTTTTTACTTTTACCTACACCCAGGTACTGGAAATTTCGGATACCTTTTACCTTACCTGGGTATATATTTTGGCATTTACCTTGTACCTTACCTAGGTCAGAACGAGAGCTTATGTTAAAGTCGGCTCTATCCGACTTCGATATACCCGTTACTCATGTGGCAGCCGAAAGGTATGCAACATTTTTTTATTCGTCTCAGACCTTATAGATATTGCGAATATAAATGTAAGTTTTGAATTTGAGATCGATTTCTGTGGGAGTTATTCAACATTATTTATTGTGGGGGCGGGGGAAAAATGTGAAATAAACTTGATCTGCGTGCAGACAATAGGAGTCTACATTTTAAATTTTGTTGCTCTAGCTCTTCTAGTCTCTGAGATCTAGGTGTTCATGCAGACGGACGGACGGACGGACAGACGGACAGGTGCAGATGGCTGTTGATGCTGATCAAGAATATATATACTTTATCGGGGGTATCCTGGAAATCTCTAGAGATTTTGGCCTGTGTTTGCGCCACTCATGAAGTATAACTTGCCAGCCCTTAGTCAGCTGGCTGTAACATAGAGGGACTCACAATCTGTAGGTGGCTTTCTACTAATATTAAAGACTTTGGTTGGATTTTGCGAAGAATTATTAAAACGCAAATTTCAATGTTTAAAACTAATTAAATAATTTAATCATTTGATGCAACGTTTCCAGAAAACAAATGTTGTATACATTTCCGAAACGAATTGTGATTGTCAAAATGGTTTGGGTGGTGAATTTTGCCAAATCTCCTAACAAAACACGAGAGATTTGAAACGAACCGAAAGAGTTTTCTGGGACACCGAGAATTGGTTTTGAGTTGGAATTTGGTTAGAAGAGATTTCCTTCCTTTTCCTTTTTCTTTTCCTTTGATTCCTTCTATATGTTTCTTACATTTGCACGACTTTGGTAAACCCTTTTTACTCTACGAGTAACAGGTATTAAAATGAGTACCTTTCAAATCACTGCGTATAACACTGATCGTTGAATGCTTTGGTTTCCCGAGTAAATCTTGTCGTAAATAAAAAATTAATTGAGAGTATGCGGTGTCAGTGGCAACCAAAAATGATATAGGGGAAATTAAGGTCAAACTTAGTCGAGTATCGCAAAAAATTGAGTCACTTAAACAGGAAAACCAAAGACCAATTGCGAAATGACTGAAATTCTGACCGGAGGGAGGTAACTAAGCTAGTTGATCAGACCAAAGCGAACATGTCATAGTAAAGGGATTGAAAAGGAAAAAGCGTCTAAGGAAGAAGTTGAGTCACTCTTACGTGGAAAATGGACCTGCCCCTTTTAAAAGTCCGGGACACTAAAATCCTATTTGAAAGGAATAATTCCGTGGGTATTGTAGCGGAACGTGAAACGGCAGGATTCGAAATGGATGTAGTAATAAACGGGAGAAAGCAGGCTGGAACTAATATATACGTCGATAGGGATCTAAGCGCAGAGAAATTGGAGCGAAAATCAGTGCTGCTTCAGCTAAAAAGGGACCTTACACCTATAAACAAAAGCATTAAAATATTTGTGAAAAACGATTTTATCAATATGGGAGGAAAATGGATGTATATAAACAAGGAACTCATCCATTAAGGGCAAGGGCACATGCCTATGGTGCTGAAATTTGCTTTATTGGGTTCGACAACATCTGACCAGAAGTCAAACTTGCTGCCAAAACTGCTCTGGAACAACGAAAAGAGCAGAAGTAAGCAAGAAAAATGTCCAAAAACATGTTAATGTGCTGCAATCCGAAAAGCAAGAACTGTCAATTGAGGACATTGTAGCTGCAATTAAAACAAGTAAGAGCGCTATAGTCGAGTTTCCCGACTACAAAATACTCTGTTCAATTGACACACACATGCAAACACACTCACATACACAAAAGCATACACACACATACGAGCGCACACATACACACACAAGCGCGCTCACACGCGGTCTGCGCAGGCAGCGCTGCCTGCATGAAGTGATGACTTGAGCTGGGTACGGTATACACCTATGTGCATGCAAAAATTGTGTCTCTATCTCTTATGGTCTCTGAGATCGACGCGTTCATACAGACAGACGGACAGACGGACATGGCTATATCGACTCGGCTGTTGTTGCTGATCAAGAATATATATACTTTATAAGGTCGGAGAAGCTTCCTTCTGGCTGTTACATACATTTGCACAACTTCATGATCCCCTTTTCCCATTTTTAATGATAACAGGGCATAAAAACGGCGCCGATCAACAAGAGTGGTTACTCAACAAATTTTAATAACAAATGGTACAACGCCAAATGCTATAAGAAGAGGCAGAATGTGTTTGCGGCATTGCACAGTTTTAGAAGAACAAACACTGCAGAAGACAAACGAATTTACACAAATGCGCAACAGGAATATAAAGTGTAATGCGAAAAAAAGCAAAATAGAGTGTGAGTAGAACGTTGTAGCGCGCACTATCTCAATAAGAGATAGCAAAGACTGGTGGAGGATAGTCAAAGAAATAAGAGCAGTTAGTCCGAAAATAAGTGCGGAAATAGTGGGATTTCAGAAATCACTTTAATAATCTCCTTAGCCCTCAACAAAACGCCATGGAGTTTCAGTATGCAACGATGTATATCACGGATCCAGACTTAGATGCAGTATAAACAATGGAGGAACTATTGGCAGCACCAAACAAAGCCAAGTCCAACAAAGCTCCTAGAGAAGACAGAGTTCCGTATGAGTTTTCCAAAAACGCCCCAAATGAGATGATTAAACAAATTGTCACTATATACAATAGAGTGTTTGATATCAACTGTTTGGAAAAATCTTTCATCAACAGTATAATATTTCCAATATATAAAAAAGGAGATATCAATGACCCGATGAACTACCGAGGTATATCCTTTATGAACTATGCAGCGAAGCTACTAATGAGTATACTGTCGAGTATACTGTACCTCCTAAACATTTTACATACAAGCTCCAACAACAAGGTGTATCCACAAAAATAATACAATTTATCGAAAAAGTATAATCGCAAACTTATGCGCTGTTTGGACTGGGAGTCAGCTTTCTGAGAAGTTTGAAACAATTAACGGAGTAAAGCAAGGATGCCTTATGTCACCGTTGCTGTTTGCGATGTACTTAGATGATCTGCACGAACACTTAGGAGGTGGCCTGTATATCGACAACACAAACATTAGGGTATTAATGTACGCAGATGACATTGTGATGGTAGCGGACAATCCCTCAACCCCTTCAGCAAATGATCCATAACCTCGATACATACTGCTTATTGTGGGGCATGGAAGTCAAAAGGCGAAATCCGAGATTATGGTGTTTAGAAAAGGCGGTAGACTGGCGGCATCGGAGAACTGGACGTATCAGGAGAAGAAGGTGAAGGTGGTACCGGAGTACAAATATCTTGGGGTTATCCTGATACCTACAATGAGCTTTAAAAAACATGTGGCAGCCAGGACAAAAGAAGCAAAGGCGATTATAGAATCTGTGTGGGCGAATTTCATCAACAAGGGAACAGTGAACCTAGCATCTAAATGGAAAATCTTTAACTCAGTCAGCAGAACGGTACAGTGCTATGGAGCTCAAGTCTGGGGTGGAGAAATAAAGCAAGAGGCAGACCAACTGCAGAGATATTTTTTAAAGAGGATACTCAAACTACCAGATAGCACACCCATCTACATATTGGGAATTGACGCAGGGAATAAACTGGCGAGTTACATAGAGATGGCTACTAATTATAGAAGAAATGTCATAAATGAAAATTTTTAATAATATGCAGAATATGAAATTATGTTAATTATATGTGAAATGTGTCCTCAGATCAGAGAGTATCCTCAGAGACTGACATCACATAAGACAAACTGGCTCAAATTCAAAAAATATATTGGCAGTCACATTGAACTGAGCTCAACCATAAACAGCGAAGAAGACATTGAAAATTCAGTCCAAGCCCTGAGCTCAATCATTACTGCTGCAGCTCATCACTCGAGCCCACTGACAACACCTAGGCAAGATCGTAGATTAACAAACAACTTTAAAGACCGGCTAGTCACTGAAAAGCGGCGTGCAAGAAGAGAATGGCAGAGCCTGAGAATGACTCGCCTGAGACATACAGAACGCGTACTTCACAAAGCACTCGAAGCTGAGGCGCAGCTAGCCCATAGCCGTTACATCGAAAAACTATCGCCTACAAGCACCAAATTCCCCCTATGGAGAGCACACGCAAGCATAAAGCCACCTGCAAAGGTAGACACGCCTTTGAGGGATCAGAGAGGAAAATGGGCCCGCAGCGACAAAAAAAGGCAAATGTCTTTGCACTTCACTTAAGAAATGTTTTCCAGCCGAATCCACCAACCAATTCATATGGGCTTTTCCGTAACGTGACGTTACGTTCGTACGAAAATATGTTTTTAAACAATATGAAAATATTGGATTTTTAAAAAGATTGTTCAAAATTTGGGTAGCAATTAAGTAGCACTATAATCAGCAAAAACACTGACATCAATCGATCATCAGGAGTTAAATATATAAGCAAACATATATGCTGGCGTGACGTTACATAAAACGGAAGTGGGTTTTGACTTGTTTTAGAAAAATGCAAAACTCTGCGAATTGGGCAAAGCTTTTTGTATAAAATTTTTTTTAAGTATAATTTTAAATAATACAAGTTTATTTACCAGGTTATCTTATTCAAAAATGTTTGCCCAATTTTTTTTTTATTTGGATAAGTATCTTACGCAACTAAAATTTCCTCATTATATTTATGTTGTTTTTGCTATAACATACATCAGAAACTTACAGTTAATTGCAATCATATAGTTTCTTATGGTGTCTTCTGCATAATTTTGTTACTCTTTGTACCCTTAGAAATAGTTTAGAGACCAAAAATCAATGCAATCTAAGGGCATTTTTATGACAAAAAAACGTATCCAAATGAGAAAAATGTCGCTTGCGCGACTTTGCATTCGAAAATCTAGATATGGGTCATGAATATATTTAAAATTGGCTCATCTAAGTACATTTTGGTTATTTCCCCATGAAAATATGATAAAAACAGTGTTTTTAAGTACTTTTCATTTTTTGGTCTCGGTGGACTTTTCTGTGGAAATGCCCATATGCACTGCCACTGATTCCCACTGCCGCACAGACTTACCAAATTAAAGTTCATTCTCTTGAAATAAAAAACGTTATAACAGAACTCAATCCCAAAAATGCACCAGGACATGATCTTATTACGCCCAAAATTATTATGAAATTTCCAACTCCTGCCATTACATATATCTCGAGAATCTTCAATGCCGTACTGCGATGTGGATACTTTCCAATTCAGTGGAAGAAATCGACAATCGTAATGATTCAGAACCCTGGAAAGGATAAATCACAAGCGTCATCATATAGACCCATTAGCCTGCTACCTTGCTTATCAAAAGTATTTGAGAAGATCTTACTTCGCAAAATTGATACCCATGCACAAAATATAATTCCTTCACATCAATTTGGGTTCATTGAGCAAGTCAACCGTTTAACTTCAGATATTCGGACTGCGTATGAGCACCACGAATACTGCTCTGCCATTTTCCTAGATGTTACCCAAGCGTTTGACCGCGTTTGGTTGGACGGGCTTATATATAAAATTAGGACATTGCTTCCTCCAAATACACACAAACTCTTAGAATTTTATGCCAGCAACAGAGTTTTTTCTGTTCGTCAAAATGAGTACACAACGGAAGAGTTCACCATTGGAGCCGGAGTGCCACAGGGTAGCGTTCTCGGTCCTTTTCTGTAGAACAGACCCCCGACTAACAATATCCACTTTTGCGGATGATACGGCAATTCTAAGCAGATCACGATGTCCAATTATTGCATCCAGACTTTTGGCAAGCCACCTAACTAACGTGGAGGAGTAGCTGGCAAACTGGCGCATAAAAATAAACGAGCAAAAGTGTAAACTCGTGACGTTCACACTCAACAGAAGCACCTGTCCCCAGATATCCCTAAACGCAACCATGATACCACAATCAAACGATGTTGTTTACCTTGGTGTCCACCTCGACAGAAGGCTCACTTGGCGCAAACACATAGACTCGAAAAAACTTCAAATAAGGCTAAAGGCCAACAGCCTTCACTGGCTAATTAACTCCCGTTCCCCTCTAAAACTGGAATATAAAGTCTTACTGTACAAAAGCATCATAAAGCCTGTCTGGACTTATGGCTCACAGCTATGGGGAAATGCCTGTGCGAGTAGTGTGGACATCCTTCAAAGATCACAATAAAAAGTTCTTAGAACACTCACTGGAGCGCCATGGTGCATTCGCAACGAGTGTATCCACAACGACCTGAGGATCCCATTGGTCGACACTGAACTGCAGCAACTAAAGCGCAAATATTCTGAAAAGCTTCTAGCCCACCCTAATGAACTTGCACAATCTCTCACCCTGCAAGCAACTCATTCTCGCCTCCGAAGAAAAGACCTACCAACCCAGCGACTGAATTAAAGGGCCGCAGAACATAAACTAGCTCCAATAGGGGGTGGTTATACAATTGTTTCTAGATTAAGATTTGAAAAATTATTGTTAGTTTCATTAAGAGAAGATTCAATAAATACTAAAAAAGCTAACAAAAAAAGTAAAATTTGTGAAATATGTGTATACTTATATATGTAAATGTTTTTATGTCATACAACAGAGGGAAGGCTGACGGTATTAAACCAAGCTTCAAATGTTTGTTTATTATTAGGTAATCAATGTAAAGCTGTAAGCCATGAAAATTATCAAATGAAAGTATATTTGCTTGTTTGTTTGTTTAATTATTTCCCAATACAACAAGCGCTTGTCTTGATACTATAATTATTGGTCACAAAATGTAATTCGGGGAAGTTGGTAAAAATAAAATGTATCCTAGCTTAATAACTAATAGGGTAGATATCAATTAAATTTAAGTTTACAGTGCAGCTTATTTTTAATAATAGTAATATGATTAGATCATTTCAAACGATTAAAATTTTAAGATAGGCGGAGAGGTTGATTTTGAAAAGTGTTGCGTTCCTAATAGTTTCAAGATGGTGTGGGACCTGGTTCCAACAGAGAGCAGCAAAGAAATAGAAATGTTTTTCTGAACTGGCCAGGTTTAATCTTGGACAAATTAAATTATAAGTTCTCACGGATGAGGCGAATTCTAATTTATCATATAAATACTGAGGCTCACGAGTAACAATGATTTTATGGACAAAAATTAGAGTTCTAAGTTTAATCCAGGAATCAAGAGACAGGTGGAATATTTGGTTGGCAAATGGGGTTATATGCTCCGAGGGCTTACGGTCAAAGACATATCTTGCAATAGAGTTGAAAGTTACACAGAGTCGTTGCATACTATTGGCGTCACAATTAGCAATAATATCTATACCGTAGAATAACATTGGGACTAAACACGATCTTGCTATGAGCGAGATGAAAATAAACATCTATCTATCTATCTCAGCGATGTCCAAAATTTTAAAAGGCAACCACGCGTGGTTGGCAAGCCAAATTCTGCCGGCGTCGCAGCCGACACATATATAGAGAGAGAGAGAATATGTGTGTTCTATAAATAGCACGCTCGGCGGCTTGCTCTCTTACGATGCGCGTGTTCAGCTTTTTGTTTCACATCAAGAGGTATTTTTTCGTGGCATTTGTTTGTTGCGACGTCTACTTCGTGTTTCGCTGCTAGGCACACAAGCTCAATGTTTGATTGTGTGAGTTTGGACACCACTGATCTATCTACATATGTATCTATCTAAAGGGCAAGCGGCAAACATACTCCTAACTGATATATTAGAATCGTCTGCAATGCTCCTATATTTTGCTACGAAACACTGCTAAATAAAACAAAGGAAGCAAAAAACGGTCATATATAAAACATACTCCCGTCTATCATAGTATTAAGCACCTTACCAAGGAGATTGTTATAAAGAATAATAATAGTGCCATAACATCACCTTTCCCAAACACTTTCGTAAATATAAACTTGGCTTACAACATAGCGGGTCTTAGGTCAAAGCTGATCCAAAAACTGTTTTTTTTTGACTTTATAAACAAATTTGATATTATTTGCCAATTTTAAATTTTTGTCGAAAAAAATGAGGAGGAGTTTAATTCATACTTTTGCAAATACGAGCTACGATGGGTACCAGCGACAAAAAAACGCCATAAGAGGCCGTGCTAGTGGTGGAACTTTACTCGGAATAAAACATGAGCTGAAAGAAAAAACCAAGTGCTGCTTTTTACCATATGGAGACACAGATTGCATCGAAATTACTGGAAAGCGTTTGTGTGTCTTACTTACGTACCTAAACTGCAACAAATGGAACCAAGACTATTGCAAGATGTTCGATTATATTGTAGAAGAAAGAACAAACAACATGATGATTATTGGCGATCTGAATGGAAGAATAGGAGACACACAATGCTATTCGAAAAATGATCCGGTGAACAGATTTACATGTACTGAAAGGAATACAAAGGACTGTGTAGTGGACTCCAGGGGACAGAAAGTAATTGATTTATGCGACTCATTTGACCTGACCGTGCTCAATGGCAGAACCCAAGGAGATGCAGAATGATGTTACAGCTTTACTCGTGGAGATTTAAATACCGTCATTGACTATTGTCTAATCCAAGGTAGTTATGTAGCGTGTGCGTACTGTTAATTTTGGCAAACATTGTGTCGCATGTCAAATGACCGTGGTCCGCCTCGGGACACCAATGGTATAACGCCACCAACTTCTGTAGAGTAGGACTTCGGAGGATGTGCACTTCTTGTGTTCTTCTGACTAGAGCTCGCCGGATGGGGTGTGGGTTTTTACTTATTCTACCATACTACACACTAGCACAATAATAAGTGCACTTTACAGTAGTCTACAAAAATCAAAAATAAAACAAGAAAGAAAGTCGAACAATCTATCATCAAAACTGTAGGAGATATGACGTTTTTTTCGAATTGCGTGGGCTGAAGGGGGCGTGGCAAAAATTGAAAATAAACTTTATCTGCCTGCAAGTATAAGAAATATATGTCCCATACATGTCAGACCTCTATCTCTTACCATCTCTGAGATCTCTTCGTTCATACGGACGGACGGACAGACAGACAGACGGACATGGACTATACCATCTGTACCTTCGGTACAGAGTATAAAAATCATCTAAACAAAATATATATTCCACACAAGTATGATGATTAGCCGTTGGTATGGCTGATCAACGACCAGGGTAATTGAGGTGTTGATTTTACCCTGTTCTAAACCCTCCCTGCCTTGGTAGCGTGTTAGGAATGTTGTACGACTACCCTTTATTCAGACCTCAGATAAAATCACTCAACTTCAATATTTGCTTAGTGCTTCATATCAGACACCGACGAACCAGTTAAATAATCACTACTGAATCATTTCAAAAATCAATTTACTTCATTAATGGCTACCAATACGGCAGATAACTTCATATTCGGATGAGTGTTTCATTAGAAAACTAAACTTAACAAGGTATTTAAACAATGGTTTTCTTAGGCAGCCAACAATGTATATATCAGGACTGCAAACCGGTTTTGAACCGAACCTGTTGGAACCCGGAATTCCGGCTTTTTTTACTGTGAACCAAACCCTGAACCGAACCACGAGGACGAAAATAGATGAACCCGTTCCGAACCCAAGCTTTTGGTTCGGTTCAAAAAAAAGATTATACACATTAAAATTTATTTGGGTACCCTTCTATGTACGTAACAGCAGAGTCGACAATTAGAAATATAACAATACTTAAACTCGGTCAAGCCAGACTAAGAAATACTTTGCACATGCGAAAGTGAATATATGTATTCACTTTATAGGGTCAGACAAGCTTTGTTCTGGCGGTTACATACATTTGCACAAATATTCTTTGTACCTTTGGAACAGAACATAAACAGACACTAAATCAGAGAAATCTAGCACAAATTTTTCATCTACATATCTAAAACTTCATTGCCAGCTTGCCATTAAGCTTTGCCTGCTTCGACTGCCCCCCTACACATTTTCCCTACAAACAAAAACTTCATGAAAAACTTCATGAAGTTTGCTTAACCGTGTAAATGCGGACTAAGAAAGTATCTCGTCGTCAAGTGTATACCTATTGTATTGTTATTTTAAATATAATGGGAAAAACATGCAACGAACCAAAGTTCGAACCAAAACCAATGCCCAAAAACCTCGAACCTCAAATTTCCGAACCGTTGGTAAATTTGGGCTCGACCCTGCAAACCGGAGGTTCCAAAAAGTTTTTTGGGTTTGCAGCCCTGAAGATTTCAAAGCGAAATGAGAACGTTTATACGGAAATCGCCGTCGATATATTGAACATACCCAATATATAATATATACTCTGATTAAAACTATGATCGCATACATAAACAATTGATGGTTTCAGACGTAATCGGTTGGGATTGATGGTACAACACGAGATGGTTTACTTTTAAATACGTCAGATACAGCGAAAGATTTGTTGGTCCTAGAAACCGATCAACTGGTCATAATTTTCGATGGCACTAACGTACAACCTAAAGTATATGCCACATATCTCAAACCCCAGTCATCGCACTTTCTGCAACACCGGAGAGAGAGAGAAGACACCGCCCACTTCTTTTCTCGCTGTCCAATTTTGAAGGAACTCAGAAATATATATATACCTCGTGATGGACACGCTTCTCCAGCGTCTGGAACCACACTGTGTTTTCAGCGCATATGCAGACGATTTGCTGCTTTTCATCGAAGGAGATTCCCGAGCTGAACTGGAGAGAAAAGGAGCGCAGTTGATGTCCATCGTAGGAGCATGGGGAGTAGAAGTCGGTGTATCCGTTTCTACTAGCAAGACGGCTGTCATGCTGCTGAAAGGTGCATTATCACAGAATAGGCGGCCATTGGTACGGTTTGCTGGAGCAAGCCTACCATATGCCGACAAATATCGGTACCTTGGCATCACAGCCGGCGAGCGGTTGAGTTTTCACCCGCACATCGCGTCTTTACGTGATAAGCTGGCTGGGGTCGTTGGCGCTTTGGCACGCGTACTGCGAGTGACTGGGGTGTCAGTCCTCGCGACAAGCGGACCATATATGCCGGACTCATGGTGCCTTGTGCACTATTTGGTGCCTCGGTTTGGTGTGGCTTTACGAAGCAAGTAGTTGCCAGGAGGCGGCTCATATCATGCCAGAGGCTCATCCTGCTTGGATGCCTACCGGTATGCCGAACAGTGTCCACTGTGGCACAGCAGGTGCTTGCTGGAGCTCCCCCATTTGATCTAACAGCCATGCGACTGGCTGTCAGGTTCAAATTGAAGCGTGACTACCCGCTGGAGGAAGGCGATTTTCTACACCGTGAAGACCTGACGGGTCTAAACTGGATGCAAAGGATGGCGCGGCTGGACGAATGCTTACTGCGCGAGTGGCAGCGCAGATGGGATGACGGTGCCGATCACGGACGAGTGACCCACCAATTTCTCCCGGATGTAAGCTTCGTCTTCAGCGAGCGTAAGTTTGGTTTTACGCTACTCGCTGGTTTCCTGCTGACTGGCCATGGATCGCTGAATGCATTTTTGCACGCAAGGCATCTCAGTGAAACACCCGCATGTCCATGCGGTGCGGATCTGGAGGACTGGCAGCACGTGCTATGTGTCTGCCCCTTGTATGCAGACTTGCGAGACCTCGATGGACTTGGAGTACGGCACGAGAATGGAGTCTGGATTGTGTCTGGAGTTGCGGAGACACAGGAGAGGATGAGGCTGCTAGCGGTGTACGCGGAAGCTGTCTTCACGAGGATGTTGCAGTTGCTGGATCCCTTGCGGGTGAGAGGGCTGCCAGTCCCGGGCTAGGCCGAAACTGGCAAAATCCTCCTGGTGCTCCCCATTCCGGTGCCTGTCGGGGCCAAAAGGGGAGGGCCCACCGAGCTTATCGGTACCACGGGTTGAGTAGTTTCCAAGGCTACTCATTGAGGTCGGCCCCCTTGTGGGAGTATCGTGGTGGCTGTGGTTGACACCTAAATCGCGGGTAGAGTCTTAGTTGAGGCTCGACGTGGGACTGCGTATCAGCCGGGTGCTGTGACCCATAGACCAGCAGAGGTTTTAGATTAGCCTCGCCCCTCACCAAGGGGGATTCTGATGCCCGACGAGCAGACATTCAATTGGTAGCTGGGGGATTTCGGTCTCCTGGGGGCGCTAGTCTGTCGTCACAACTCCAGACTCACCATACCATATGCACATTCATGTGCATATTAGGGTACCGTGGTTGTAATCCTACCTTTGGAAAATGCCACGTTAAACAAAACCTGAGCGATCAGAATAGTTCTGTACCTATATATATATACACGCATTAATGGAAATCAATGAAAATAAATTTCAACTACTACTTCTACTCACGGTTGCCACTTGAAAAAATTAAATTACACCAAAAAATTTATAAAAAAGAGCCATTTTCATTAAAAAGGAGCCAAACAAATTTTCTTCCCCTTATTCATGTAATATTTTTATTTAATAAAATAAAAAATATCTGTTTCACAAAGTCGTTAAATGATACATTCATTTCATTTCTTGAGTATTATTAAACGTACCATAAAACCCAAAAAATATTTGATGCATTAATTACTTAGTGTGGCAATAAAATGCTAAAATTTAGATTTTAATACCAATGGCTTTCTCGGATTTAATTCTATATTGTGTCCAAATTTCAAAACAATCGGAAGAGTAGTTACAAAGATAAAACCGTAAAACAAAACGTAGGTCTTAAAAAGTCTGAATAAAAATTGGTCTGTAAGTCAAAATACTAAAATAACATCTCTAAAGAAATAACGATTGCAATCTGTAATAATTTTCCACTTTACGACCAAATACGTTTTTACACATTCATTAAGGGACGATTTCTCATCTCCTATATAGCTGCCAGATAAACATTGAATTTACTCTGTAGCTTGTTAGACAGACATGTATTCAAAATGGTATGTCTTCGCTTAACAAAATCGTAGAATTGTTTGAGATACTTTATTTGAAAGTTGAAGAGTTCTACTTTTCGGTAATATCATAGGGAGTCGAAATAAAATATCGGACTCCAAACTAAACGCGTCAAAACAGCTAACGCGCCTTAAGCTAAACTTACTAAAAACATAGACGTGATGGACCATTTCCGTAAACAGATTCGTGTTTAGCAGATGTAAATAATCTAGAATCACTACCAACCCTTAAATTTTCTGAATAAAGTCAAATTTTGGTGTCTTGTGTTGCTTTTGAAGTAGATTCTAGTCTCGATCTGATTAAAATTCCTTATTCAAATCTTTAATTATTTCAAGACTATAATTTAAATAACTTTTGATTTCTGATTTATTCATTAAATTGATTATTTCTTTTGGCTTAAATTGTAGACTTCTAAAGTCTGAGCCAAGGAAAATATTTTGGGAACATCCCACTGCTCAAGCAAGCTCGCGCAACCATCTTGTCCTGGCTATTTCCAAAATAATGTGTTTTCTTACTTCGCAGAATTTTTGAAACTCTTTTAATTTCTGCTTCTTTTTCGGGCTGCATGAAAAAGAGCCAATTCCAATATAAATGTGCCAGTACAGGAAAAAAAAACACCATTTTTGGTGCAAAAACAGCAAGTGTGGCAACCGTGCTTCTACTACTACTACTAACGTACGGCACCAAAAGAGCAGCAACAATGAATATCAACGGAAATCATATACGGGACAGAAGAAAACACATTTATGCAAGCCCTTTACCATTTGTACCACAAATGGAATGTCTCCGTTTTATGGAAAAGAAAACGATGCTTCAATTATGAAACAATTCTTATTACCACTAATTTAATGAGGCTTTTGCGACCAAATGACATATGGGCATTTCCACAGAAAGGTCCACCGAGACCGGAATAATTTTTTTTGTAAAAATGATTTGTCTTAACATTACATTTAAAACAAAATAAATTAAACAACATAATGTGTTTACAGCTTTTCTTAGTCCTTACTATGAGAAAATTGGCCTGGATACTAAAGATATGCCTCTTTATATCTTTCTAGAGGGTATATTAAAATTGTCCAGATGTTTGTAACGCATAGAAGGAAGCATCTCCGACCACATAAAGTATATATATTATTGATCAGCATGACGAGCTGAGTTGATAAAGCCATGTCCTTCGGTCCGTCAGTCCTTCTGTCCGTCCGTCAGTCTGTTTTCTGTCCGTCCGAGTTTTGCTAACATTATATTTGATTATATAAAGATCAAAAGTTAAAAAAAAGGCAAAAATTACTCAATTTTCGTGTGAGTTTAGATTACCACGAACACAGGATAATAGATAGATGGTGAAGATCAAAAGGTCCACAAAATCGTGAAATTTGCTAACTTTTAAATTGAGTTAAGATTTTCATGAAGATTTGATAGATGGCAATTTTAATGTAAGCTTCACTTCTTCGTTTTGTAATTAAAATACTAACGGGCGCGTAGCAACGTGCGAAGGGACAGCTTTCTTTCTATAAAATAAAGCTTTTTTTATCTCCCCTGAATTCGCTATAAGGAAGTTCCGCTGTATACCACCTTTAAAATTTTTCCATCAATATTCTCTGACCTTAACGCCTATTATCTGAAAGAATGAAAGAATTTAAAGATATGCTTAATAGATAACTAATATTACGTTAATACACACACAATTTATTGAGCTTAGTGCACTTTAAAGTATTCAATGCTGTTACTAAGAAATGATTCAGATTTTTATTTATTTTATATTTCGCTTAACACAAGATTATATTGTAAACATATTACAGGTCCGACAATCTGGATGAATTTACAGTGTGGCACATGTATGACGCTGCCATAACTGGCAATCAATGTTTGCGTTATAGTGGAACATTTTATATTGTAAGTTGCTTCTGATCATCTGGTAGTACTCCTAAAATCGTTATATGGCAATTTGCAAAAGGTTAAACAGCATACTTTAGGTTAGACCAGCAATGTCTAGCAAAGCAGAAGCAAATTTATAGCAAGCGCTGCCTCTTTGTTTTCATTTTGATAGCACATGGGTCTGGTCAGTCGGAATCAACCTGCCAGTTTTATTATTTACGCATTTAAAGTGGCATATTTTCTTAAAGCAGACAAGGACCGTCTAGGTTATCCATCTGGAGGGATCAGCTTGGCGCTGTCTATCATTGATGATATAATTATTCGTATGAGGTAGAATGCTTTGAGTACAGTGTGTACTGTCACAAAGCCTGGGTATTCATCTTTACGTAATTGTCCAAATAAAAATTCGATCTAAAATTCACTAAAATAATAAAAGGTAACACACAAAAAAGAACCTATGTAACCTCAGCTAATTTTGCATTTACAGGCCCAGTGACTTGAAATGGATCACGAACCATCACCAGCGTCATCTCTGACAGCTGATGATTCGAAAACGGTTTCTCTACGTCGTACTCAGACTGATGTGCCACCGTCCTTAGTTTTGATGGAATATTCAAAGATTCCGGTTCCGACTCCAGATCGACAGGAAAATAGGGTAACCGATGGTGGCAGTCCGCACATGCAGTTTTTGCATAGAGAACTACAAAAATCGGACATGGATGATACAACACGAAATGGATATTTCCACTTTTTAAATGATCTGTTTGAGGAAGAAAAGGCAAATAAAATGATTGACGAGGAAAGCCGAAGTTGCAGCTTGAAATTTTTAAATCACATTAATGGACAGGTGATAAAACTGATGAAGCAAAAGGCGAATGTGACACACAATCCAATGGCCCAGGGGAAAATAACACGGCAAAGCTGCATCCCAGATATTCCACAAAGAGCAATGGAATATCTGAAGATTGAGGGATGTGCCTTTATGAGACATATGGTAGTAGTCAAGGATTACGAGAATCGTTTAATGCTAAGCAAAGTGCAGAGTATTGCAGAATTGAAAGTGCCAGCTCAACAAGAAGAGCAACTGCTCAATAATAACGAGAACTCCTTGCAAAAAGTCGTAAAATTAGCCAATAGTTCTGAAGAAGAAGCACAACTCGACTTTCCGGTTTTGGCACTGTCCAATGACAGACCAAATCTCGAGACTCAGCAAGAACAGAAAACTGATGATGATTTATTTAAAACTGCCTCGGTGGTATCCCTACCTCGATGGCAACATCAGCGGTACATTATAGCCGCCCCCCGTGTAATCATACAACTTTATAAATGCAGTCCTTCCTACCAATGCCATCACAACGATCCCCTAGCACCTGATTTTTTCGAGCAATGGGAACAGTTCTACGAAATATTGGCACAGCCCACCAAGTGTCAAACCAAGTCGTTGCAAGCGTCTGACATACGCCAACGTTTGAGCAAGAAATTTGAACGTTTTGCCAACGAACGTTATGCAAAAGATATTTCCTATACGAATGCAATGCTCGCCTTGGCCAAATTTCAATTGAATAATATCCTTACCCGTCGAGAACGAGTTACCCTAGAGACTTTACGTAGTCAACTAGTTGATCGTGTTGGTGTCACACAATCGCTATCGCTTATAGAACGTCAGCGTGATGCTCTACATGGCATGATGGGCTATGAATGTGAGCAACTTAAATATTCTTACCGAACGTCAAGACTTGTGTTACGCTTACCGCAAAAACAGCATAGCGTCAGCGAATCTGGCTTGCTTTTAAATTTGGGTAATTTCGGTTATATGTATCGTATGCTGCAGAAACAACAGGAACGTCTGAAGAACTTAGGATCAAGTGGTATCGCTTTGGCTAAGAGTTTATGTGAAGAACTACTTCTATTCTATCAGTTCTACCAGAAAGAAAAGTGCCAGCCTGGTAGTCTAAGGCGTCTATGGTGCGCAAGCAGAGCTTATCAATATCGTTTTCAATGGTTTACTGGCTTAATGAAACGAGTCTGCCAGAAAAAACCCATATGGTTAGTGCTCTATGAAGAGTTGAATATGCTAAGTGATACAAATGAAATATTGTTAATACAAAAATGGTTGAACTTGGCCAGTCAAGCTTTAATAGCGAACTTAGCTCAATGGTTACTGAAAGGACTGCTACCCGAGGCTGGTTGTGTGGAATTTTTTATAGAGGAAGAACACAATGCAGATTTTTGGAGTGGAAGATATAAGTTACTTACGGAAAGAATCCCTCCATTTTTGAACCAAGAAGTCGCCAATTTAATCCTTAACGTGGGAAAATCTCGTCAATTTATTATTCAATTTTTGGGAGTTGAACTAGAACCTTTCATTACCGAACAGGAAATAACAAACGCCTACCAGCTGTTGTATCAAGAACAACTTGGAGAAGCTTTCTATCATCTGATTCACAAACTGCATTATAAGGTCACAAAGGCTTTACCTAATCATATGCGACCCGCCAAGCTTTTTCATAAGCTGCGTCAATAAAATAGCGTAATATCTCCTCGCGGAGGTATTTATGTCGTTTTGAAACTTCATATCTCAGCCGCAAAGTGGCTCGTTTTCCAAAAATTTTTTGCGAAAATCAAATATCGAGTTGTTGAATTTGGCAATTCTATTGATACACTTCAACTAGGAATTGATCAAGCTATTAAATTACTTTTATAAAATAGTTTTAAAATTTTTCAACATTTGAAAAAATTAAAATAAAAATGCCTTAACGGGAAAAGTTAAATGCATGTCTCTGAAAAAGCATTTAACACAGTCTTATTTTTTTCCCTGTTTTAAAGGATGAATTTCGAATACAAATTTGTAAATTAGACAAAAAAAAATATTAATTTTATTTAATTAAAAAGTTTTTTTTATAACTTATATTTTTTTCTTATTTGAAGTTTTGAGATCCGATGAAGCTTATAACATGTTGAACAGTGCACCTGCAGCTTCCCCTGTGTTCCGGCGCATTAAAAAGCAGTTCAGAATATGACGAAAATTAAGGTTTTGGTTCAACTCCTGATGTAAGCGTAAATTTCTTTCGCATTTTTAAAGAATCTTAGCGGCGCACAGTGTCCGGTTTGGCCGATTTAGCGTTGCAAAAATCAAAAATTGATGGTCGATTTTTCAAATCAGATGTTTATCTGTCGGAAAATGGGTTTTAGTAAGAAAAATTTTTGATTTCTATGTAAGCGTTCTTAAACTGTGTTGCATTTGCAAGGGTATATAAACTTCGGCACAGACAAAGTTAGCTTGGACTTCTCGTTTTAACTATATTTCATTTTTTTAACCACTAAAATATTAACAATAAAAATATGCAAAAAATATAAAAATATATGCAAAATGTGTAAAATATGTAAAATGTATGAAAATTTCGAAATTTGCTAAAATTCTCATTTGAATTTAGATTATTAAAAGGAATAGATAGATGGAAAATATAGATAGTTAAATAGAAGTTGTAGACCGAACGATCAAAAAATCGCGAAAGTTAAATATTATTCATATAAGCTTATAATGGTCCAAAAAACGCGAAATTTGCCAAATTTTTATTTGATTATTAATGAAAGCGCAGACGTTAATAAATAAGAGTTGTTTTTTGAACAGCCCAAAATATATTGCGAAACTCAAGCCAGCATTCGTGAACGGTCGTTTACACCAAACCTGATCTCCATCTGTTCTTATCAGTATTCTTTCATTCTCTTTCTCGCTTCCTCAGCCTAAGCTGTTGGTTGCGTGTGCTTATCTTGATCTTGGTCTAACTGTTTTGTGCTAAAAGAGAGAATAAATTAAAAACTTCTATAAAAAGTCTTTCTAAAGACTAAAGATGGGTGAGGGTGACCCCCCGATCACCAAAAGGCAAGCGGCCCAGCTTTTCTGACCCAAAGCCAAGTTAAAACATTGAATTCACCTGGGCCCAAGTACATAGTGATATCGCGTGCCAATGAAAATGAAAAACAATTTAAGCTATCACTATTTGCTGTTAAAAAAACATTGACTTTAACTGTGGCGGCGAGGTCGACTCCTGCAAGAGATTGCGAAGTGGTGATTTACTTATAAAAACAAAAAACCTTCAACAAGCCAACAAGCTCTTAGGGGCCGCGCACACATGTAGCTGAAAGATGAACTGACTGCAGAACCGAAAGCTTTAATGACGACAGGATTCGATTCAGCACACCAATAATTTTGAAGGTGCATTATGCATTTTATTCTTGCTAGCAACATGGGGCCGCCTCGATTAGGAAATTTTTTAATTGCGGAAAATTTAAAAGTGCAGAGAAAATTAAAGCAAATTAAAAAAGAATATGGGTTCCCGAGATTAATACTGTTAGAGAGAAATTGTGTGAATTTCATAATTTATTTGGTCAATTACGAACGTATCCATCCTTCTCATTATCATAAAAAAACATTCTCCCCAAATCATATCATTACAAGAAACTCACTTACAACCATTCTCTTCCTTTCCAATACCCGTCAATTACAACATTCTGATAAACACTCCTAAAAATAGCTTGAAGCAGTTGCGGCTGAAATATGCTCTGAATCAAAGTTTACAATTTTCTCGGTATATATACCAAAAAAAATAAGCCATTTAGCACAATCAACCTAGACAATTTACTTGGACTTCGATGTAAAACATCACTAATTACAGGTGACTTTAATAGTTGGCACCCCACATGGGGTTCACCACATCCAAATAAGAGAGGAAACATACTCCACAAATATATCACACAAAACAACTGGACACTCCTCAACGACAAATCGCCCACTCATTTAACAACACACAACACATTCACATACATTGACCTGCCATTATGCACACCCGATATGCTTAAACACACAACTTGGAAACGGACAGACCACCTGTACGGTAGCGACCACTACCCCATCCTCATAACGCTATACCAAAAGTATCAACCATTTAAGCCACCAAGAAGTCATTTTAAATTATACGAAAAATCAATCAGTATTATAAACACTAGTGTCCCCCTAGCTGATGAAGTCACCAAAGAGGCTGCAAACTTAAACAAAATAATACTTCAAAGCGCCCACAGATCTATCCCAAAAACGTCTCCTAACCAACAACCTCGAAATGTCCCATGGTGGAACAAAACTTTAGAAAATCAAAAAAAAGAGAAAAACAAAATGTGGAACAAACTAAATAGACACATAACCCAAGAAAACATCATTAATTTCAGAAAAGCACAGGCAGTCTTCAGACGGGAAATCAGAAAGGATAAAAAGTCAGCAACTCTAGAATTCACGTCACAAATAAATCCCAATACACCATCATCTAAAATTTGGTCGAATATCCGTGCGCTTTGTGGATTAAACCAAATGAAATCGATCCATGCAATATGGAACCCCAACAAGAAAAATATCAGCACTGACAACAGCACAATAGCTAACACCTTTGCACAATTCTGGTCGGAGGCATCCGACAACAAAAATTTCTCACAAGCCTTTGTATCCACCAAAGAAAGCGCCTCTAATTGGTCGCTAAATTACACCCCCAGCCAAACAGCTGAGAAAATTTAAACTAATATCCGCTCTATTGAATTGTTAAGCTGTCTCAACGCTTTAAAAGGTCATATTCCGGGGTACGACAGAATTTCATATCCAATGATACAGCACGCGATACCAACTCTCCAAAATAGGATAATCAATCATTTTAACAACATATTCAACACAAAAATTCCACAACAATATAAAACCAGCCTAGTTATCCCAATCAATAAGCCAAACACCGACAGAACTAAACCAGATTCTTACCGTCCAATTTCACTTAATCAATGCCTCTCGAAAGTCATGGATAAAATTATTGCAAAACGTTTATGGTGGTTTGTACAGGACAACTCTAAAAGCCAATTTGGCTTCAAGAAACACAAATCAGTTTCAGACTGTCTACTATACGTAGACCACTTGATAACTGATTCTCTTGGCAAGAAAAGACATACACCAATCGTCTCCCTTGATTTCTCCAAGGCGTTTGACAGGATTGGCTTACATGCCATTGTGGATCAACTAAGAGAATGGAAAGTAGGTCCTAAAATTATTAAATATGTTTCCAGTTTCAAGACTCGCCGTAAATGCATACCCCATAAAAAATGGAGTACCACATGTTTCCCCGCTATCTCTTATCTTATTACTAATTGCTTATGACAAATTGCTAGGATAATAGAAATCCAAAGAGACATCACTTTCTGCAGCTATGCAGACGACTTTCAACTCATCATTAATTTTAAAAAATCGAAAAATCTAACAAAAAACTTAGATCATTTGTTCGTAAACATCCACAACTGGGGTGATTATTACTCAGGATCTAAGTTATCCCTTGGGAAATGCAAACACACAACACCACAAATGGAACGAACACATAAAAGAGCTTATAACTCCTTATCAAAAAAATGAAGTGTGATTAAATGCCTAGCGAGTTCCAAATTTAACTGCAACACAGGGACTCTTCTTTCAGTTCTGAAAGCTCTTAAAATCTCAAAGGTTAATTACGCTCTGTTTCTTTATGGTCGCGCCACGATATCAATTTTGAACAAGGTTAAAGTTGTAGTGAATGCAGCAATAAGATCCGCCCTTGGTGCCTATCGCAAGACGCCAACCAAAAATCTGTTGTACGAAGCCAGCATTGAACCCATAGAGCTCATGCCCTCTTTTCTTAAATCCAAATCGTATAAAATTCTGCTGAACTCTAACGACACATGTGATGAGCAATAAAAAGGCAAAGATATTTTTAAAAACCAAAAAGACGTTGAATATCGTAAATGGAAAGGCGCCCCCTATAGGTCACCACAGACATTACGATATGGCCACATTAAGACACTGTCAGTGGAATTTCATTTGCTTAATCCCTTGGTTGCTTTCTTTTGGCAATATCCGGACACGGAGAAAGAGCAAGAATTAGGTTATCCCGAGGTTTCCTAAGAGACAGAGTTCCTCAGCTCAGCCTTTAAAGTTTATTTTCAAGTGTGAGAAAAAATAATCGACATTCAAAGAGGAAAAGTTTAACCAAATCTCGCTTGAAATTAAATAATTGCGCAAAATTAATTTTATTTTAAACAAAAAGTGAGTGGCCGGTAGGGCTAAAATCTGCGTTTGCAAATTTTTTCGGAAGAAATTTTGACATTTCTTTCCCTGTAGCAATCACCGCAGCAGCCAAATTTAATGCAATTTGATTGCTGAAAAGCTTTTGCTTATGCATACGCTCTCGAAGCAGATCGCTTAGGCGGGAGTTTCGGGTTGCGACCATAAACTCAAGGCAAAAAGGTGAGCATAACTGGCTATAGAAAGGAGAAAGTGGAGTACTGATTAGGTTCTCACTTATTTTCTCCCTCAAAGGCATCCCCATCCGTCAGTGAGATTTGTTCTAGACTATCCACTGCAGCATCAGAGAGCGCTTGGAGCTTTCGCAGAGAGAGGAGTAGTGGGGAGAAGAGCGGCTGAAGACGGTCAAAGTAGTGCGAAATCGCGATTCAAATCGAAGGGTCATCCAATTGTCGGCGGGAGGAGCCAAAGGAAAACCCCAAATCAAACCCTGAGCAACTGAAAAAAAAAAACAAAGTGTGGCTTAAATAATCTATGCAATTCCCATTCTGTGAAACCCCAATAAGACAACATAGAAGTGGTGTGGGAAAAAAGCCGAGAGAAACCAACAAAAACATTAAGCAAACTAAATACAACAAGTTCGACCAGTGCAAGCTCTTTCGTTTGTTAATTAGAGTAAAAATATTATATCCAAGTCCATCAGTTAATTCAACATTTTTTTTTGTGAGTTCATACACTAGCCATTTGGAAATTCGCAGGGTAACGAAAAAGTGGAAAAAGCAGAGAAAAAATCAAAGAGAAATCAAAGAAAAATTGAAGAAAATAACCAACCCCTAAAAACAGTGAAAATTAAAGCTAAAAGTGAAAATCATTAAGTTGGTTATGTAATTTTCATAATTTTTTTTAGTTTTTCTTGTTTGTGTGTGTGTGAAGACCGCGTGTGCATTGCGGCTTAGCAACATGTTGCTAAACATTTAAAATAAAAATGCACCGTTCTCTCTAATCCCCTCAAAGTTCCAGAGAGCAAAAAGATCCAGAAATTACTGAACTCGCACAAATATAAGGAAGATTATTAGTTAAGTCAATTGAATTAAACATTAAACAAAAAAAAACAAAACAGATAGGAAGATTATTCCGAAGTGTATAATGGAAGCCAGGAGGTTAATTTGAAAGGATAAATAAAACTAATTATGGAGTGCTAAAATTAACAAATATTTCCTTGAAGTAATGTGAAGGAGAAGGAGAGGGTAAAAGCAATTATTTTTGGGAGTTTTCCGACTTCAGCCGCAAATATGGAGAACTCAATTGGTTGGGAGGGTGAAGAGGCTCAGCTGCAATGCCATCATGCAGTATAAGCGATTGTGACTGATTCTGTTAAATGTTGTCGTGATGTGGGCATTTTATAATGCGTGATCTATTTAGGCAAGGGACACTAATTTTAAATATGTAACCTGAGGTTGGAGATGGAATGGGTCAAGAACCCCCCCACAGGCTGTTTTTGCTAGTCGCGTCCCACCGACCTTCTTCGCTGCCAACTGGTGCTCAGGGGAACATTACACACACCTATCGCAAAAATGTTTAAAAGGATTGCATTGAAAAAAAGAAAACGGATTAATTCAACCTTAGACTAGGTAACAAATTCATGCAGAGAACTAAACATACCAGTGAGACCTCCGAAAACGGGTAAAGCGGCACCTTATTGGCTTTTTAATAAAAATCAAATCGACCTCTCATTAAAAAAACACACCAAAAACAATACGAATGCCATAATATACCAACAAGCCTTTCATAGCATTAAAGAATCAAATCCAGACTGCAAGTTTATCTACACAGACGGATCCGCATCCCACAACACTATTACATTTGCCATTACCACTGAAACGTCGGTACTTAAATATGGCCTTCTTCCAGTTTACTCATCGGTCCTATCGGCCGAAATTATTGCCATTTACGAGGCAGAGATATTAGTCAGCAAATCACGTGCTCGGACCCTTGAAGCGATCTTAAACAGTAACAATTGTGATTATTACCACAGCGCAATAAGAAGCTTTCTTACAAAGCACTTTAAAAAAATAAAATTAATGTGGGTCCCTGGCCACACAAACATAAAAGACAACGAAACTGCTGACGCAGCAGCGAAATTCGCCCAATCTATACCACTAATCTGCACTAAAACTTCAAACATAAAGACATTGACCATTTTCTTAAGAAAGAATTTCTAAAAACCCAAACGGAACAATGGAACCTTACTTCAACCTGGTACCGTTCAGTGACCTCCAAACCCTTTCACCCCTTATTTTCCCAAAAACCTCTAAGTTGACACGATTATACCAAAGTAAAATAACACGGCTGAAACTTGGACATACCAAACTAACCCACGAGCGATATTTGGACAAAAATATATCAAATCAATGCCAATTGTGTCAAGAACCACTGGCCACAAACTTAGAACATATTTTAACATCCTGCTCTGCTCTCCGCCCATCGAGAAAGGCAATTCTTAAGAACTGTAATCCAAAATCACTTCTATTCAACTTAAATGAAACCAATGCACAAACAATTATAAAATTTCTACAACACGCTGAAGCTTACAACAAATTATAAGTTTCATTATTACCTAACCACTCTCAAGCATTTCATGTAATATATTAAAATAATTATTAGTTTAAAATGTATATATATACTCATGAAACATACTTAAATCACTGTAATCCACTAGACGTAAGCATAACCCAAAATTGGAAGTAGCCAGAGGCCATAGAAGCCAGAGCTACATGTTCACTACTAGTTCTAAGTTAACTTAGCTCTAATAGATCTAATAAAATAAATAAATAAAATATTGCGAAACTTGTAAACTACTGGCCAAAATAGGTGTATATCAAATTTTAAAAAAAATCTCGTAATTGGCAAAGTAGACCAAAGACTATTATGAATATTTGATAAACAGCAAGATTACACGGGTGAATAAAGGAGGTGTGAAACATGCAATTTCTGCAATAATGTTTTTGGCGGATCTATATTATTTTTCAATAAATATAAGATGTGTGCAATCAGAATTTAAATCGGACATGCGGTTCAAAATATGCCAAAACCGCTGTCTACTCATGTATCAAACAGTGTGTATGCAGCCAAAAATACATTTGGATACATTTTCTGTTTTTGTTTATAGAGATATATGTCACATAAACTTACAAATTACAGATCAAAATTTTAGCAGCTGCAAAAACAAGCAGATATCTAGATGAACAGAAATCGGCCCTATTAAGTATTTCGTAAAGAAAGGTTTTGAATAAAATGCATTATGGATTAGGTTGTTCGAACTTTTTCATTGTGTTTCACTTGTTATATTTATTATAAACATTTTATCATTCATCATTTGAAGTTTTTAAATATGAACATTTATTCATAGAAATTAAAAACAATTTTTGTAGGTTCTGGAGAGCTTTCTTCTTCAAGCCGAAGATTATATATATACCCGTGCAGCTTTTAAACTCAAAGAGTAGATTGAAACAGGCAGATAGACAGGCAGACGGGTGGATAGATAAATTAACAGGAATGTGGTCGAAGATGCTCCCTTTTGAGCGTTACAAACATATGGCTAAAATTATCATACCATCTTTAAAGGTATAAAATCAGATAAATATTCCGAGACGGAATGCGTCTTAAAAATGTTTATATTAAAACTCCATTACATTACTTTTTTTATATTATTGTGCAAAATCGCTAGAGCATTTACATTTTCTGGCAGTAACAAGCTTCTTCTTTCTCTTACGATTTGCCCAGCCAAAGAAAACAGACGCTCCGAAGGAACTGATGTTGCCACAAATTGCTCACAATGCATAGTCTCTCTGCATGTATAAAAAGAGCTGAGGGTAAACCGAGTTTCTCTCTTTCCACCGCTTAAGTGGATCTGCAGATCTTCAGCCCATTATTAATAGTGATCATTCGAAGATCTCGCTTAATACCAAGAACGTGCTTATTGAGTAAACAGCCACAGATCTTACCAAGGCCAAGGTGGTACTGGATACCATTGACTGTTTCTTCGCCGAGCATTGTGCCGAGAAGTATACTGTTGAGCCTTGTTATGTGGTTGTGTGGAAGACGGTAGCACCGTCTCTTATCCAGAGCTAGCCGTCCGGGAGGGAAAAATTTCGGTCAAGCCTTCAAATGAACTGTAGTTCAAAAAATGAACAATAGTTCAAAAAATGAACTATAGTTCAAAGAATTAACCATAGTTTAAAAAATGAACTATAGTTAAAAAATGAACTATAGTTCATGAAAAAATGAACAAATGAACTAGGTTATTGAAATGAACTAAAAATTCCAGCTCTAGCATACAGCTGCCATAGGAACGATCGGTCGAAAAAGTAGTTCTAGTGAGAAAAACTTTTTTTTTCAATTGCAGCGTCTTTACGCTTTCCAGATATGAATATAATCGGAATCCACACAATTTTGGGAAGTTTGGTTGGATGAATATATCTTATAGCTGCCATATAACAAAGCGGCTAGCATATGGTTTAGCTACGAGATTTTATATGTGACTAACTTTATTGAATATCACATAAGCTAACACTTATCGTCAAGTCGAACGGAGCGATGCAGGCGCGTGCCGCTCGTGGCCGAAGCCAAGGCTGCCACAGTACTCCCCCTCCAGAGACCATGTGGGAACGAATGATCAAGTTTTGAGTATAGCTGGGATGAATGTACACTGCTCGCCACTTGAATAGGACACCCCGTATGCTCTCTTTAAAACTGCTCGTAACTCGAAAACGAAATGGTAGAATAACGGTATTTTTTGCATATTATCATTGTGCAAGCATTCTTCGCTCTTTCTGGTATATTCCAAGTTTTGGAATAGAACCGTTATAAAGTTGTTTGCACTTTATGTGAGCATTCGCAAAAATTCAATGGAATTTCTGCGCCACTTGAATAGAACATGCATTTTATTTGGTCGGTATCGTTGACACGTGCACACAAATTTTGGTTTACTTAAACTTTTTGCTTTAATTGAAGTGTATATAAAATTAAAAAAAATTAAAATGGGGCGTGGCACTTCATTATCTGAGTCGGAGAAAGGAAAAATCCAAGCTTACAAGGATTCTGGCCTTTCTATTGCCAAAATAGCAAAAAAAAAGTCGACAGGAGCCGTCACGCCATAACAAATTTTTTAAATAATGAGGCTAATTATGGTAAAAACATGAAGGGCCGCACCCACAGTGTGCTTACCATCGCGGACATGCGACTTATATTAAGAGAAGCTTCCAATTCTCACGACTCTTTGGCCAAGATAAGGGAAAAATGCAACGTTAAAGCAAGTTTGACCACCATGCGTCGTGTTATTAATAATGCTACACACCTGAAGGGACTAAAAATCAAGAAGAAGGCTCCTCTTAACCCGGCTCGGAAGTTACAACGCCTTGATTTCGCGCGCGCACATGTCACCTGGACTTCGGAGTGGCAACGTGTTGTCTTATCGGACGAAAAAAAGTTTAATTTGGAGGGCCCCGATGGCTACAGCTACTATTTTCATGATCTTCGAAAAGAACCACACCATCTTGATAAGTTGCACAGCAGTGCTGGAGGTATTATGGTATGGGGGGCCATTTCCTATTATGGCACCTGCGAGCTTAAATTTATTCCAACCACCATGAATGCGTTGTGTTATAATGGTATATTGAAAGAGGCCTTTCCACACTTCCAAACTCTTTTGGCAAATCTAAAATGGATTTATCAACATGATAATGCCCCTATACATACGGCCCGGATTGTTAAATCGTATATAGCGAGCCAAAACGTGGAGTTATTAAACTGGCCACCCTATTCACCGGACTTGAATATCACTGAGAATGTGTGGGAATGGCTAACACGTGAAGTATATGGATCAGGTCAGCAATATTCGAGCGTTGCCGAACTAATAGCAGCTATCAAATTAGCATGGGGCTCGATATCGTTGAATTATTTGGGAAAATTGTATGCATCCCTTCCAGACCGAATGTGTGAGGTTTTGGAGAAAAAAGGAGGCTCAACACACTATTAAAAACTTTTTTTGGTTTAAAAACATGTTAGTAATTTCTTATTTAAGTAATATTGTTATTTGAAAAGAATTGAAATATTCTTAAATGGTTTTTAGATAAAGTGTTCTATTCAAGTGGTGCAAAATGAAGACTCCAAAATTTGTTACTTATTGGTTAACAATGTTTTTTGTATACTTACAACTTTTGAATAATTTTGTAATTTTCGTCTAATTACTACATTTAAATAAACTTTATAAGAAAACAAAAATTATTTTCCTAGATGGCTTGGTTTAGCAGCAATTAACTATAGAAAATCGACTTTAAAGGTGTCCTATTCAAGTGGCGAGCAGTGTATGTCCGGGGTGAGCATCTACAGGATTTGTACAAGTCCCAATGTGGAGGAAAGCTTGCGTATAGTTTTCGCTGTGATGTTTGTGTCGTAGCTGGGTCGATGAAAACCTCGCGTTGAGGCCGTTGCTTCGAGTGGTGGTCGATAAGCAAGTTCGCCCAAGCAGGGTTGAAGTTGCCTCGCGTTGAGGTCGTTGCTTCGATTGGGGGTCGATAAGCAAGTTCGTTCGATCAGGGTTGAAGTTGAAGAGTCAATAGTACTGGGTATTGTACCCCGAGTAGAGACTTTCGATTGCCACGCGTTGTGGACTTTCGCTTGCCACGCGTTGTGGACTTTCGTTATTCCTTTCGTGGTGAGATCGAGAACTTGTAGGCAGACTCAGGCTGGCATCAATTGCCAAACAAAGAGCGTCTCGAGTCGTAGCATGTTGCTAGTGGTCGGTCAAGTATGTGGATCGTTGTGCCTGAGCATCGGCGACGACGAAAGATGCGATGAAGATCCAAATTCAGCTGCGCGACGTACCTCCATAAGTATGAACGATCGTCTGGCAGGCTGCGTACAATGTAAGATCTAAAAAACCGGTCGGGTGCTTGACCAACGTGAGATCCGACACATGCAGTTGAAGAGTCGATTGGGCGCACACAAATAGCATGCGCGAGCAGCGGTGTAGGGCAGGCTGGGCGATGGACGTTTTCACACGTGGACAGCCTGACGTTTTGCTTTGGCTGCAGCAGGATGTGGACAGCTGGACGTGCAGGTGCAAGGTCGCCTGGGCGACAGACGGGAGGTCGGCGGACTACATGCGTGGACAGCGGTCGGTGTCAAGCAAGCGAAATGAGCGCTAAAGCATATGTATTCATTTGACCACATGCGTTGGTGTCTGTGTGTGTATACGTGTGAATGTGTGTAGGCGTTGCCGGCGTCGTTTTCTAACCAGGTAGTTTGTCGATGGTGTTTCACAAATTACAAAAAAAATTTCACTGCCAAAAGTACGAATGAGCGACTCCTGGTTGGAGTGAGGCCTCCTCGATGATCGCCAGCCGTGTGATTTGCACAAAAAATTGCTGTTTGTACTATGTGTGTGCGCGCTAGTAGATGCTGTCCGTGTGTGTGTGTGAGAACGCGCCAAAATTCGCCTGCAGACGCCGTCAGCATGTGTGCATGTGTGTGCTGCTCCGTCGTGTGGGACACACTTGGCCAAAAAGGCTAGAGATGTTGCTGTCGGTGAGTTTCTGGTTGGCGGAATCCATAGTGAGTGAGTTGGAGTCGATTGAACTGCAGGCGTGGTCAATTACTAATTACCGTCCAATGGACCAACAGCCCTGACGCCATGCTGAAAAGTTTCGCACCGTTGTGAAATACATACATACATATGCACCTCGATGGAGTGTATGTGTTGAGTGCGTGTATGTGTGAATCGGCTCCCTTCAGTTCCAGAATTCACTACTCGCAAAATTCACTAGTCTTTCACGCATCGGCGTTGACTTCGACGTCGGCAGAGCTCAATTCTGTGAATATTTGTTGTTGCAATATTACCCACAAAAAACCCAAAAAAAAAGGCCACGCCTCGCGCTGCTCTCACAGGCAAAGACAAAATGTTTGCCAACGCCAAACGAAGAAGTTTGCATACCCTTTAAATTTGTGCAAGCACTAAAACTATATTTTAGGTATATATTTTAGAATTTTAAAATAAGAGGCTTGGACAGGTCGTTTCTGGCATAGCCTTATGATGGAATTTTTTCATTATTTTCCCAAAAGCAATCAACTATTTATGGATCATAAATAAATGTATTCATATATTTTATATAGTCGGATATGCCTTTGCATTGAGTAGGTAAAAGTAACCGAAGGTCAAAAAAAAAATTAACGGCGCATCAATTGTTGCTTTTGTCTTTTGCGTTTCCGTGCCCGTCGTCACTTGCGTAGAAAAATCTGAGTTGCATTTGTGTTTTTACTGGCAGCGCGAGACGTTTAACTTGTCAATTTGTTTAATTTTGTTGTTGAAATAATCGTATGTGCATTAATTGTCTGCAAACTAGTTGCTGTAATGTGGATTGCTTCTTTTATGTATTCTTTTTCATTCAATTCTATTATTAGTTTTCTATATTTATTTGTTATTTGTAAATTATGTTTATTATTCAATATACTGATAAATAAAATTAGTGAATAAAACAAATATAAAAAGTTGCGTGTTTGGGAATCGGTGGAAAAGTCCTTGGTTTATTATTTTATGAAATTCATGAATCGAATTTTAGTTAATCTAGTTTCAATTCATCGGTGATTTTTGCAACAATTTCATCGAAAATCTAATATGAATTTATAGGTGAAATCATTGATGAATTCTGATACAAATTCATCGATGATTCAGTGTTAACTTCTTTGCAAAAGTCATGCAGGAATCATGGGTGAACCATAAGTGAATTAATTGGTGAATTCATTAATGAATTTTGCAAAGAAATCATGATGAAATCATCGATGAATTTATACGTGATTCATCAGTGATTCACCCATAAACAGTCATGCATGACCGCCTAGGACATGCCCATGTTAAATTCACCACTTTTTTGTATGGGAGCTCACCGATGATTCATCGATACCCTAGGACAATTCATCGGTGAATCATTGGTGATTCATAGGTGACGCGAACTGAAGGGCTCCCTTCAGTTCCAGAATTCACTACTCGTAAAATTCACTAGTCTTTCACGCATCAGCGTTGACGTCGACGCCGGCAGAGCTCAATTCTGTGTATATTTGTTGTTGCAATATTACCCACAAAAAACCCAAAAAAAAAGGCCACGCCTTGCGCTGCTCTCACAGGCAAAGACAAAATTTTTGCCAATGCCAAACGAAGAAGTTTGCATACCCTTTAAATTTGTGCAAGCATTAAAACTATATTTTAGGTATATATTTTGGAATTTTAAAATAAGAGGCTTGGACAGGTCGTTTCTGGTATAGCCTTATGATGGAATTGTTTCATTATTTTCCCAAAAGCAATCAATTATTTATGGATCATAAATAAATGTATTCATATACTTTATATAGTCGGATATGCCCGTGCATTGAGTAGGTAAAAGTAACCGAAGGTCAAAAAAAAAATTAACGGCGCATCAATTGTTGCTTTTGTCTTTTGCGTTTCCGTGCCCGTCGTCACTTGCGTAGAAAAATCTAAGTTGGATTTGTGTTTTTACTGGCAGCGCGAGACGTTTAACTTGTCAATTTGTTTAATTTTGTTGTGGCCGAAATGATCGTATGCGTATTAATTGTCTGCAGACTAGTTGCTGTGATGTGGATAGCTTCTCTTATGTAGTTCTTTTCATTCAATTCTATTATTAGTTTTCTATATTTATTTGTTATTTGTTGTGTTGTAAATTATGTTTATTATTCAATATATTGATAAATAAAATGAGTGAATAAAACAAATATAAAATGTTGCGTGTTTGGGAATCGGGGGAAAAGTCCTTGGTTTATTATTTTATGAAATTCATGAATCGAATTTTAATACATCTAGTTTGAATTCATCGGTGATTTTTGCAACAATTTCATCGAAAATCTAGTATGAATTTATAGGTGAAATCATTGATGAATTCTGATACAAATTCATCGATGATTCAGTGTTTACTTCTTTGCAAAAGTCATGCAGGAATCATGGGTGAACCTTAAGTGAATTAATTGGTGAATTCATTAATGAATTTTGCAAAGAAATCATGATGAAATCATCGATGAATGTATACGTGATTCATCAGTGATTCACCCATAAACAGTCATGCATGACCGCCTAGGACATGCCCATGTTAAATTCACCACTTTGTTGTATGGGAGCTCACCGATGATTCACCGATGCCCTAGGCCAATTCATCGGTGAATCATTGGTGATTCATAGGCGACGCGAACTGAAGGGCTCCCTTCAGTTCCAGAATTCACTACTCGTAAAATTCACTAGTCTTTCACGCATCAGCGTTGACGTCGACGTCGGCAGAGCTCAATTCTGTGTATATTTGTTGTTGCAATATTACCCACAAAAAACCCAAAAAAAAAGGCCACGCCTCGCGCTGCTCTCACAGGCAAAGACAAAATTTTTTCCAATGCCAAACGAAGAAGTTTGCATACCCTTTAAATTTGTGCAAGCATTAAAACTATATTTTAGGTATATATTTTAGAATTTTAAAATAAGAGGCTTGGACAGGTCGTTTCTGGTATAGCCTTATGATGGAATTGTTTCATTATTTTCCCAAAAGCAATCAATTATTTATGGATCATAAATAAATGTATTCATATACTTTATATAGTCGGATATGCCCGTGCATTGAGTAGGTAAAAGTAACCGAAGGTCAAAAAAAAAATTAACGGCGCATCAATTGTTGCTTTTGTCTTTTGCGTTTCCGTGCCCGTCGTCACTTGCGTAGAAAAATCTAAGTTGCATTTGTGTTTTTACTGGCAGCGCGAGACGTTTAACTTGTCAATTTGTTTAATTTTGTTGTGGCCGAAATGATCGTATGCGTATTAATTGTCTGCAGACTAGTTGCTGTGATGTGGATAGCTTCTCTTATGTAGTTTTTTTCATTCAATTCTATTATTAGTTTTCTATGTTTATTTGTTATTTGTAAATTATGTTTATTATTCAATATATTGATAAATAAAATGAGTGAATAAAACAAATATAAAATGTTGCGTGTTTGGGAATCGGGGGAAAAGTCCTTGGTTTATTATTTTATGAAATTCATGAATCGAATTTTAATACATCTAGTTTCAATTCATCGGTGATTTTTGCAACAATTTCATCGAATATCTAATATGAATTTATAGGTGAAATCATTGATGAATTCTGATACAAATTCATCGATGATTCAGTGTTGACTTCTTTGCAAAAGTCATGCAGGAATCATGGGTGAACCTTAAGTGAATTAATTGGTGAATTCATTAATGAATTTTGCAAAGAAATCATGATGAAATCATCGATGAATGTATACGTGATTCATCAGTGATTCACCCATAAACAGTCATGCATGACCGCCTAGGACATGCCCATGTTAAATTCACCACTTTTTTGTATGGGAGCTCACCGATGATTCATCGATACCCTAGGCCAATTCATCGGTGAATCATTGGTGATTCATGACTGAAGGGCTGTCGTAATGTTTTACGCATTAGATAAGTTTTGCAGAAGTTGCGTGTTCGTCGTTTTTCAATCGTCGCGGGTCACCACTTTAGCTAAAGTGGTTTGATATGTGACTTACTTTATTGAATATCACATAAGCTAACAATTATCGTCAAGTCGAACGGAGCGATGCAGGCGCGTGCCGCGCGTGGCCGAAGCCAAGCCAGAAACTCATTATGTGACCAGAGGTGACCAGAGGTGGCCAGGGCTGCCACAATGGTCAAAGTAGTGGTGCCATCTATTGCTGAGTTTGAGAAAAAACTTATCTAAGAATGCTCGACGAAAATCATTTGAAACCTTAATTTATACAAATTATACGAGCTACAAGGGTATATAAACTTCGGTCGATTTTATATATATTTTTTTAGATGCAGTCGAAAACGACTTCCATCTTTGTCGAGTGATAAATCTAATGATTTTTGTTCAAATCGCCTATTTTTTGCACTAAATATACGCCTACCAAAAAATAGAAAAAAATACAGAATATTTATGTTACCAATATTTCTTTGAACTTCAAAGGCGTACGAATGTTAAGTTCGCGACTGTGGAAATTGCCATATTCTTTGGAGATGTCGTAGTGAAATAGAAGGAAACGGCGTTACAGTTATGATGCCAGCATTTAATGGGAAAAAAGCTCAACTGGACACCGAAGAAGCAAACGAGTCTCGAAACATCACCAAAAGGTGGGTTGTCGAAGCAGTTCATGTAGCAATTACTTAAAAATATAAGCTTTTGCATTACAATCTGGACAACAAATACCTAAACAAAGTTGGTGATTTATGCAGAACCGCTGGTTATCTCAACAACAAGTTTTGAAAGATGTTGAACTCAGATAAAGAATTAGGAAGCAGAATACTTTACTCATTTTAAAAATCGTACGATATCTCCGAATTCTTTGTTTGAAGAAGTTGAGAGAGAGCTTTACAACCGAAGAAGAAGTTTCTTAAGTCCATTTCCAAGGCTCACGGAAGACGAGCTAAAGGTATTTTATTCAGGATCTAATCAACTGTCGCTAGTAGTCTCATACCTAGCAAAAAAGGACGATTGATGCTTCATTCGTTAATATGAGTCCCTCAATAATAAAATTCGAGGTTCGCTCTTGGCATATTAACAGCACTGTCTATGTCGATTTTATTAAAAATAATAATAGCATTGATGCTAGATAGTTGTCCCAACGGAAAGAGGACTGTTGGCGGTTGTTCTCATGCTGCATATGTGATTCATTACAGCAGCAATTTTATCAAGTATTTTTAGAATCGAATGAAGCGAGAATGTTGTCATAAACGTAAATAGTGAAGACGACGAGTAAATAAAATAAGTAAATGTAAAATTGGCTCAAACAGCACCTCCAAAGTAGGGCCAGGGCCAAGCTTCTCTCAATCCCTTGGCGTGTTGTGCTTATAATTTTTCGCACAAGAGAAAGGTACCTACACAGTTTAATGCCGAATCCGAACGGCAATAGTTAGAGAATTTTTGCTTTTTCATGGCTAGTTAACTTCACAGCTGGCGCCAGTAGCTGGTGAAGGTGACCTGGTGTGTAAAAGCTTTTTTCTAAAGAAAGAAAAAACTTTTTCTATTAGATGGTCCGAGGCGGGATCGAACACCCACAACCTCCCGCACCAGCAGCCACACATTCTACTGGTGCGCCACACCCGGCCACAAATAAAATAAGTAACTATATAATTATTCATTTCTCTAGTTTCTCTGGTCCCCGAGATATTGCAATTTAAACCAGGGCTGCAAACCCAAAAAATTTTTCGGAACCTTCGGTTTGCAGGTTCGAACCAAAATTTACCAACGGTTAGGGTTCGGAAATTTGAGGTTCGAGGTTTTTGGGCTTTGGTTTGGGTTCGAACCATGGTTCGTTGCTAGTTTTACCGAATATATACAAAACTACAATACAATAGGTATACTCCTGACGCATAATAACATTGTAAGACCGTAGATTATTATTGACGTAAGATTGGGGCTCGTTTGCTGGATATGGACTTCCTTCATTGCTAGTGTATAAATCTTCAGTCCGATTGATTATGCTTTCTCGTATGCACTTTAATCAGTCTTTCACTCACAAAATTGAGCATCCAATGGTGTTTATTCGCCACACTTGGAATTTTTTTTCACAATGATTTGATCAAAAATGCTTTGTCTTCTATTGAAGGTGCCGTTTTAAATTTGCTGCCGGCCCGTCGGTCAGATTTAGTTTACATTCGTGACATTCTGATTTATCAGTGCTTAAATTGTATGTAAATTTCGTAAATAATAAATTTGTCGTCATTGCTTCACATCTTCTCAGTCACAACTTCTCAAACGAAATGAAATGCGCGTTTTTATTATATCGACTGTGAAAAATGCTAAAACTTAAAAGAAAGTAATTTAAAATAGCAAAATAATGTCAAATAATTAGCTAGAATTGCAGGCTTTCGCAAAGCTGAATAGTTTTCGGCTTTCGAGCTTACAAAATAGCTATATCTGGTGGGAAAAATAGCTAAATTGGCAACGCTGCGTGTGGCACACTCTTCTGTTTGTATTCGACTGACATGTTTCTGCAGTAGCATGCACCGGGTTGGTTAGACTGGCGCATATGTATATGTATGTAAGTATGATAATACCCATTGGGAGTGCTAAAAAGGAGAAAATAACAAATTGAAGACATTTATTTTTTGAACCGAACCAATAGCTTGGGTTCGGAACGGGTTCAGGTTCATCTATTTTCGTCCTCGTGGTTCGGTTCAGGGTTTGTTTCACAGTAAAAAATAAGCCGGAATTCCGGGTTCAAAACGGTTCGGTTCAAAACCGGTTTGCAGCCCTGATTTAAACGATATTTGACGATATATGAAGGACATGGCATAAAAATAACCCAACATTGGGCCAGATCAGTTTGTTTTGAAGTAGTCTATACAATTATAAAGGAAATTTCAAAATCCCAGACTTTAGGCCGCACCCCTTCCCTTATCGGTCTCTACCCTTTGTTTGCTTCAATATTGTAATGGCGCTGAGAGGCAAGGATTCAGCAACCTACATACTCGTGTGCAGAGTGCAGAGAAGCAATGTCCTTTGATGATAATTAAAGCCGAGTCACGTTAAGTAGGATTTTAAAAGCCCTTGCTGGCACCCTGTGGTTAAACGGAAGCAAGTACAGGACAAACTACGAAGTGTGCGGTCATGGGCTACCCGACACAAAAGAGAAGGTCAACAGTTTTAAAAAATTATTTATTAAAACTTCAATGCTGATTTAAGCAGTGCATTCGATATATTCATTGTTGTGTAAGCGCAATTTAATGAATTTGTATCTAAATGTTTCTGTCTCTAATGAGAAAACAAGCCTGGCAATCCTGGAAAATGAGACTACCAAAATCTGCCCAGAAGAACATTTGACAACACAAAATTTAGTAATGACATATTAACAAACAGATCTCAGAGATGGTATGAGATAGTGGTTCGATACGTATGGGCTATACATTCCTTATACTTGCAGGCAGATCAAGTTTATTTTCAATTTTTGTCACGCCCACCTCCAATCCCGCAATTGGGAAAAATCGTCATATCTGAGTTCGACTGTTTTACAGCTACAGAGTATTTTATAGTCCGGCTTGACCGACTTTCTTACTTGTTTCATTTTTGAAAACTAGTGTACTAATTCTAAGCTACTGATATGTATATAGGATACAGTTGACCGATTTTCAGTAATTCAGAATCGTTAAGATTCTGATTGTTTACTTTTAATATTGAGCACGCTATTTTCAAACAACTAAACATTTTTGTTCACAAAAACGCATTTTTAGAACGATCGATCATATATAAGCTAAAAGATATGGTTAGCCACAGGAAGATTAAAACCGAAACGAATATCGGTTTCGGTTACGGTTACGGTCATTAAAATCAAATTGATAGATAAGTGAAGAATACGCATTATCGCAGTTAGAAGCAGATAGTCGCAGAAAGAGGCAGACGTCGCAGTTTGCGGCAGCAAGTCGCAGACGCACAGTGGCGCCCTTAGAACAAATGGGGTAGCAAAAATCCAAAAATTTATGTGCGCTTACGATATTTTTAATAAACTCATCTTTTACGAAACTTTTCAAAGATTTCAATTTGCTACCAATAAAATTGATTTCTACTTCAAAAGATATAACCCTTAAAAGTTGATCGAATTTCCTTGTCTGCCAAATTTTCAAAATTTATTCTTTGATTATTTCTTTACCTAATTCAACAAAGTCCAGCTGCCCCTTCGTATGCTAGAGGTAAAAAGGTAAAAAAGTCATTGCTCCAAAATTTTATGGCGCACAGTGGCGCCATTTGAGTTTTTTTTTTGCTAAAATCGTTGATGATAGATAATTGCCCAAAATATAAATTAAGCGTTTGTACAAGGTGCTAGACCTTCTAGATGCTTACTTATGGGCTATAAAAGTTGAAATTTGTTTGACATATGCCATTAAAATTATTTCATTATCTCAAGTGGTTTAAAAGTTATGATTTTTACAACGAAAAAACTCAAATGGTCCACTGTGAGACGTCGCACAGTGGCCAGTTTCGCTGCATTAGCGTTGCAAAAATCGTAACATTTGAACGGAAAGAGATATTTGAAATTTTCCAAAGGGAAGGTGATAGAGAATTTCAGTAGCTTTAAAATAAGCTTATGATCATCAGTGTAGGTCAACAGCTATAAATATTTATTTCAAAAAAATTTTTTCACTAAGACCCATTTTCCGACCGATCGGTCCTATGGCAGCTATAAGATATAGTCATCCGATTTTGACCAAAGTTTGCAAATCTGTTTAAAAGCATATAATATTAATAAGGGACGAGTTTGAGGACGCAAACATTGAAACCAAAAAAGTTTTTCTCAGTAAGACCCATTTTCCGACCGATCGGTCCTATGGCAGCTATAAGATATGGTCATCCGATTTTGACCAAAGTTTGCAAATCTGTTTGAAAGCATATTATATTGATAATGACCGAGTTTGAGAACGCTAACACTAAGAACAAAAAAGTTTTTCTCACAAGACCCATTTTTTTACCGATGGTTCCTATGGCAGCTATAAGATATAGTCATCCGATCCGATCGATTCCGACATATTAGCAGCGTGCAGTAAAAAGAAGACTCTGTGCAAAATTTCAGCTCGATAGGTTTAAAACTGAGAGACTAGTTTGCGTAGAAACAGACGGACAGACAGACAGAGAGACAGACGGACAGACAGACGGACGGACAAAGCTCAATCGACTCAGCTCGTCGCCCTGATCAAGAATATATATAGTTTATTAGGTCGGAAATGAATATTTCTATGCGTTGCAAACTTCTGGGCAAAATTATAATACCCTTTGCAAGGGTATAACGAGAAGGCCAAGCTAACTTCGTCTGTGCCGAAGTGTTTATACCCTTGCAAATGCTGTTTTTGAAATGTGAGAGTTTATAGGCTAATCACACTGAGCACATCTAACATCTAATATCCAACATCCTGAGTCATAAATATTTACCAAGTCGAAATTTTTTACCTTCGTAGCATGTTCCTACTAGACAACGACCGTCTTAACATTTTGACAAAACAAAAGTTTAACAAGTAAGAGCGCTGTAGTCGAGTTTCCCGACTACAAAATACCCTGTTCAATTGAGACACACATACAAACACACTCACATACACAAACGCATACACACATACGAGCGCATAAAACACACACACGCGCGCTCACACGCGGCCTGCGCAGGCAGCGCTGCCTGCATGAAGTGGCCGCCCATAAGTAAAATTGTTTAATAACTTTTGTGTTTTTGCTCGTATCTTATTTTCCTTTTGAGAGTAGATAGATATAAGGCCTAGGATAGTATATATTAAGCCACCAGGTTCTAACATTTAAATTGTGGCTGTGTCAGTTTTTTGCGGTTTAAGGGGGGAGGGGGGGTATATTTTCAAAATCTGAAACAAACTTGATCTGGGTACGGTATACACCTATGTGCATGCCAAAACTTGTGTCTCTATCTCTTATAGTCTCTGAGATCGACGCGTTCATACAGACAGACAGACAGACGGACAGACAGACGGACATCGCTATATCGACTCGGCTGTTGATGCTGATCAAGAATATATATACTTAATAGGGTCGGAGAAGCTTCCTTCAGGCTGTTACCTACATTTGCACAACTTCATGATCCCCTTTTCCCATTTTTAATGGGAACAGGGTATAAAAATGTTGGCTTAGCAAATGGTAATTAAGCATTTAAACTCAGGATGTTGGATGTTAGATGTTAGAGGTGCTCAGTGTGATTAGCCTATTAAGAACGTTTTACATAAAAAAAAATTGCTACTCTATTTGCAAGCATATAAAATTAGTAATCAGCGAGTTTAATGACGCTAACATTAAAAACAAAACAAAATTCTTACTAAGACCCATTTTTGACCGATCGGTCCCATGGGAACCATAAGATATAGTCGTATATGTCCCACACATGTCAAACCTCTATCTCTTACCATCTCTGACATCTCTTCGTTCATACGGATAGACAGGCGGACAGACGGACGGACGGACATGGCTATATCGACTCTGCTGTTGATGCTGATTAAGAATATATATACTTTATAGGGTATATATATATACCCTATATAAGAACCATTCCCTATGAAGGAATACCCTCAGGTCAACCTCAGTCAAGAGGAGCTATCTGCACTTGAGGAAGCGATATTAGAGGAGGTTTTCCTGGCATGTTGGGATACGCCCATCAGCTTCGCGGGAATCCATTTCCGGCCTGGTCATCTGATCATCGACTGCAACGATGAGACGACCGCAGAGTGGCTGATAAGCAATTTTGACAGAATGGAGGGGAGTACCCCTTATAGGTGAAATAGGATCTCTGAATTAGGATATCCCCTCGCCCCATTATATCACCATCTTCCTTCCAAGGAGTGCCGCAAAAGCGTATGAATGGGTCCTCAGAATGCTGAGGAATCAAAACAGCATTGTGACTGACTCGTGGCGGGTCATGTCACGCAAGGACCAAGGTTGCGGAGCCCTCAAGTCTATTGGTGTCGACGAAGCCTCGATGCAGGCCATTGTCTCGATGGGTCACCAGCTAAACTTCAGGTACGGGAAGATCCCCGTACATGGTACAAGAAGACCGCGAAGTTGGCTGGACAGATCCATCAGCAAGAGACTGAGGCAGGACGCCCCGCCGAAGCGGAAAGTAGCGATTCTCCATGTGAGGAACCCCTCACAGAAATGGAGGATGACGCTGAGGATGAGGAACTCGATGGGGGATCCCCCATAGAGGATATGGAGGTAGTGGAGGAGGCAGAAGAACCCATGTCCTCACAAGAGCTCGCCTCAGAGCTCGCAGTCCATGAGGACGAAAAAGCGGACACCACATAGGTGTTCGGAGGCGGAGAGAACTGTCCTGGCTCCCCGCCAGATAGCGCGAATCCAGTAGCGCAATGATGACTTTCCCCTCCGTCATCATAAGCACCAAGCTAGTCCAGGTGAACGTTCATCACGCAAAGGCGGCCTCGGCTGTCTTAGCTAGAACGTTCACCCGACAACCCCTAGGACCAGATTTAATACAGGAACCCTGGTGCAATGAGGGTGTAAAGGGCCTGTATACAAGAGAATCCACGGAAATTTGGGACCAAAGGCATGCCTTCCCCAGAGCCTGTATTATGATAAGGAAGAATATTAAATATACTATCCTTTCAGAATTTCTCTCGAGGGATTGCGTCGCGATAACGACCACCGAGGCGAAGCAGGGAAAGACCACGGTCATAGCCTCCGCCTACTTCGCTGGAGATCGTATGAATCCCCACAAGAGGTGTCGGCCCTGGCAGAATACTGCATGAGCAAAAGCCTGCCGCTTGTAGACGGATGCGACGCAACTGCCCACCATCTCGCATGGGGGAGCTCCGATGTGAACGATCCAGGTGAGTGCTTACTAAAATTTTTATCCAGGCTTGACCTGAAATATGTAATGTAAGATCTGTCCCAACATTTGTAACTTGAGTAAGGGAGGAAGTCCTTGACCTCACCTTGTCCAGCAAGTCGCTAAAACCTTCTATGAAGGATTGGGAGGTCTCTTTAGAGACATCTATGTCAGACCATAGAATAATCCAATTTAGGTTGGAAACGAACACAGAGCCAAGTATCCCTAGCACGAACCTCCGCAAAACTAATTGGGGAGGCTTTTATTCCACGCTAGGAAATAATATGCCTAGGATTCGGTCAACGAAACACCCCCTAGTACTAGAAATTTTAAAACAAAAGTATAATCGATGCGTACGAAGAGAATTGCCCTCTTAGCAAATCGAGAAAAGAAAATGATGCTCCTTGGTGAAATGCTACCGTGGAGAAACTCAGAAAGAAGACCCGATTTTTTATTAATAAAGCCAAAAAGAATGGGGACTGGCATATATACAAGCAGGCCCTGACACTATACAATAGTGAGATTACGAAAGCCAAAAGAAAGAATTAAAAAAAATTCTACGAGTCCATTAAAGACACGAAAGAAGTAGCAAGATTTCATAGAGCCCTGGCCAAGAAAAGACCGGACGGTTACATTTCGCTCAAAAAGGCTAACGACGCACTATGGTTCCAAATCCCAAAATGCTGGCAAAAAGGCGAGAAAACAATTTTTTACTTTTAATGGTTAGAGTAGTTGTAGTGGTCCATCTAGTTTGTATTGTAACCGTTAATAAGGAGGAAGTGTCCCTACCTGGTTCAGGTATGAACTCCGTTCGTGAGCGTCGAGCGTGCCTCATCGTTTACTCGTCACGCATCGAAAATAACACAACGTTCAGAAGCGTATGGAATCGCGAAATGTTAACCGATTTGGATTCTACAAAATGTATTCTATTCCAGAAAGTAAGTACAATTTGAATGTATTGCTCGAAATTATTATTAACAAAGCATGAAATAGTGAGTCGTTAAAAAAAGTAGGGGTTTTTATACTCTGTACCGAAGGTACATAGAGTATATTAAGTTTGTGCAAAAGTATGTAACAGGGAGAAGGAATCGTTTCCGACCCTATAAAGTATATATATTCTTGATCAGCATCAACAGCCGATTCGATATAGCCATGTCCGTCTGTCCGTCCGTCCGTCCGTCCGTCCGTCCGTCCGTCCGTCCGTCCGTCCGTATGAACGAAGAGATCTCAGAGATGGTAAGAGATAGAGGTTTGACATGTATGGGGCATATATTTCTTCTACTTGCAGGCAGATCAAGTTTATTTTCAATTTTTGCCACGCCCCCTCCCGCCTCCGCATTTTGGAAAAAACGTCATATCTCCTGCAGTTTTGAAGATAGATCGTTCGTACCTTCTAGAGATACCTTGAAAACAAAATTATTTATCGATTTGCTGAAGGAATGATAAAGATCGGATGAACGATACTCAAGTTATGAGCAAAAAACGACCAGTAAACACCAACCACCCCCCCACCCATCACCACAGCATTCTATTGAACGGCAATCTTAGTAGAGAGAGAGAGAGAGAGAGAGAGTGAAACTTAGAGATGAGCGCGTATAACTCGTGAGCAAATGCGAGCTGCGACGTTAAGGGTACAGAGTATGTTATAGTCGGGCTTGACCGACTTTCTTTCTTGTTCTTAGTCACATTCTGAAAAGTCGTGGTAGAAAAGCAATAAGTCAAAAGTCCCATCAGATCTAACTTGCAAAAAAAATATAAATTGTTGTTTCTTTAAAATATATCCAAAAATAAGCTGCTAATAGCTGCCAATTCAGTTTCGGTGACGATTTTTGTGCGGTTATGCGTGATTTTTCTGAATTTTTTTGTAATTCTCGTGACATAATAAATATACACTCACGGTTGCCACTTGACAAAATTAGACTACACCAAAAACAATTCAAAAAAGATCCATTTTCAATAAAAAGGAACCAAAAAAATTGTATTCCCTTATTCATGTTATATTTGCATTTAATAAAATATAAAATATCTTTTTCATAAAATCGTTAAATTATACATCCATTTCTTTTCTTCAGTATTTTTAACCGTACAAATAAACCCAAAAAATTGTTCATATACTACTTAATTTCTGTGGCATAAGTAGACATCGGATTTTATGTACTTTTTTAAATGAAGGTTGATTAAGGTGAAAATTTGGATTTATACTAATTAAATAACCCACTTTCCATTGGAAACTGCATATTCAGTATATGCAAATTTTGCATATTTTACATATGTAAAATATGTAAACAAATATGCAAAATATGCACTAAATATGTAAAATATGTAATAAATATGTAAAATATGTAATTGTATAAAAAATGTATAAAAATTGAGAAATTTGCAAAAATTCTTATTCTTGAGCTTAGATTATTGTTAAAAATATAAAGATGGCATATATAGACGGTTAAATGGGAGTTGTAGACCGAGCAAATGAAAGGTGTGCCTTGAAAGTTCTAAAATATGGGGAAATTTCTAAATTGATTCATTAATTTCAGATTTTTATGAAGATTTTATGGACGGCTAAAGTACACGGATAAATAAAAAGATGTCGAATAAATGGTCAAAAAATCGCGAAATTTCAAAAATTCACATTTGAATTTAGATTATCATAAAGAAGGGTAAACCGGCGGGTAAATAGGAGGAGTATATCAAATGGTCAAGGAAATCGCGAAATTTGCTAAATTTTCCAACGACCTAAGATAACTATGAAGGTTGGATAGATGGCAATTGAAGACGCGTATATTAGAGGCTTAGACCAAAAACCGCGAAATTTGTCAAATTTTCATTTGACTATTTACGAAAGCGCAGCAAATTTTCTGCGCGCTCGGAAACTCCAGAATTATATATTAATCCCTTCCTGTCATGTGGATGCTGAGAATATACCTCTCCCGCACAACAACATTGTAAACTTCGAACGAAATTCTTATTTTTCAAAAATGTTTTTATTATAATTGTTGTAGCAGTATACAATTAAGCATTTTTCTAAATTTCCCATTGTAAATTTTTGGCGTTTCTCAGAAAAAATTAGCTTGTAGGCCGAAAAACTGCGTTCCACATCGCAGGATGTAAGCGGTGCATATTTGAATTTAAATATGTCAGACATATTAATTTTCCCCGCGTCAGTTATTTCCGAATCAGAATTGGAAAATATTTGATTAAGGTTATCAAATGAACCATAGTCCGGGCTCCGATCCAATACGTTCTTTGGTTTTTTTTTGCAGTTCTATACCGAATTCTAATTGCACACCATTTAAGTTTTTTCCAGCCTTCAGCATATATGCTGCCGCATCCGTAATTAACAGCAGTGCTTTGGTTTCATATCCTCTTGGCCAAAGTTCTATGATAGAACTGTTTACAAAACGTGCTATTGCTTGATAATTGACCATATCCAATGCTTTAGTGGAAACTAAAAAGGTTTTTGAACGACCATTTTCAGTTAAGTTCCCAACAATTAGATTGGCCACAAATCTGCCCGATTTGTCAGTGGTTTCGTCGACCGAGAGCCATATTTTATCGTCACCCAAAGCCTCACGAATACTATCCATTTTTTTTGCACTTGTCCAGATAGCATTTCCGTAATGTACTTTCTTCTGGTATTTGTTTCTTAATGTATTTTTTAAGAAAGCCATTAAATGTCTCATTATTTAAAGCATCGAAAGGTATGTTGGTTGCAATCAAGGCTTCGCAGAGTTCAATGTTGAATTCACCATTTTCATCGTCCTCCACTTCAACTGGCATCTGCCATCTTACAGCCAATTGTTTATGGCGCGCAGTTGCTAAGTGTTGCTCCAATTGCGACTTTTGATCGCAAGCAATCTGATTTAACAAATTAAAATATATTTTCTTTTATTAATATGAATATTATTATTTTATGGATATATTGTACTCACTCGTTTTTTATTGCAAGTAAGACAGACAACTTTGTCTTCCTGTATTTCAAAACAGTTTGATTCCAATTCTTTTAGCCATTTTTGAATCAAACGTGTTATTTATCGCTTATTTTCGGCATTTTAATTAATTAAAAGTTGAATTGATGAAGTTGTAGTTGTAGAAGTATCTGAAATATGTCATTTCATAAAAAAATAGGTTTTTCACATATTCTACATATTTTACATATTCTGCATATTTTGCATATTTTTTTATGCAAATATGTAATTTATGCAAAATGGTTTTTAGCGGACTTGGATCGTTTTTCAATAAAAATAAGATGTGTGCAATCAGAACTTAAATCGGACATGCGGCTCAAAATATGTAAATATGTAAAATCCGATGTCTACCAATAAGGCATAACAGCATAACACGAGTTACATTAAATTTGAGATTTTAGTACCTATGGCTTCCTCGGATTTAATTCAATATTGTGTCCCAATTTCACACTAATCGGATGAGTGGTTACAAAGATAAATCGGTAAAACTAAACAGCATAAGTCTTGAGAAGTCTGAATAGGTAAAACAACAACTTGATCTTATCAAAAAGACTTATATCAGTATACTTAATACTTCAATCTGTAAAAACCTTCACTTAAGACCAAACACTTTTTTCACATACTCATTAAGGGCCGACTTCTCATCTCCTATATATCTACTATTTGCCAGATAAACTTAGAATTTACTCTGTTACTTGTTAGTTTATGTGATAGTTAGTGCTTTGTAGAAGCTGTGAAATCGGCCCTTAAAGGTAATAATTGCTTCCTAAAAAATACGGAAAACACACTGTAGCTTTTATTCCTTATTGCCACAGATTTCTTTACATATTAAAAACTAAATATTCAATATTTTTATTGTTTACATACAAAAATCACACTCTAAGATCAGTTACTTCTGTATATTTCAAAGAATTTAACAGACCACACATAATGGGGATCGAAACTCTTACACAGACCCTTGCAAAGCATTATTTTTGAAACTGAATCAAATTCGAGTTTGCCCGAATTTGCCGAACCAGCTCCAGGTTAAAACTCACGCACCGTTTCCTTTACCTTTAAAATGGTGGATTTCCCTATACACTTGATACCCATATGTTGTTAGTCCAAGCAACTAAGTTCCAAATTATATTATATCTATGAGTATGTAACAAAGGTTTTGAGAATTACACTAAACAACAAGGTCCAGTATATTGAAGAGTGGGTGGTGATTAGAATCAGATATATGTATGTATACATATGATTTTCGTTTGCTGAACACGAATCTGTTTTCGAAAATGGTCCATCACGTCCAAAAATGATTAGAGTCCAAATTTTGAACCTTTTTAGGCTCGTTTTGTAAAGAAGCTACACCTTGTTTTGACTCTCTTTTGATAATATGGTATAGTACTATTTCTAAGGACTAAAAATATTATCCCAAACAATTCTACGCTTTTCTTAAAGGAAGATTTACCATTTTGCATATATGTTTAATAGTTTTTGGTCCAAACCTTTTAAAATCGCGATTGTATCGAAAATGTGAAAATATGAAACATAGTATTAGTTAAAATACGATATATCTTCTCTGTTGCAAAAGTTGGCCTTTTTTGTAAACCCATAGACTAGAATATCTAGATTTATGAAATTAGTCAGCTGCTCGCTCTTACTTGCGCTCTCTGGATACATTTGGGTTAGCTGTTCGCTCTCACTCACGCTCTCCAGATACATTTGGGAATATGTCCGTCTCACTCTGACCACTGTGATTTCCTACTGAAATTATAAAGTATCTTTTTAGGCACTATCGTTAAGCACCAGCAAAATTGAGCGGCAGCGCGAATTTTATCTGTAGTACTCATTCTCCATGGTAAACCTGAGTAGTCGGGGAGCATCCCACTGCTCCCCACAAGCTCGCGCAATATCTTTTTGTAAGGAAAGTCGTCTTGTCACAGTTATTCCCAAAATTATAACTGGTGTTACTTCGCATAATTTTTGGAACTCTATTAATTTATTCGTCATATTCGGGCTCAATGCAAAAGAGCCAATTCCAATAAAAAAGTGCCAGTGCACCAACAGGAAAAAAAACCCATTTTTGGTGCAAAAATACCAAGTGTGGCAACCGTGTATACACTGCTCGACAGCACTCTCCCCCAATTTACCAAGCCAACTTTTTTTAAGGAATTTTGGCCCGCTGAGCACAAAAATCGACAGGAAAAAAAATTTGTCAAAAATTTATCGAGATATTATCGATAAACGGGTTTTTCGATGTTTTCCGAAGCTGCCTCCACTTCGCATAACTTTTTTGTTTTTGCACCGATTAAAAAGTTGTAAAACATTTAAAAAGAAAAAACCTAGCCGATAGTTTCGTTTTCAGACAAAAATGAGATAGGGTGAGTGCTTTATTGCTATGGACACAAATGTAGAAAAAAACTAAATTTTTTGCAAAATTTATCGAAATAAAGAGCATGTAAATGCAAATGAGTAAACAAAATTTATATTTTTCTGTTTAAGTTTTATTCGTAATCAGCGACCCCGAAAACCCCCGAGTAGAGCCTTTTAGCCAAATCAATTACGTTTTTGAAGAAATTGTCCGCCATATTAAATCCAACATTTTGTTTTTCTGAATTTTGACTTCGAATTCGTAATCAGCGACCCCAAAAACTCCGGGGTACAAACTTTCAGCCAAATCAAATGCGTTTTTAAAGAAATGGTCCGCCATATTGAATCCGCCATTTTGTTTTTCTGAATTTTGACTTCGAATTCGTAATCAGCGACCCCGAAAACCCCCGGGTACAAACTTTCAGCCAAATCAAATACGTTTTTAAGGAAATGGTTTGCCATATTGAATCCGCCATTTTGTTTTTCTGAATTTTGATTTCGAATTCGTAATCAGCGAACCCGAAAATCTCCGGGTACAAACTTTCAGCCAAATCAAATACGTTTTTCGACTTTTGGACAGCTTTTTGGGGTTTGGGACGCCTATACCGTGAGCAACAATGAGAGAGTACATATTAATTTTAGCCCGATTTTTCACAAGAAGTATTTATGGCCGCTCTCTCCATTTAAATGCAACCACAGTGCTGGTTACATGGAGTAAAATATTTTACAGGTTTAGAACCGGCTTTGCGAGCGTCGCCGGGAACACATCTAGTATTTATATAAATTTTAAAGCAGCAGCAAGCAAAGCTTTCATCTCTAAGCCATAGACTAAAAGAATGTATGGAGCAGAGAGAAGAGGTGCTTGTTGCTTCGATTCCAAGTTAATGTATTTCTGTAGAAAACTATGGCTTAGTATGTGTTCTCAATTAGAGACTAAAGTATGTTCATTTACATATTAAAATCATTTCATCCAGCACTAAGAAAATCCCTTGAAAAATCCCTCCGGGTGTGCCACAAGAATCAACCACAACAAAAACAAAATAAGGAAAAAGGCTGACAGGAACAGCTACAGTAACAACGATAAACCAGCGAAGCATGGCTGAGCTAACAGAAGAAGTAGGGGCTGGCGGTGGAGCACGCGAAGGAGTTTGTTCAAGCAAATTCGTGACTGCAAAAGTCAAGTGGCAAGAACACGCGGCGTATGCGTAACGTAATGGCATACGTGAAGGCATTGCATTAACATGTGTGTGTGTAAAAGTGTCTGCGTGTGTAGGTGTAATCGACTTTTTGGGTCGTCGTCATTGCAGTTTCACGCAAACACACACACACAAGACATTTAATCAACCCAACCCCATGCCCGCGTCGGCGTTTCAGTTTCGGGTTCAGGTTCAGTTTTCGGGGTCTCTGGGTCTGTGCGTGGCATCATTACTGTCATCGTCATCTTCATTTTGCTAAAACATTTATCTGTGCGCCAATCGCATATGTGTGTGTTGGGCGGAACAAAATTTAATGTCACAAACTTTTGATGTGTTCTAATTTATATACAAACTGGCAGCAGGCAACCACCTTTCATTCCATTCCATCTCCTTTTTTTCGGCCGCCGCGATGCCTCGTTAAAGCAAATTTGTTTTTACGCTTGATGGCAAATTGCGCGACTCGTCGTCCTGGCCCAGCCTCCATGTTAATATTTCATATGTCATCGCATCAGCAACAACAGCAGCAAAGACCCCTCGAGCAGCGGCAGCCCTTAAATCGCTTGCGTTTAAAAATTTGATTATGTGAGGAAAATAAAGAATGAAAAAAAGGAGGGAAATTAAATTTATACACAGATTCACAATTTTTAAGCCCGATTGTTGTTGCCATCGTATTTTCCTTTTTATGTGACGGCTTTTCCGCATTTTGGGCATTAAGAAGCAAAAAAAAAATATAACAAAAACCGCACACACACACCCAAAATACACTTTACAAAATCAAAATTTGTATGATCTTTTGAACAAATGTCATATTCATTAAATGACCCATTCTGCACTGGATAAACAAGACAGCTTCAGCTTGGCAGCATTTCGTCTCGATGTGGATTCATGCTTTCTCTTACACAGATTTCACATTCAATCATACATACACTGAAAAAGTGAGCTATGTTTTCCCAATTTAACTCCCGCACAAAAATCCAAACACAAAATAGTCTCTCATCTTTAAAGCTTTCAAACTGAAATTTTGCACATAATTTTTTACTGCACGCTGCTATTACATCTGAGCTAATCGGCTATATAAACGAGAGTGTAAGTCAAATCAGGGGAAGAAATGTCTAATAGCCTTCCCTTATGTTAATTAACAAAGCATTAGCATTAATGTTAGCATATTAACATAAAGTTAGCAGACAGCGCATGCTGAACCGAAATATATGACAAAAGTTGTGTTTTTTAAGGAAAATCCGAAAAGCAATATTTGCTTAAATGAAATAAATGTAAGTTTGAAATTTGAGATTGATATCTTAAAAATTGTGGGAGTTATTCAACATTTTTAATTCACCCGACATTTAAGCAAAACATTTTCTAAAAAATCAATTTTGTAGCGAATTTTGTTACAAAATATCAGAAAAAAATTTATTAAATACAAAAGTTTTTCTTTTTTAGGGCGATTTTCTTAAATAAAGAAAATAGTCTTTGAGATCTAGGTGTTCATGCAGACAGACGAACACGGCAATATCGACTCGGCTGTCGATGCTGATCAAGATTGGCTAATTATTGCGAATCGCTTTTGATTTGGCTTAACTAAATGTGGAGAAATGCCAATTTAAGTTCCGCTTCCAATAGATGCCGCAAAGCTTACACACTTATCATTGTATTGTGCCGTGTGAATCGTCGGAGTTGTGTCGATTAAGGCACAAGTTTAAAGCTGTCTAGCTCCTGAGATCGTATTTTTTTATCATAAGCACACTGTACCACCCGAATTAATGACTTTTTCTTACATATAAATACTAGCATATAACTTGTTCCGGTTCGCTGCGCCGCCATCAATATACAGGCATATTCTCAATTTCACTTCGCTTTTCGTATAATCGTTTGTAAGTTGAACTCTATGTTAACAAGGTTATATGGAAGGTGACACTCATATCTACGGTCACTGGATCCGGTTTAAGTAAAATGGGAATTGCTTAAGCAGTTGAAACCGACAGCTCAATGCGAAGTGGATTCAATTCGTAGAAAAAGGAAGCCTTGATTTAGTAACCACAGATATCCACAGATAAGTAAAATGGCCAATTCAAACGTTTTTACGAAAACCGAAGTGGAATTGAGAACAGACCTGACAGCTTTCATCAGTATAGAACCATTATCAGAATCAGTTCATCGAGAAAGTCAAATATTATTTGTCTTTTCCGATTTATGGATTTCCCGAAGTTGAAAACATTATTTCAATTTGTGACCCCCGTATAACCCACAAAGCTTATCTTACATACATCAGCTCGAAGTCAACGTTTTACGACTTATCCTTTTTGCAACTTGGCTGCTGGGTTTCCCAAAATTAAAGCATAGTTTTCCAAATATTTGCATTAAAAAGATTACAAGTGGTCAGGTGTGGCTCAGCGGTTAGTGTGTCGGCCTGCTGAGCGGGAGACGTGGGTTCAATCCCGCCTCGGACCATATAAAAAGATGTATTTTTCTTTCTTTAGAAAATAGCTTTTACTCATCCGGTCACATTCACCAGCTATTGGAGCCAGTTGTGAAGTAACTAGACATGAAAAAGAAAAATTCTCAAACTTTGCCGTTCGGATTCGGCGTTAAACTGAAGGTCCCTTTCTCTTGTGCGAAAAATTATAAGCACACACGTCAAGAGATTGAGAGAAGCTTGGCCTGGCCCTTTGGCTTTTGGGGTTGTTAACCTAATTTTACAAGAGTGCAAAAGTATGTAACAGGAAGAAGCAGGGCTTAATACCGGAACCGGTACCGCAACCGTTAACCGAAATAAACCGTTTTAAATCAAGTACCGGAACCGGAACCTATACAAATTTTATTTGAGAACCGAAAACCGTTTACCGTTATTAAAGGAACCGATAGAACCGGAACGAAACCGAAACGTTGGTACCGGTAGAGTTTCGGTTTTTTACCTTTGCAGAGCGCATCGTAGATTTGGTCACGAGTTGTAGCTCAACCTACAGGAAGACATTTTCAACATTTGCTCCAGTTGTGCGGCGGCATATAACGACTTTCTTCTGCATCGGAAAGTCTGGGACTCAGTTCGCGAAACTGTACGCATATTAGAACCAGCGGAGGTGGCCACAACTAAACTTCAAGCCGAAAATATTGTTTTGGGTGATTTTAATTCCATTTGGATACACTGCAAATTGGAACTATAAAAAAAATTCGTCGTCTCTAGCAAAACAGCTACTGGATTCCATTAAGACTTTTCTCGCACTTAAACGTGTTCGAATCCATGAAATCATTCTTAACTGGTGATCAGAATCCTCCACAAAGTTCCCAGAACTGTATGAGATTTCAAAAGTCGTGCTTTCTGTTCCAGCTACGCAGGTTCTCTGGCGATAAATTTATAATGAATCCGCTAAGAAGTTGTATGGACTCAACCACATTGAATGCACTTATCCAAATCACAAGAATGCTATATTGCCGATTTGAAAAATTTCGATCACAACTTTGAGATATAACTCAGAACTTTCCTGGGCCTTAGGCGCTGACATAAAGCCCCTGGGCGTTAAGTCCGTATTTGGATTTGAATTATTTGACAACAAAAATACCACTTAGAGAATGTAACAAAAGACTGAGGCTTAAATTTAGTTGCCATTTAATGATATTCCATCTTATATTGGCTAAAAAACCGACGTCTAATAAAAACGCGACTTGGAGGACCATGGATGGCTGTTTTTTGTTTACATATAATTCGAAACCCTTTTTTCTGTGAAGCGCAACTACAGACTGTTTTTAAGTCAAATGTAGCAATTAAAATAGACCGCTACAACTTCGAAAAAAAGTTCTTAAATATTCCTATGGCAGTAGGTGCAACACTACCTAACAATTACAGTGAATTCCCTATATTTGTTGCAGATTCTAGGCTTTGTTTTGAAAAATGGTTACACATTTCTAAATTGAAGATACTGCCCATTGCGAGTCTCAAATTCCCATTTTCTGATAATAAGACTTCGCGTAAAAATAAAATAGTGATTTAGATTTATTTCAGAATTTAATTTTTCCAATATTAAAAAAAAGGTAGTACTTATACCGGTACGTACCGGTATACCGAAATAAAAATCCGGGTACCGTATCGAAACCGAAAACCGAAATTAATTGAAAACCAAAATAGAACCTTTAACCGAAACATTCATTTCGGGACGTACCGGAACCGGTACCGGAACCGAAATTCGTTTCGGGATTAAGCCCTATATTCTTGATCAGCATCAACAGCCAAGTCGATGTAGCCATGTCCGTCTGTGTGTCTGTCCGTCTGTATGAACGCACAGATCTCAGAGATGCTAAGAGATAGAGGTTTGACATGTATTGGGTAAAGCTGGCAAATATATCGATTCTCGAATCGATGTATCGATTTTTCCTCTGCGTGAAACATCGATATAATTTTTGAGAATCCTTAAAATCGAAAAAAGTTTCTCCACTACTTGGCCATGCACCTCGGGCGAAGCTCGAGCTAAGAATTAGAACAAAATGGCACATATCGAAGTTGAAATGAATGACAAGAATGACCGAGGATGAAAAGAGGGAAAACCAAGTGTTTGGAATTTTGCATAGTTTACAAGGTGGTCAAGCAAAATGCGAAAAATGTGAAAATAATTATGGGACCTGTGGAAGTACCACAAATTTATTTACTCATTTAAAATGAGCACACCCGATGATTTCAAATGAGGTTTCTAGAGCAATTCTCACAATGAACTCTCTCTAGGTTTCCTGGTGTCATTTATGGAAAACAAGCTGACAAAAAACCCGTTACACTCCCAATGAAGATGCCTTTATAAAAGAATAATATATACATTTTTTTAATAGCAGTAAGCTCCCAAATCAGTTTGCCCACTTTCAGATTCATGGAATTCAAAGAAATGGCCATTTGCGTTCTGCATTATTTATGTGTATGTTTGGAATGTATGTATGTTTGGCAAAGCTGGAAATATAATCTAGGATATGCGTGCATCTTTACAGCCAAGTAATGTCGGTATACTTCTATTAACTAATAGGAACCAATGGCTTAAGAAGTTATTTTATTCTTTCATTATTAGGTACACAAGTCAAATGTGAAAAAATCTTATCATTACAAGTATAACACGAAGTGAAATAATTTAAGTTGAGTAACCTCAAAACGAAAATAAATTTGATTTGTATTTTTATACCCGTTACTCGTAGAGTAAAAGGGTTTCCTAAAGTCGTGCAAATGTATGTAACAGGCAGAAGGAATTATTTCCGACCATATAAAGTATATATATTCTTGATCAGCATCAACAGCCGAGTCGATATAGCCATGTCCGTCTGTCCGTCCGTCCGTCTGTCTGTATGAACACCTAGATCTCAGAGACAAGAAGAGCTAGAGCAACCAATTTTGAAATGTAGACTCCTATTGTCTGCACGCAGATCAAGTTTATTTCAAATTTTTGCCAAGCCCACCCCCTCCTCCACAATAAAAAAATGTTGAATAACTCCCACAATTTTTGAGATATCGATCTTAAATTTAAAACTTACATTTATATTCGCAACATCTATAAGTCCAGAAATTTTCATCAAGATCGGATGATAAATAGCCGAGTTAAAATGTTGCATACTTTTCGGCTGTCCCACCTCAGGCACAGGAAGGCTATTAAACATTTGTTTTCATGAGTAACGGGTATATCGAAGTCGGTTAGAGCCGACTTTAACTTACGCTCTCGTTACATAAACGTATATGTATACTCTTATTTGTTTGAGGGCTGATTTATCATCATCTTCTATATAGCTCTTGCACTGTTATTTGTTAGCTTATGTGACAGATTAGTTATTATTCCAGACAAATTTAAAAAACGATTTTACTCGATTTTAATCGATGTTTTCCTAAAAATGTTGGGAAAAAATCGATACTATGGACATCGGCTTTTTGCCAGCTCTAGTATACTTCTTATACTTACAGGCAGATTAAGTTTATTTTCAATTTTTGCCACGCCCGGGGGCGTGCCCCGTAATTTGGAAAAATCGACATATCTCCCACAGCTTTGAAGATACATGGTTCTAGAAAAAGTTAGTAATTAGCATTATTTAACGATTTGCCGAAGAAATGATAAAGATCGGATGAACGATACTCGAGGTATGACCAAAAGTATGTTTCAATCAAAGGTCAATTTTGAAATGGTTTAGTTACTTGGATTAACAGGTGTAACTAACTTTATTGAATATAACATATTTACTAACAATCATTGTTCGATCGTGCAGCTATCGCGTGATTACGATGATTAGAGTGGCCAGGGCTGCCACAATGGTCATAGTAGTGGCGCCATCTATTGGGCAGTCTTGGAAATCAAGTAGTAGCGCAGTCTATTGGTCAAACTATGACCAAAAGGAAGTTCGCTGCCGTAGCGCAGCAGCAGCGCTGCTATTGCAGGTACAGAATATATTTCAGTCGGACTTGACCGACTTTCTTATTTGTTATTTATATAGGATTGGCTTTAATTTAGATTCGGAGAGCAAATTGAATTTTTTTTAAATGGTGAAAAGATGCTTTTACTTTAATAAATGTATTGGATATTTGCTTATGGGGTTTAGTGACTTGTTTTTGATTTAAGTCAAAGTTACACCTGGCTAGCTCGAGGTCTATGGTTGAGTATAAATCTTTATAACCAACACAAATCAACAGATATTAATTACAACATTTTGGACGAGCAATTGGGTATGTCCGTACAACGCTCTCTGTTTCGAGAATAACCAAATTATCTCATCAGCGGACTTGTTTTGCTGTTCACACTTCAAACAAACATCCAGTTAGTATTTAAGCCTCTTTCAATCGGCGAATAAAGACATAGGAACTTCTAATGTTGTAAATTCACAGCCCGAATTTCGGCTATGGTATTTTGTTTGAAGGTGTTTGTTTACCAATTTGTTGTAATAAATTCTGTTGCTTATGGCTGCTGCTAGGTGGTTGGGCTATTCGTTTTTTGTAAATACACAAGGTAATTTTTGCAAGTTTTATAATAGGGAAATTCGGGCTGGAATTCCTAAGGAATTCCTATGTCTTTATTCGTCGATTGAAAGAGGCTTATATACTAACTGGATGTTTGTTTAAAGCAGGGCTGTAAACCCAAAAAAATTTTCGGAACCTCCGGTTTGCGGGTTCGAACCAAAATTTAACAACGGTTAAGGTTCGGTAATTTGAGGTTCAAGGTTTTGGGGCTTTGGTTTTGGTTCGAACCTTGGATCGTTGGGTAAAACGAAATATATTTAAAATAACAATACAATAGGTATACACTTGACGCCAAGATACATTGTAAGACTGACTTCCTTCTAAGCTAGTGTATAAATCTTTAGTCCGCCCTCTAAAAAAAAGTCAATAATGTCTAAATGTCAAATAATTAGCTAGAATTACAGTTTATAGTTTCCGAGTTTCGAGCCTACCAGAGAGCTATATCTGGTGGGAAAAACAGCTAAATTGACAACGCTGCGTGTGGCACACACTTCTGCTTGTATGAATGTATGTACTTTTGTTGCTGGACAAGACGGCTGACATGTTTCTGCAGTAGCATGCACCGAGTTGCTTAGATTGGCGCATATGTATATGTATAAGATGAAAATTAAAACGTTCAATACATTGTGCGGTGTTCAAAGGTGTTTACATTCAATTTGTAGTACATTTCAAATTAATATTTCTGACTGGAAGTATTGTGGTCTATGTGTATGTAATATAAACTACGCATTAGTATGAATGTATACATATGTACATAGGTAGGCAAAGAAGTACTACATACAATAGCACGCTCTGATTCTTCACGTATTTAAATTGTTTTAAATATGTACAATGTAATTGTACATATATATATGGTATGTATGTATGTTAACAACCATTGGGAGTGCGAAAAGGAGAAAATAACACATCGAAGACATTTATTTATTGAACCGAACCAAAAGCTTGGGTTCGGAACGGGTTCGGGTTCATCTATTTTCGTCCTCGTGGTTCGGTTCAAGGTTTGGTTCACAGTAAAAAATAAGCCGGAATTCCGGGTTCGAACCGGTTCGGTTCAAAACCGATTTGCAGCCCTGGTTTAAAGTGTGAACAGCAAAACAAGTCCGCTGATGAGAGAATTTGGTTATTCTCGAAACAGAGAGCGTTGTACGGACATACCCAATTGCTCGTCCAAAATGTTGTAATTAATATCTGTTGATTTGTGTTGGTTATAAAGATTTATACTCAACCATAGACCTCGAGCTAGCCAGATGTATATTGGATATTGTTAATTTGCCTCAAAACGAAAATGATCTAACATTATTTGACATGTTTTACACATATTTTTATAAACAAAATATAGATGGCTTTAATTCAATTTCTGGGAATGTATATGAGAAATCAAACTGCCGTTCAAAAGTTAGAGAATTTTGTTTAACGTTAAACGAGTCTGGACCACTGTGCGACGCTATAGAGTCGAAAAATGATGGCATAAAAACAGATTCTTGTTGTAGCGCCCTTTCGTTAGATTTTGATGTTCATCACTAATTTAAATAGGTAAGGCTGGAATGACACTTTCAATTTTTAGAGACAATTATTGTCGCAATTTTTTACTAATAGACAAAAGTTGCTGTTGTAGATTATCTCAGCCTCTTCAAAAACATTATGCAGCGAGTTTAAGCACACACACACAAACAAAAAATCTGGTGGGTAAAATTAACTACTCTGACAGTAACTTTTTACAAATTTTTATACTCTGTACCGAAGGTACATAGAGTATATTAAGTTTGTGCAAAAGTATGTAACAGGGAGAAGGAATCATTTTCGACCCTATAAAGTATATATATTCTTGATCAGCATCAACAGCCGAGTCGATATAGCCATGTCCGTCTGTCTGTCTGTCCGTCTGTCCGTCCGTCCGTCCGTATGAAGGAAGAGATCTCAGAGATGGTAAGAGATAGAGGTTTGACATGTATGGGACATATATTTCTTATACTTGCAGGCAGATCAAGTTTATTTTCAATTTTTGCCACGCTCCCTCCCGCCCTTGCAATTTGGAAAAAACTTCATATCTCCTACAGTTTTGGGTTCGTTCCTTCTAGAGATACCTTGTAAATAAAATTATTTATCGATTTGCTGAAGGAATGATAAAGATCGGATGAACCATACTCAAGTTATGGGCAAAAAACGGCCAGTTAACACCACCCACCCCCCCACCAACAACCACAGCAACATACCCTAACCGTTCAACACAGGCCATCTTAGTGCGAGAGAGAAAGAGAGAGAGAGAAACTTAGAGAGCGCACCGCGTTGTGCGCGGGGTGTTAACTGGCCGTTTGACTCCTGAGCAAATGCGAGTGTAAGTAAGTACAGAGTATGTTATAGTCGGGCTTGACCGACTTTCTTTCTTGTTTATGCATGTGGTCTTGTTGTTGTTTGGTAACTGTGCTAACAGTAAAATCTACAAAAGAAATTGTAAGTTTCTCGTATTTATTTTTGCACGTGTTTTGTTGTTGCATTTAACAACTGTACTCTAAAGTAAATTTAACTACAAACATTTTTTCACATATTTTGTTGTTTTAATAAGTTACTGCGACTGCAGTGACTTTACAATTGAAGTAGTAACTCTGACGTGCTTTTTTCATCTCATACTTTGATTTTGCAGCAATTAACTGTACCCACAAGTAAATCTAACCGCAGAAATAGTGTAACTTTTTTAATGTATTTGCTGCACGGATTGACTGTACCGACAACAAATCTAACCGCAAAAAGTGTTGATTTAGCAAATTTCAGTTGGTCTTATATAGTTTACTTGAACGGAATTTGAACTTCAGAATTACTAGTGGTCTCATTTATGCGATATTCAAGAAATTTGTTCGTGCATGTGTTTAGGCAGATTCAATACAAGTAATATGTTGGACGCGTCGATATGAACGCGCACCCGTACTAACCCGTAGCGCAACTATTTAAGACGTCCTTCCAATCGTGTTCAGACCAAGGGCACCGAGTTCGAATGCCCCAAATAGTAAGTAAACATTTTTAAAATAAAATAAAAAAAAGATTAATTCGAACAAATGTTTCAGAACCAAAATTGGTGGGTGAAGGTAGTGGGGTTACCTCTTCTGCTCTGGGGTGGATGATGATGAGCTCAAGTAGATTGGCAACTTGTAACAGCACATTAAATATCAACACATGACATAACAATAAACAAATCAAACACACAATGGGACGACTCGACAATAATAATTGCACACACCTAAACTAGCACTATGACAACAATTATTATGTATGTAGTATGTATAAAAATGTATGTTATTATGTTATTTGTTTTAATGTGAGTAAAATAAACACAGGCTCCCTGAAGAATGCGCGACAAGCGGCCGAAACGCGTTAGAGAGAAATTTAAAATAAAAACATGAATTTTTATTTTGGATGAGGTTGAACGGCCATTGTAACCCATACATTGAACACAACAATTAAACAAATTGGCCTACCACAATACACACAGCTAAAATAGTATCCCACCCTACTATTCTACAATTGAGTAATAGCTGTCAAATTACAAATTGAATGGTAAAATTACTGTGAACACAATAAGAAAAGTACTTACTGAGAACATCGGTGAATATTACTATTTTTGTGCGTTGGCGCATTTCTAAACGAGATTTTCGGTTAGATTTACTATAGCAATAGTTCTCTTTACGTAAAGGTTTACGAGAAAGTTACTATAAAATTTGGTTAATTTTATTTATTTTTTTACTTATTTTTATATCAGTTAAATTTACCCACAGATTTCTTTGTGTGTATTCTTACTCTCTTATACCAACGACTTTTCCCCACAGATGAAAAATTGTGACTAAAATAGTCCCTAAAAATTGAAATTGTCATTCCAGCCTTACGAGAACGAAAATGTTTGAGAATTGCAAAAAAGAATAGTTTGTCAAAAAAATCCTAAAATTGTTTATATTTAAATCAAATACTTAGTATCTCAAGAACCTATACAGAGAAAAATATTCGTTTGAATTGTAAAGAGATCATGAATTTTTGTTGACGATACTTAGCACGCTGTCCGTCTGTTTCTATGCTATCTCCTCCGTCAGTTTAAAAGCTATCTTAACCAGGGCTGCAAACCGGTTTTGAACCGAACCGGTTCAAACCCGGAATTCCGGCTTATTTTTTACTGTGAACCAAACCCTGAACCGAACCACGAAGACGAAAACAGATCAACCCGAACCCGTTCCGAGCCTAAGCTTTTGGTTCGGTTCAAATAAAAAAAGTTCTTCGATGTGTTATTTTCTCTTTTCCGCACTCCCAATTACAATTACAATTACATTGTACATATGTGAAACAATTTAAATACGTGAAGAATCAGAGCGTGCTATTGTATGTAGTACTTCTTTGCCTACCTATGTACATATGTATATATACATTCATACTTATGCGTGGTTTATATTACATACACATAGACCACAATACTTCCAGTCAGAGATATTAATTTGAAATGTACTACAAATTGAATGTAAACACCATTGTACACCGCACAATGTATTGAACGTTTTAATTTTCATCTTATACATATACATATGCGCCAATCTAAGCAACTCGGTGCATGCTACTGCAGAAACATGTCAGCCGTCTTGTCCAGCAACAAAAGTACATACATTCATACAAGCAGAAGTGTGTGCCACACGCAGCGTTGTCAATTTAGCTGTTTTTCCCACCAGATATAGCTCTCTGGTAGGCTCGAAACTCGGAAACTATAAACTGTAATTCTAGCTAATTATTTGACATTTAGACATTATTGACTTTTTTTTAGAGGGCGCACTAAAGATTTATACACTAGCTTAGAAGGAAGTCCATATCCAGCACACAAGCGCCAACCTCACGTAAATTATAATCGACGTCTTACAGTCTTACAATGTATATTGGCGTCAAGTGTATACCTATTGTATTGTTATTTTAAATATATTGCGTTTTACCCAACGAACCAAGGTTCGAACCAAAACCAACGCCCAAAATTTAAATTTTAAATTTTGTTAAATTTTGGTTCGAACCTGCAAACCGGAGGTTCCGAAAAATTTTTTGGGTTTGCAGCCCTGATCTTAACCAAACTATGCACGAAGCCTTTTGGTACAACTACGCTGCACATTTGTCGGAACCGGCCGGAGAAAAACTTTTTTGTTTTCAATGGTAGCATCTTTAAGCTTTCCAGTTATGAATATTATCGGTTTCTACACAAACCAAAGGTACACAAACTATATTAAGTTTGTGCAAAAGTATGTAACAGGGAGAAGGAATTATTTCCGACCCAGCCATGTCCGTCTGTACGTCAGTCCATCCGTCCGTATGAACGAAGAGATCTCAGAGATGGTAAGAGATATAGGTTTGACATGTATGGGACATATATTTCTTATACTTGCAGGCAGATCAAGTTTATTTTCAATTTTTGCCAACTATTACAGTTCGGATTCGGCGTTAAACTGTAGGTCCCTTTCTCTTGTGTGAAAAATTATAAGCACACACGCCAAGAGATTAAAAGAAGCTTGGCCTTGGCCCCTCTATGGGTTTGCTGTTTGAGCCAATTTTACATTACGTATATTAAGAGGTCGGTGACCAAAGGCAACATGTTTCAAATGACATCGCTAAGGATCAATTCGGTCTATAAGTAGGTTCCTTTGAAGAGGGTCCATCCGCGAAACTTAATTATATAAAGACGTACCTAAAGGGTACCTAGGTTGGGGTGTCTTTTTTCAAATTTTTGCCTCCAAACCAGGGATTAAAACCGAAATGAATTTTGGTTTCGGTCGAAACATTTTTATTGGCCCAAAGCTTTTTTTACTGTACAGGAATCGGACAAGCAACCTATGCCCATCTCCCATAATATATCTAAATTTATAAATCTGTAAGCCAGACTTACTGACAGATTACACAGTACAACACTAAAAAAAACCCCGGCATGGGACTCTTAAATTATGATAAAAGGGACCTCTGCAACACCTCATACCTAGTTTTTCAAATAAAGCCTCGGTTCGCGTTTTATGGGTACTTTTGTACTTACAACACACAGCGACAACAATTTTATCTTAGATTTTAAGGGCTTAAGATAAAAATCTGAAAAAATCCGGCAAATGTGAAAAGAGTCACTGGGAACGCAATATAAAAAATTCGCTTCAATCGTAAAATTGGTTAAGGTACCTCCAGAAGGAGTTAAACCTTAATTCTTTGATATCTTTAAAAGCGCACGGTAGATTTTTATTAAAATAGATATTTATGATGGTATTATGGACTATATTGCATGTCCCTAAGAGATGGTACTCGACAGCCAAAAAACCGCGAATCGGAGTACCAATTTTATATTCACCCACGAACCACTCCATATGGACTATGAGCCAGACGTCAAAATAGACCGAACTGTGTTTTCAGATTCACAAAGGAAGCTTTGGTTCGCCGACTGTAGGCAATTTTGTACCAACAATTGCCTCTGAGCAACATTTACCATTTGGGTATCACAGGCTTCCAAATTATGTAATTTATCTTATGAGTAAAATTCGTCATTGCCACCAAGAAAAAGTAAAATTTCAATTAAAATTGTAATTGGTGGAGAAACCACGGTACGGTAAGACGCCCTGAACTGAAGTATTTAAATAATACGATCTATTTTCCTGCTGGTGATGAAGCACTTTACTCATAAAATTTATTAAAAAATTTTGGTGAAGCTGGTTTAACCCTAAATGGTCAATGTTGTTCTAAGGCAGTTGCTAGTACAAAAATGCCTTTAAACCGCGAACCAAGGTTTCGTTGGAAAAACTGAAAACGCAGATCTGTCTGTTTTTAGGTCTGGTTTATATGAATTGGTTCGTGGGTAAATATAAAATTGGTGCTCCAATCCGCGGTTTTTTGGCTGTCGAGTAACATCTCTTAGGGACATGCAATAGTCCATTATAGCATCATAAAAAACGATTTTAATAAAAATCTGGATTAAGGTTTAATTTCTTCTGGAGGTACCTTAACCAATTGTACGATTGAAGTGAATTTTGTATATTGCGTTCCCAATGACCCTGTCAACATTTGCTGAATTTTCCTAATTTTTATTTTAAGCCCTTAAAATATAAGATAAAATTGTTGTCGTTGTGTGTTGCAAGTACAAAAGTACCCATAAAACGCGAACCGAGGCTTTATTCGAAAACTGGGTATGAGGTGATGCTTACAGAGGTCCTTTTTATCATAATTTTAAGGTCTTATGCCGGATTTTTAAAAAAAAGTTGGATTTTGTCGAACTGTGTTATCAACCCACAGCCAATAAAGCTTACCCCAAGGAACTAAGATTTGGCATGAAAGAAAATTTGGAAAATTGGACCGCGAAGTACACTAAGAAAAAACTAGAACGAATAATTTGAGTACGAACGCTCTTAAAAAAAAAAATAAGTCGTTCTTGAATTTTCAAGAATTTCGCTCTTGGAATCGAGATAAATTCATTCTAAACGTTCTCAATTTGGTTTTTTATAGGCAAGGGGGGTGAGGGCAACTTAACTTTGAGAGAATAGCGTTGGAGTCGCTCTCGCAGAGAAAGAGAGCGCATGCGCAGTTGGTCGTTGAGAGAATAGCGCATGCGCAGCTTGTTGTTGTGCGATGCGTACGAAAGGCAACTGCGTTTATTTATAAGTGTGATTTCGTCGCGTCTTTTAGCTTACGGAAGATAGCTGAGTTCGTTAAGCTGCCCATCGCCTGTATGTGTTTCAGTCTTTCGGGGTGCCGAGTTCAAGTCCCAGAAAAGTAAGTAAAAAAAAAATATCTATGTGGTCAAAATCAATCACAGTTTGGTTGGGTTGATAATGGTGAGTGGGAGGGGGGAGCGAGACGGACCACGTCGGTCGGGTCTGGTCGGGTCGGTCGTGTCTCTGACACCCCCACCCCAAATATTCTTTTTAAGTTTTTTATTTTGAGAAATATTCGTTCTTGGATCAAGTACTGAAACTCTTGAATCAAAAATTATTCATACTTGGATCAAGAGCTGAAACTCTTGAATCAGGAATATCGAGATCAAAAATTCACCCTTGAATCAAGAATTTCGCTCTTGGATCAAGAATTTTCACTCTTACCGTACTTTTGAGAACGAATGCTCTTGATTCAAGAATGAAATTCTCTATTTTTTCTCTGAGTGTAGGTGAAAATGCAAAACAAAAAGTTTGTATGGTATATAGCACTCTGTTTTCTCTTTAACTGTTGTCTATTGTCTCCATACATAAATGTATGAACACCTAGATCTCAAAGACTAGAAGAGCTAGAAATGTAGACTCCTATCACGCAGATCAAGTTTGTTTCACCCCCGCCCCCACAATACAAAACGTTGAATAGCTCCAACAATTTTAAAGACATCGATCTCAAATTTAAACCTTACTTTATATTCGCGATATCTATAATCTGAAATTTTCATAAAGATCCGATGATAAATAGCCGAGTTAAAAAATGTTGCATACTTTTTGGCTTTCCCCCCTCAGGAACACAGGAAGGCTATTAAACATTTCTTCCCATGAGTACGGGTATATCGAAGTCGGTTAGAGCCGCCTTTAACTAACGCTCTCGTTTTGATTGGCCCTCCGGATTTCAAAGGGGTGTGCTTCTGTAGCACTGATCGCTTTATTGCTTTTGTAGTTTCTGCATGCCTTTTTTGTTCTACGCCCATACCTAATATGTGTGAATGTGTGTCGCTTACTCTCGCGCTCAGTCTTCTGCTCTCTCCGCGCTCTGAGCAAAAGCGCTTAGTTCAAGTTAGTTAGTATGGCTGAGCGCCTTACCTGTTGTAGTTGTATCATGGCATGTAGTACCAACAACAACAACCTTATGTATATGTTCATCTTTGTGAGTGGATGTGCAGCTGAGTGGGACACCTCCCTTCAATTGATTCAATGTAAGCAAAATTTTCGTTTTGACTCAATGAAACAAAGAGGACAAACACTAACTACAATGTACACTCGCTGCTTAGTCCTCTCCATTTTCGCTGTAACTGTAGCAGTTGTTAAAGAATAACAGCTGCGCTCTGAATTCTTCAAACTTCTGCTCTCATACTCTCATGATCAACATGCGTGCTCTGCAAGTAGTATGTACCAACAACGATTACATACATATGTACATCTTTGTGGGTGTGTGTGTGCATGCTGCAGGTGGGTTGTGTGTTTTTGGGTGTGTGGAGTGGAAAGATGTGACGAGGTAGATGGGGGCGAGAACGAGGGGCGGTGAAGAGGGTGTGAAGAGAGGGTGCAGATTGGGCGAAGAGGGGGCCGGGGGAGGAACAGTGGGTTAACAGTGGGGAACAATGGAAGAGGGGGGGTAGAGTGGAGGGAGCTTGGGAAAAGGGGGTGGGGGAAAAAGAGGGAAAACATATTTGAATTGAATATTAATTGAAGAGTGGCTGCCATAAGGTCAAGTTATGAATCTAGTGAGTCCCATGACACCCACTCTTTTTTGTTTTGATCATTAGTTCATTTAGTTTAGTTCGACTCGAAACTGTCTACAAGATAAAATGAAGACAATCAAATTAATATCCAACGGGAAGGCCAAGCTAACTTCGTCTGTGCCGAAGTTTTTATACCCTTGCAAATGCAAATGTCACAGTTTAAGAACGCTTCATAAAAATCAAACATTTTTCTAACTAAAACCCATTTTCCGACAGATAAACATCTGATTTCGACCAAATTTCGCGAATCTTTTTGAAAACAAATCAAATTAACAATCGCCGAGTTTAAGAACGATAAAATTGAAAACAAACGAGAAAGCCAAGCTAACTTCGTATGTGCCGAAGTTTTTATACCCTTGCAAATGCTGTCCTTGAAATGTCAGAGTTTAAGAACGCTTACATAAAAATCAAACATTTTTCTAACTAAAACCCATTTTCCGACAGATAAACATCTGATTTCGACCAAATTTCGCGAATCTTTTTGAAAACAAATCAAATTAACAATCGCCGAGTTTAAGAACGATAAAATTGAAAACAAACGAGAAAGCCAAGCTAACTTCGTATGTGCCGAAGTTTTTATACCCTTGCAAATGCTGTCCTTGAAATGTCAGAGTTTAAGAACGCTTACATAAAAATCTAAAATATTTTTAACTAAAACCCATTTTCCGACAGATAAACATCTGGTTTTGACCAAATTTCGCGAATCGTTTTGAAAACATATCAAATTAACAACCGCGGAGATTAAGAAAGATAAAATTTAAAACAGAAAAGTTTTTCTCACTAAGACTCATTTTCCGACCGATCGGTCCTATGACCGCCTTAAGATATAGTCATCCGATTTCGACCAAATATTGCGAATCTATTTGAAAGCAGATGAAATAAGTAATCAGCGAGTTTAAGGACGCTAACATTAAAAACAAAAAAAATTTCTTACCTAGACCCATTTTCCGAACGATCGGTCCTATGGCAGCTATAAAATACAGTCATCCGATGTCGATCAACTTTTCAAATTAGTTTGAAAGCGTTTAATATTAATAATCACCGACCTTAAGATCGGTGCTACGCAGCCGTAGCTCGACTCAGCTCGTCGCCCTGATTAAGAATATATATAGTTTATGGGGTCGGAAATGAATATTTTTTTGCGTTGCAAGCTCCCAGCTCTCTCTATTTAGGATTCTTTTAGTCTCCTCTGCTGATAGAAAGAGTGCATACTTGATACTTGGCTTCACGTTCTCTCTACACAACAATGCTTTCCATGAGCAGTTGATTGCTATTTTGGACTCTTTAAGCTTCGACTTGACATGCAGCTAAACAAACCAAACCCAGTTAATGATTTTTCAAGGATTACACTCTCAGATTTAGTGGGTCTCGACTGGATCAAGTATTCGAAATAGGTAAAGTGATCCACAGTCTTTTTGAAAAACAATTAAATATAATAAAATATGGTTGTTGATCATTTTTCTGTGTAAAAATTGTCGAAATTCTGTCATTATACATATTTTCCTTTTTCTATTTGGATATACAACTACGAACTTAAGTAAAAGTACTTTATAAATATTTCAAATTGCTGTGGTATTTTTAAATTTATTTTTATTCTGTCCGAAAAACGACCATCTATATTCTTAATAGGTAAGCAGACGCATAGCTCCCGTGTGTTATTCTCAACTGACCATTCCATCCCACAGTCCAAAATGGCCTCTGCATTTGCTGTGATCATAGCCGGCCTGGTTCATATCATTTTTCGCTTATCTCTATATATAACGCCATATTCCAAGACGTCACCGGGACCTACATTACCCACACTAATTGTGTGTGGTGCCATCTTGGATGTGATCTATGACAATCGCCTGATACCACGAAGCTTCAATTTTATGCCAACGTGCATCAAATATGTCTACGAAACGGCTGTTGCCATTTTTTTTCTGGAGGCTGTCATGCTCTACATTTGGGAAGCTGTGGAATTTTTGATTGTAGCGCTTGCCAAATTAATATTTGTGGTATTGGGAAAAATGTCGGAAAACGTTTATGCCAGATATGAAGACATTTGTGTTGGAGTCTTCACCTTGCCATTGTCTTTGTTGATTTTGGCTTTGGCCGGACATGCCACAAATCACTTCTATCTACTTCGGAGTCCGGAGGAGGTCATCGAGACGCAAGTTACTCTCAACTTGGATAATACCATACGCTACTTAAAACGGTCACTCAATCGAGGCACCAGATAATGGGTTAATCACTTGGAAAACTAATCAGTAGAGGAAATAAAGAGCTTTGACGACTTTTATATTTCTAGTATATATATTATAGATCAGCATCAACGTGCTGACTCAACAGCCGAATCGATATGGCCATGTCCATCTGTCTGTCTGTATGAACAAATCGATCTTAGAGATTTTTGGAGCTGGATGTTCGACAAGTATGGGACATCAGCTCGTTATACTTGCCGGCAGGTCAGATTGCAGATTGGGTGGTGCGATAACTTGTCGAGGTATCTGGCTCAGGGCTGCGAACCCAACAAATTTGCAGGTTCCAATCAAAATTTACCAACGGTTTAGGTTCGGAAATTTGAGGTTCGAGGATTTTGGGCTTTGATTTTGGTTCGAACCTTGGTTCGTTGCACGTTTTACCCAATATATACAAAATTTAAATACAATAGGTATACACTTGATGCATAAATACATTGTAAGACATGGGTATGGACTTCCTTTATTGCTAGTGTATAAATCTTCGGTCCGATTGATTATGCTTTCTCGTATGCACTTTAATCAGTCTTTCACTCACAAAATTGCGCATCGATTGGTGTTTATTCGCCACAAAACAAAAATGCCCTTGTCTTCTTTTGAAGGTGCCACATTAAATTTGCTGCATGCCCGTCGGTCATATTTAGTTTACATTCGTGACATTCTGATTTATCAGTGCTTACATTGTATGAGAAATTTCGTAAATATTAAATTTGTCGTCATTGCTTCACACCTTCTCAGTCTTGACCAAAATTTGCAAATCTGTTTGAAAGCATATAATATTAAGAATGGTCGAGTTTAAGGCCGCTAACATTGAAAACAAAAAAGTTTTTCTCACTAAGACCCATTTTTTGACCAATGGTTCCTATGGCAGCTATAAGATATAGTCATCCGATCCGGTCGGTTCCGACATATTATCAGCGTGCAGTAAAAAGAAGACTCTGTGCAAAATTTCAGCTCGATAGCTTTAAAACTGAGAGACTAGTTTGCGTAGAAACAGACGGACAGACAGACGGACAGACAGACAGACAGACGGACAGACAGACAGACAGACAGACGGACGGACAAAGCTCAATCGACTCAGCTCGTCGCCCTGATCAAGAATATATATAGTTTATGGGGTCGGAAATAAATATTTTTATGCGTTGCAAACTTCTGGGCAAAATTATAATACCCTTTGCAAGGGTATAAAGACTCAATTTCCGCCCGATCGGCCCAATGGCAGCCTTAAGATACAGTCATCCGATTTTGACCAAATTTTGCAAATCTGTTTGAAAGCATATAACATTAATAATAGCCGAGCTTGAGGACGCTAACAGTGAAAACAAAAAAGTTTTTCTCACTAAGATCCATTTTCCGACCGATGGTTCCTATGGCAGCTATAAGATATAGTCATCCAATCTTGACCAAAATTTTGCAAATCTGTTTGAAAGCAGTCATCGAAAATAATTTTAAGCAGCAATCTCTCAGTCTGCCGCACATTTTAAACACGGTAAAATGCATTTGCGCTCAACCTAAAATTTTAAAATTTCGACTTCGCCTCAATTTGTATTTAGCTATTGGTTTGCTTTATGAACCTGGAAACGATAATGCAGTTAATAGGTAGGTGAAAAAATGTTTATTAAAGTAGTATGTCTTGTCCACTCGACCACGGCCCTCGCTGCTTGCTGAGTGGCAAAAGTGAGTCCTAGAGTCCCAAATAAACCACACAAATGTTTTGCGCAAAAATCTTATGTGTGTTGGTGAAATATGTACACGCTTTCCGTGCGTACGTAGCATACACCCATATTTCACTAACCCAAATAAGCGTTTTGCGCAAAATAGATATTGCGATTATAAATGTAGCTTTTAAATTTGAGTTCACTATCTTAAAATTTGAGGGAGTTATTCAACGTTTTTTATTGTGTTGAGGGGGTGGGCGTGAGAAAAATTTGAAATAAACTTTATCTGCGGGTAGACAATAGGAGTCTACATTTTAAATTTGGTTGCTCTAGCTTTTCTAGTCTCTGAGATCTAGGTGTTCATTCAGACGGACAGACGGACGGACGGACAGACGGACATGGCTAAATCGACTCGGCTGTTGATGCTGATCAAGAACATATATACTTTATTGGGTCGGAAATGATTTTTACTCTACGAGTAACGGGTATAAAAATCAAAAATTTTTCTAACTTTAACCCATTTTCCGTCGAATAAACATCTGATTTCGACAAAATTTCCCGAAACATATTAACAATCGCCAAGTTAAAGAACGATCAAATTGAAAACAAAAAAGTTTTTCTCACTAAGACTCATTTTCCGACCGATCGGTCCTATGGCAGCCTTAAGTTATAGTCATCCAATCTTGACCAAAGCTTGCAAATCTGTTGGAAAGCATATAATATAATATTAATAATGACCGAATTTAAGGACGCTAACATTGAAAACAAAAAAGTTTTTCTCACTAAGAACCATTTTTTGACCGATGGTTCCTACGGCAGCTATAAGATCTAGTCATCCGATCCGGTCGGTTCCGCCATATTAGCAGCGTGCAGTAAAAAGTAGACTGTGCTAAATTTCAGCTCGAAAGGCGGACGGACTGGGCTATGTCGACTCGGCTGTTAATGCTGATCAAGAATAGATGGGGCATTCCCAGCAAAACAATAAAGAAAGTCGGTCAAGCCCGACTATAACATACTCTGTACCCTTACCATCGCATTTACCCTCGCATTGCATCTCTAAGTTTCTCTCTCTCGCCCTCTCTCTCTTTTGATTACTAGATATCTCTAGAAGGTACGAACAATCTATCATCAAAACTGTGGGAGATATGACATTCTGAGATCTCTTCGTTCATACGAGCGCACAGACGGACAGACAGACAGACGGACTTGGCTATATCGACTCGGCTGTTGACCCTTGGTACAGAGTATAAAAGAAATTTCTGTGTTGATGTCCCCGAATGAGATGATAGTTGGCCCGAAGGGAAATTATTATAAGAAAAGCTTAACCCCAAAATTTGAGATTTTTTGGAGATTGTTTGGGTTAAAAGGGTAGAATTGTGAATTTTCAAATTTTTAAATAACTTGAGAACGGTTTAATGTGGACTCTTGAGTTTTTTTCAAATGTTCAGGTTTAAAAAGCCCCAATGAAAACATTTTTTAAATATTTTTTTTCAAACATTTATTTGGAAAGAAAGGATTTCTTAAAAAAACTTTGTCTTGCAAAAAAGACCAATCCCTCATAATTTAAAAAAAAACATATATTATAGCCGCATCTTTTCCAAACATTTTGAGTGACTGAACATGTCGGTAGAAAAAATCACTAGTTTCATATTTTGAAATTTGAAATTAATATCGTATACTGGAGCCAATAGTTCACACCAGAGGTCGCAAAAATCGGTCCCCCGCTTGCCTTTGTCAGAAAACGACAGCTTTCGTGCGAACACATTGAAAAGAGGTACCGAAATAACTTTTAACTACGCTCTCTGCTTCTATTTGGTTGTGAGAGGAGAGAAACACATTTTTTTGATTTTTTTCCTCTTACGTATTTTTGGGACCGTTTGGCTTAATTCCCAAATTAAAAAGGTCTTCTTCGTATGTATGCATCGGTGTGGAAGGCTCGGCTAACGATATGAATGTATGTAGCGAACTATATGCGCTCTCTCGTTCTCTCTCGCATAGACTCTCTCTGCTTATGTTAAACTCTGGCGCAGCTCTTGAGTCTGCAACCTTTTCAAACCACATTTCGAGAGTTTGGTCTTCGATAAGCACGGAATTTAAGACCAATTGACTAAGTTGGGCTTGATATTCGGTTGCTGTCAGACCGATCATTGCTGTGTGGGCAATCACAGCCACTTAACAGTGAGCGCGATAACAGAACACATTCGGTTGCGGGAAGCCCAGGCCCCTTTAATATTTGGTTTTTCGGTCAGTGACGTGAGCAGAGCGAACTGAAAAAAGGGTTGAGAGTTATTTACGAGCTATGGTTCACACACATTTTCTATTTCAAGCCAATACCGATAACACTAGATTACAGCCAAAAAGACCCATTTCTACTAAAACTATTTTTAAGTGTAGTTTGGATTGGGGATCTCAAAAATCAATTCCAAAAATTTTTATGGCCACGTTTTTTAAATATGAACTCTTTTAATTTTTTCGGTAGGTGCACTTGCATTTTAAGCCGTATCTCACTTCATAATCGTCAGATGATGTCAAGCAAGATATGAATCGAAAGGTAATTAAATTGTCAATTATAGCGTAGAGCATTATTTTCAGATCGGTTTAGAAGTTTGAATACAATGACAAAAAATATTTCAAAAAAATCTATTTTTTGCTTAAAAATGCAAGAAATTTCATTTTTAATAGCCTAGGAAAAAATATAAGAAAAATAAAAAAAAAATGATTTTTATTCTCTCAACATAAGAATCGTACTTCTACAAAGATAATAAGGTATTGATGAAGAAAATCTATGAATAAATCCAAATCCGCACCAATCCAAACTACACTTAAAAATAGTTTCAGTAGAAATGGGTCATTTAATTTTTTTTTTTGTGAACTAGTCTAAGGGATAAAAAGCTCTTTAATATCCATGAGAACTTCACTGCGGAAATCTTTAAGCTCCAATAAACGTTTGAACATTCAGTATCAAGACTTGGATTATTAAAATGTTGGTTCTTTGCATTTTTGTAACAACTCTTGCTTTTCCACATATTTTCGTAACATTTTTAAGCAAATTGCTGAGACTTTTCTCGATATTCGCCAGCAACTCAATACCTAGCTGAAATGAACCAAACAGAACCAGTTTATTTTTGATCGGCTCTACATTATTTAAAACACACCGGTTCGGCTTACGGTTAGGTTCCCTATTGCAAAAAAGCAGTTCGGTTCGGTTCAGAGCCGGTTTGCATCCCTGATATCAATAATAACTCAAATTTCCATTAAGATCGGATAATAAAAAGCCAAGTTAAGAAAATGTTGCTTTATTTTCGGCTCCAATAAGTCTGAGTGCATTGTTGTTGAAACTAAAAATAGTTTCGTTTATAGCAACAAAAACCCCTGTTTGAATGCAATTCTGCACTCAGACTTATTGGTCACTGTGTTAGCAGTGGAGAGGAAATCTCTCTCACTAACATTGTAAGACCATTGGGGGACACACACACGTACAAAGGCCACAGACAGAGCGGCTCTGGATCGTTGTGTCTGGTTTTTGCTGTTGAATCGCATTGGAGTTCCCAAGCGATTATGGCATCTCAGGCATGAGGAGGGAATTGTTTTCTGAATGTGGTACCAGGTGAAGACCGCTGATGATATGGTAGAGATACCATTGAAACAGCTGTTCGGTCAACTAACCTCCTTTGTGGTGTGGTGTGTCCCTGTTTTAAAGTTATGTACCAACATGACCTAAAGCCGGCAAAAAATTTGAAAGTTTAATTTTACTGCTACTAAAATCTTCCGTACCGAAATTAAAGATGTTTCACATCAAAAGCTCGTTTAATACACGTTTATTCAAACATCTTTTCGGCAACAAACCGTTTTTTAATTCAGCGCTCACGAAATCCAAAACCATTTAGGCTTGTGTAATTGCTAAACTTAAACTTGAACAAGTCGACACAGAATTGGAAACACGACGGTTAAATCGGTATGAATTTGATCCCGTTTGTGCGTAAACTCCAACAGGATGTTTCTTCTACATGTCTCGATTTTTGTTATTAATACTAAACAAATAATAATAGCCCAATTTAATTCCTTTTTAAAGGTTGTTGCTCTAAATTGTTTGTTTAACGTTTAACAAAGCTATTCCCCATTTCTGGTTTTTTTTAGCGAGTTTATTAAGTGATTTTTGGTTTAGGACCATTAAAAATTTTTCATGTAGAGTGTTAACCAAACGACTTGCCCTCTTTTGCAGGGTTCTCTCGCGCTTTTTGTGTGTGTTAAGCGACTTAAAACAGCTTAAATGCTGTGCAGGCGGGACTTCAATGAGCAGAAGGGAGTGAGGTCGTATGTGTCGTATGGCGGGAGTTAGGGATATTTTGTTTAAAGGACACTGGCGTTTTGGGGTATAATTTATGTAAAAGACACAACAACAAATTGACATTAATCAGTATGCTTTATTGACTTGAAATTTGGTGCCAGCTGAGCGACCGGTGGTCCTTGCACACCCGCACACCTACACACAGGCACACCAACACAGTGGAGAAATGAAATGTCAGAACGCAGAGACAAAAGCGACATTCATGCCGGTTGAGTCGCCTTCTGTCGTGACCCCCACATTCCTATAACTTAATCAAGAAATTCTTTCCGTTTCTCCGTCTCTGGCTCTGTCACTTGTGTTTTTGTTGTTGTTGTTGTTGTTGTAGTTGGCAGCGTTAATGGTCCTCATTCTTATTGCGGCTTTGTGCCGCTTTGTTTTTTCCCCAGTTTTCTCTCTTCTGTCTTCTTTTGATAATGAAAGTGACTTTGACATTCCGCCTGACTCTTGTGGCATAGTACCACATAGTACATGGCATTTCCCTTTTATTTGCTTAGTTTCTTATGGTTTTTTTTGCCGCCGCCGCCTTCCAAAGAATCTCAATAAAATGTTGACGTACCAAAAAATGTCTGTTTGCCGGGCACGGAGTTGAGGTAAGTATGTGGGCAGAAACTTAAGTAAGTTCGAATAGAGCTGCAAGTTCCAAAATTAGTGATGCAATAATGCTGTGGCGCAGTAGTAAAGTGGTGACACTATTTCAATTTCCCATTTCGCAACGTATAAAATAGCTTGAGGAAGCGGCGATTGTATTTGGTTAAGTAATAAGCAGTGGCTTGAAGCTATGAAACATCGTTGGTCGAGCTAAAAGGAGTCTATGCTGAGAAATACAAAAGGTTTTTTTTTCCAAATTAACCCACCTAGTAAACACACGACTTATGTCAATCACTCAATTATAATGACAGCCATTAATGCCACTGAGGGACTAATTCATAACCCTAAAAGCTCATCACTCCATTCCATTCCATTATTGATAGCAGCATGCTAATCGTGCCAAAACTAAAGTGACATTCAATCAAAGTACATAAACATTAAGCTGGGAATGGTCACAGCTGGCTACCCAGCTAAGGCTATCTAATGATGTCATTTAGCACCAGATAGTGCAGCAATATTAAATGAGAACCCAGCCAAAGAGTTTCAACAGTTCCACAACGACCAAGCCAAGTCTGTTAATCTTCAATGGTACCTTGGCCGAGTCCACAGGATATTATGCAAAGGAGCCCAACAAAGGAATGATGTGGTCCAAGGGCATACGCAGGATTTTGATTAGGTGGGGGGCGGGCGAAGCCTTAAATGATTCAAGGTGGCTGTATGTAAATCGAAACAAATGATCCTTTAACTGTGGAAAGTAATAAAAGTGTGCACCGTAAAAGCCACACTGTGAAAAAGCTCGACGGTGCCAAAGAAAGCTAACGGCCCCGTATTTTTTTTTTTTTTGACTTTATTATTTATTTTTATTTTCTTTATTTATTTTGTTTCTAAATTTTCAGTCACCTTATGTAAATTTGGCAACTTAATTTAAATTGTGTAGATATCCTCATAACTTATCTATTTATGTAAGTTTGATTTTAGGTGTAGTGTGTCTGATTATGGGCTAGTTGTTTTGTGATGATATGAAATATTTTCAGTGTATTGATGGTGTCAAGTTTATTGAATGGGAGGTAGTTGCTAAGTTAGTATATTTGTCTGCTAGGAAGTTCCCCAGGGAAAAGTTTTTGGAGGCGTCGTCTTACTCAACTTCCTGATACTTCTGGCTAGTGTGTTGGGGTGACTTCTTAGTCTCTTCACGTAATCACCTGCCTGTTTATTGATTACGTCAAGAATCTTGGGCACACTGAGGTCACTCTCCAAATGTCTTGTGCACATATACCAAGGTGCTACCGATAGTCTGCGCAGACACCTTGACTAAAGGACACAGAGCTTTCTCAGATGGGATTTCGCAGCTATTCCATATACTTGGATCCCATATCTCCAGGCAGCTGCTATGATAGCTTTGTATATATGCAGCTTATTTCGGAGTGAGAGCTTGTTTCTGCTAAAGAGAAGCCATCCCACTTCTTTACTCTGCCAAATAGTGATATGGGTTCCTAATGTAAGGCGCTTGTCCACATATATTCATAAGTATTTATGTCCAGGTAAGTGACGTAATAGCTGATTGTTGAGCAATACGCCTGGACACTCATCATGACGAAGTGTATATGTTACACTGTCGTTTCGCTCATCTGCTGAATCGATACAAATATTGTTGAGCGACATCAGCGGCATCATAGATATATGAGTCTCTCGCCATAATAGCTGTATCGTCAGCAAATGTTGCAATGAGTAAGTCTTGGGGGTCTTCAAAGGGTATTGTTCTTCCGGTAGGCATATCACAAGTGTAGAGAGAGTAGAGGGTTGGTCCAAGGACACTTCCTTAAGGCGCACCAGAGCGTATTACCCTCACGCTGGAAACAGCCACTACCAATACTACCGAGAAGGTCCTGTCCGATATAAAAACTTCTCAAAGGGGAACGGCCGCGTAGGCACCAATACCAATGAAGAAAATATTTCTCAAGCAACATCATCGTCAAAAAATAGACTGACGACCCAGGTCACCCCTGGCTTAGACTGTGCATTAGAACGGCGAGGCAGCGAGATCGAGTACCAGTAGGAGCTGGTTGCACTGCAACCAAAAATAGTTTTTTATACCCTTGTAGAGGGTGTATTAAAATTGTCCAGATGTTTGTAACGCATAGAAGGAAGTATCTCCGAACACATAAAGAAAATATATTCTTGATCAGCATGACAAGCTGAGTCGATATAGCCATGTCTGTCTGTTCGTCCGTCCGTCTGTTTCTATGATATCTTCTCCGGCAGTTTTAAAACTATCTTAACCAAACTTTGCACGAAGTCTTTTGGTACAAATACGCTGCACATTTGTCGGAATCGGCGGGAACCGATGACTATAGCATATAGCTGCCATAGTAACGATCGGTCGAAAAAGTAGTTTTAGTGAGAAAAACTTTTTGTTTTCAATGCAAACGCCCCCAAACCTCGTATTTATCAGTTTTCTATGCTTTCACATAATTCCACCAAGTATGATGAAAATCGGACAACTATATAGTATAGCTGCCATACAAAAGATAGGTCTGAAAAAAAGTCTTAGTAGAAAAAACTTTATTGTTTTCAATGCTATCGGTCTCAAACTTATTACTGATAAATATTATATGCTACCACACAATTCTGCAAAGTTTGATCCAATTCGGTATAGCATATTGCTGCAATAGGAACTATGGTCGAAAAAGTAGTTCTAGTGAGAAAAACTTTTTTGTTTTCTATGGTAGCGTCTATATACTTTCTACTTCTGAATATGATCGGTTTCCACATAATTTTGGGGAGTTTGGTCAAAATCAGAGGAATATATCGTATAGCTGCCATATAACAAACTGAAAAGCATACGGTCAAAGTAGTGGTGCCATCTGAGGTTCATGTTTAATTTCAATTTATTTTAGCCCAACGCTACAAGAACAAAATATTGACTTACATTTAAAGCGCTAGTCACATGGGGTTGAAAAATAATAATTTTTTGATTTAAGAACTAAAAACAAACTTATACTATTACAAAAAATATAAGGTTAAACACAATAGAAAAACAGAAAATTTAAAAATTTTACAATACAAGACAGGTGCTGAGTTTGGAAAGTAACTCAGCTAAGAATGTTTGACGAAAATCATTTCAAACCTTAATTTATATAAACTTCGGTCGAGCCAAAGTTAACGTATCCTTTTTGTTGTTATTTTACCAAAATAAATCAATTTAAGAACTAGTTTTTAGCTGGCTCAAGGCTAAATATGCATCAACATATTGTATGTGCTTTAGCAAAGTAAAACACAGTTGTAGTTTTTCTCTAATATATTTCGATATGCCGTCGGCATTCGCCATCAGGGAGAGAGCAACAGCTTCCAAGTTTAGTCAGCTGCGGAGTTTAAATTTATTTCTTTTGTTTGAAGTGTGAACAGCAAAACAAGTCCGCTGATGAGAGAATTTGGTTATTCTCAAAACAGCGATCGTTGTACGGACATACACAATTGCTATTCCAAAATGTTGTAATTAATATCTGTTGGTTTGTGTTGGTTATAAAAAGGCTTATAACCAACCAAAAAAGACCTTGAGCTAGCCAGTTGTAGCATTGATTTCTCAAATAACTAGGAACAGGAACCAAAATAAATCAATGTATGGGCATTTCCACAGAATGGTTCACCGAGACCGAAAAAATGATATTTTTGTACCCTTGCAAAGGCTATTATAATTTTGCCCAGAAGCTTGCAACGCATACAAATATTCATCAAATATACATATATATATTCTTGCTCAGGGCGACGAGCTGAGTCGATTGAGCTTTGTCCGTCCGTCTTTCTGTCTATCCGTCTGTGTGTCTGTCCGTTTGTCTGTCTGTTTCTACGCCAATTGGTCTCTCAGATTTAAAGCTATCGAGCTGAAACTTTTCCCAGAGTCTTCTTTTCCTGCAAGCTGCTAATATGTCGGATCTATATCCTATAGCTCTCATGGAACCATCTTGGGTCTTATTAAGAAAAACTATTTTGTTTTCAATGTTAGCGTCCCCAAACTTGGCCATTATTAATATTAAATACTTTTAAACAGATTTGCAAAATTTGGTCAAAATCGGATGACTATATCTTATGGCTGCGATCACGGTTGCCACTGCGAAAAATTTAAGTGCTCCAAATAAATTTAAAAAGGCTGCATTTAGGACAAAAGAGATCAAAAACGAGAAGGCCAAGCTAACTTCGTCTGTGCCGAAGTTTTTATACCCTTGCAAATGCAAATGTCACAGTTTAAGAACGCTTACATAAAAATCAAAAAATTTTGTAACTAAAACCTATTTTCCGACAGATAAACGTCTGAAAAAAGTTTTTCTCACTAAGACTCAATCTCCGACCGATCGGCCCTATGGCAGCCTTAAGATATAGTCATCCGATTTCGGCCCAATTTTGCGAATCTATTTGAAAGCACATAAAATAAGTCATCAGCGAGTTTAAAGACGCTAACAAAACTAAACAAAACAAGAAAGAAAGTCGGTCAAGCCCGACTATAACATACTCTGTACCCTTACACTCGCATTTGCTCAGGAGTCAAACGGCCAGTTAACACCTTGCGCACAACGCGGTGCGCTCTCTAAGTTTCTCCCTCTCTCTCTCTTTCTCTCTCGCACTAAGATTGCCTGTGTTGAACGGTTAGGGTAGGTTGCTGTGGTTGTTGGAGTGGGGGTGGGTGGTGTTAACTGGCCGTTTTTTGCCCATAACTTGAGTATCGTTCATCCGATCTTTATCATTCCTTCAGCAAATCGATAAATAATTTTGTTTACAAGGTATCTCTAGAAGGAACGAATGATCTATCTCCAAAACTGTAGGAGATATGAAGCTTTTTCCAAATTGCGGGGGCGGGAGGGGGCGTGGCAAAAATTGAAAATAAACTTGATCTGCCTGCAAGTATAAGAAATATATGTTCTATACATGTCAAACCTCTATCTCTTACCATCTCTGAGATCTCTTCGTTCATACGGACGGACAGACAGACAGACGGACAGACAGACAGACGGACAGACGGACAGACGGACATGGCTATATCGACTCGGCTGTTGATGCTGATCAAGAATATATATACTATATAGGGTCAGAAACGATTCCTTCTCCCTGTTACATACTTTTGCACAAACTTAATATACTCAATGTACCTTCGGTACAGAGTATAAAAATTTTTTACCAAGACTCATGTTCGACCGATCGGTCCTATGGCAACCATAAGATATAGACCCGATGTCGATCAACTTTTTCAAACAAGTTTGAAAGCGTTTAATATTAATAATCACCGACCTTAAGAACGATTTACTTAAAAACAAAAAAGTTTTTTTTCACTAATACCCATTTTCCGACCGATCGGTCCTATGGCAGCTATAAGATATAGTCATCCGATTTTGACCAAAACTTAAAAATCTGCTTGAAAGCATATAATATTATTAATGGCCGAGTATAATCACGTTAACATTGGAAACAAAATAGTTTTTCTCACTAAAACCCATTTTTCGACCTATGGTTCCTATGGCAGCTATAAGATATAGTCATCCGATTTTGACCAAAATTTGCAAATCTGTTTGAAAGTATATAATATTATTAATGACCGAGTTTAATCACGTTAACCTTGAAAACAAAAAAGTTTTTCTCACTAAAACCCATTTTTCGACCGATGGTTCCTATGGCAGCTATAAGATATAGTGATCCGATCCGGTCCGACATATTAGCAGCGTGCAGTAAAAAGAAGACTCTGTGCAAAATTTCAGCTCGATAGCTTTAAAACTGAGAGACTAGTTTGCGTAGAAACAGACGGACAGACAGACAGAAAGACAGACGGACAGACAGACGGACGGACAAAGCTCAATGAACTCAGCTCGTCCCCCTGATTAAGAATATATTATATATAGTTTATGGGGTCGGAAATGAATATTTCTATGCGTTGCAAACTTCTGGGCAAAATTATAATACCCTTTGCAAGGGTATAAAAATTTGGAAAAGGGTCCATTGCAATGAAAAAAGATCCTGCAACAAGTGTCAAAAAAATACTGGGAATTATCGGCTTTTATTAAAACATGGAAATTAACCAGTTTTTACAAGTAACACAAAATGCTGGACCATTTTAATTTTGCATCCACGACCATCCACAGCCATTCTATGTTTGAACTGGGGATAGCTTTGCCATTATTGCTCAAACAAAACCAAAGTTAATATTGTGGCTTCAAAAGGGTTTTTTTTCATACTTATCATCATCTTTACTACTATGACCGTCTGTATTTCTTAATATTTTTTCCATGCTTTTAAAAATGGAAAATTCTTGCGTTTTCGAACCGATTTAAAACAATGTTCTACGCGATAATTGGCAACACTTCCTTTCTTTCTTACTTTTCGATTCATATCTTGATTAACTTCATCTAACGTTTCTGAATTGATATAAATAATATAGCTTAAAATGTAAGTGTACCAAACGAAAAAATTCATATTTTAAAAACGTTGCTGAAAAAATTTTTTAAATCGATTTTTGGGATCACCAATCCAAACCATAATACAAACGAGAAAGCCAAGCTAACTTCATATGTGCCGAAGTTTTTATACCCTTGCAAATGCTGTCTTTGAAATGTCAGAGTTTAAGAATTTTTAACTAAAACCCATTTTCCGATTTTTCTGATTTCCACCAGATTTTGACCAAATTTCGCGAATCTTTTTGAAAACATATCAAATTAACAACCGCGGAGATTAAGAAAGATAAAATTTAAAACAGAAAAGTTTTTCTCACTAAGACTCATTTTCCGACCGATCGGTCCTATGACCGCCTTAACATATAGTCATCCGATTTCGACCAAATATTGCGAATCTATTTGAAAGCAGATGTAATAAGTAATCAGCGAGTTTAAGGACGCTAACATTAAAAACAAAAAAAATTTCTTACCTAGACCCATTTTCCGAACGATCGGTCCTATGGCAGCTATAAAATACAGTCATCCGATGTCGATCAACTTTTCAAATTAGTTTGAAAGCGTTTAATATTAATAATCACCGACCTTAAGATCAGTGCTACGCAGCCGTAGCTCGACTCAGCTCGTCGCCCTGATTAAGAATATATATAGTTTATGGGGTCGGAAATGAATATTTTTTTGCGTTGCAAGCTTCTCGGCAAAATTATAACACAATTTGCAAGGGTATAAAAATATCGTTGTTTTCAACTTGTTTTCTGAAAAACCATCTGTTGAATTGTACCGAATATATTAGTTAAATTGTAAGTATACGAGGTTAATTTACTAAAAATCTCCATTTATGATTCACTACCGGTATTTTGTAGCTTTCTCAATAAATGCTGCCAATGACTCCCAGCTCTCTTTATTTAGGATTCTTTTAGTCTCCTCTGCTGATAGAAAGAGTGCATACTTGATACTTGGCTTCACGTTCTCTCTACACAACAATGCTTTCCATGAGCAGTTGATTGCTATTTTGGACTCTTTAAGCTTCGACTTGACATGCAGCTAAACAAACCAAACCCAGTTAAGGATTTTTCAAGGATTACACTCTCAGATTTAGTGGGTCTCGACTGGATCAAGTATTCGAAATAGGTAAAGTGATCCACAGTCTTTTTGAAAAAAAATGAAATATAATAAAATATGGTTATTGATCATTTTTCTGTGTAAAAATTGTCGAAATTCTGTCATTATACATATTTTCCTTTTTCTATTTGGATATACAACTACGAATTTAAGTAAAAGTACTTTATAAATATTTCAAATTGCTGTGGTATTTTTAAATTTATTTTTATTCTGTCCGAAAAACGACCATCTATATTCTTAATAGGTAAGAAGACGCATAGCTCCCGTGTGTTATTCTCAACTGACCATTCCATCCCACAGTCCAAAATGGCCTCTGCATTTGCTGTGATCATAGCCGGCCTGGTACATATCATTTTTCGCTTATCTCTATATATAACGCCATATTCCAAGAAGTCACCGGGGCCTACATTACCCACACTAATTGTGTGTGGTGCCATCTTGGATGTGATCTATGACAATCGCCTGATACCACGAAGCTTCAATTTTATGCCAACGTGCATCAAATATGTCTACGAAACGGCTGTTGCCATTTTTTTTCTGGAGGCTGTCATGCTCTACATTTGGGAAGCTGTGGAATTTTTGATTGTAGCGCTTGCCAAATTAATATTTGTGGTATTGGGAAAAATGTCGGAAAACGTTTATGCCAGATATGAAGACATTTGTGTTGGAGTCTTCACCTTGCCATTGTCTTTGTTGATTTTGGCTTTGGCCGGACATGCCACAAATCACTTCTATCTACTTCGGAGTCCGGAGGAGGTCATCGAGACGCAAGTTACTCTCAACTTGGATAATACCATACGCTACTTAAAACGGTCACTCAATCGAGGCACCAGATAATGGGTTAATCACTTGGAAAACTAATCAGTAGAGGAAATAAAGAGCTTTGACGACTTTTATATTTCTAGTATATATATTATAGATCAGCATCAACGTGCTGACTCAACAGCCGAATCGATATGGCCATGTCCATCTGTCTGTCTGTATGAACAAATCGATCTTAGAGATTTTTGGAGCTGGATGTTCGACAAGTATGAGACATCAGCTCGTTATACTTGCCGGCAGGTCAGATTGCAGATTGGATGGTGCGATAACTTGTCGAGGTATCTGGCTCAGGGCTGCGAACCCAACAAATTTGCAGGTTCCAACCAAAATTTACCAACGGTTTAGGTTCGGAAATTTGAGGTTCGAGGATTTTGGGCTTTGATTTTGGTTCAAACCTTGGTTCGTTGCACGTTTTACCCAATATATACAAAATTTAAATACAATAGGTATACACCTGATGCATAAATACATTGTAAGACATGGGTATGGACTTCCTTTATTGCTAGTGTATAAATCTTCAGTCCGATTGATTATGCTTTCTCGTATGCACTTTAATCAGTCTTTCACTCACAAAATTGAGCATCGATTGGTGTTTATTCGCCACAAAACAAAAATGCCCTTGTCTTCTTTTGAAGGTGCCACACTAAATTTGATGCATGCCCGTCGGTCATATTTAGTTTACATTCGTGACATTCTGATTTATCAGTGCTTACATTGTATGCGAAATTTCGTAAATATTAAATTTGTCGTCATTGTTTCACACCTCAGTCTTGACCAAAATTTGCAAATCTGTTTGAAAGCATATAATATTAAGAATGGTCGAGTTTAAGGCCGCTAACATTGAAAACAAAAAAGTTTTTCTCACTAAGACCCATTTTTTGACCGATGGTTCCTATGGCAGCTATAAGATATACTCATCCGATCCGGTCGGTTCCGACATATTAGCAGCGTGCAGTAAAAAGAAGACTCTGTGCAAAATTTCAGCTCGATAGCTTGAAAACTGAGAGACTAGTTTGCGTAGAAACAGACGGACAGACAGACGGACAGACAGACAGACGGACAGACAGACAGACAGACGGACGGACAAAGCTCAATCGACTCAGCTCGTTGCCCTGATCAAGAATATATATATCAAGAATATAATATATATATATATATATATATATAAAGGTTTATTAAATTTTATACCTGCTATAACATTGTGTTGATTTTTATTAAGTTCAGCTAATGTAGCAGCTCCCCCTACTTTAAATTTATTAGGAGAAATTTCTTTATTAAATAGAATTGTTTCTTGATCATGAATTTCTATAATTATATATGGGGTCGGAAATAAATATTTTTATACGTTGCAAACTTCTGGGCAAAATTATAATACCCTTTGCAAGGGTATAAAAATAGAAGGTAGAGCAATGCTTCGCTTATCAATATAAAAATTCTATTGTGACGTAACAGACTCACAATTTTGTAGTTTTTGACATTTATTGAAATGTTTGCTGCGGTAACCAAAATGAAAATAAATTGAAATTATAGCAACAATTAAATTAAATTGAACTAAAACTAAAAAATTCAAATCCCCAACCTAAGGCTTATTTGTCAAATGACGCCACAGACTCACAAAGTTATGAGCTTGCGTCATGGAGCAAGTGTTTGCATTGTATTTATTGTATCATGAATCCAAACAACACTAAAAAATAGAGGAAAACTAACTTCGGCTCGACCGAAGTTTATTTACCCTTGCAGCTTGTATAATTTATATAAATTAAAGTTTTAAATGATTTGCGTCGAAAATTCTTAGCTGAGCTATTTCCCAAACTCACAAATAGATGGTGTCACTACTTTGACCATTTGCTTGCCAGTTTGTTATATGGCAGGTATACGATAAATTCATCCGATTTTGACCAAACTCCCTAAAATTGTGTAGATACTGATATTTATAACTGGGAAGTATAAAGACTCTAGCATTGAAAACAAAAAAGTTTAAGCTATATGCTATAGTCGTCCGTATTTGTACCAAAAGACCCTTTTCAAGGGTATACAAAAAATTACAAAGAAGGTAAATTAAGTCATAACAATCTTCACATCGGAAAATAAACGTTCTACGCTTACACCCAGAAAAAAGATTTTCCTTAAATTTTAGGAAAATGGATTTTACTACCTAAAATGTGATTTTCAGGCAATAATTTCCTAAAATAAAGGGCATTTTACCTAAACAATCTTGTTTTAGGACTAAATTTTTTAGGAATCCATGGCCTTAAAACAAGAAAGAAAGTCGGTCAAGCCCGACTATAACATACTCTGTACCCTTACACTCGCATTTGCTCAGGAGTCAAACGGCCAGTTAACACCCCGCGCACAACGCGGTGCGCTCTCTAAGTTTCTCTCTCTCTCTCTATTTCTCTCTCGCACTAAGATTGCCTGTGTTGAACGGCCTAACCGTTCATAGGGTGTGTTGCTGTGGTTGTTGGTGGGGGGTGGGTGATGTTAACTGGCCGTTTTTTGCCCATAACTTGAGTATCGTTCATCCGATCTTTATCATTCCTTCAGCAAATCGATAAATAATTTTGTTTACAAGGTATCTCTAGAAGGAACGAACGATCTATCTTCAAAACTGTAGGAGATATGACGTTTTTTCCAAATTGCGGGGGCGGGAGGGGGCGTGGAAAAAATTGAAAATAAACTTGATCTGCCTGCAAGTATAACAAATATATGCCCCATACATGTCAAACCTCTATCTCTTACCATCTCTGAGATCTCTTCGTTCATACGGACGGCCGGACGGACAGACGGACAGACGGACGGACGGACAGACGGACAGACGGACATGGCTATATCGACTCGGCTGTTAATGCTGATCAAGAAGCTATATACTTTATGGGGTCGGAAACGATTCCTTCTCTCTGTTACATACTTTTGCACAAACTTAATATACTCTATGTACCTTCGGTACAGAGTATAATTATTCCATTTTCCTAAACTTAAGCTGGCTTTACTCTTGTCATACATCTCTAAAGAGACTCTCTGACGATAGTGTAATAGCAAAGCAAATAACTCGAAATATTTGGAAAATGTTGGCTTTTTTGTTGTAATTTGACAGGTTCAATTCGACAAGAGATTCTTTTTAGAGAAGTTTGACAACCTACTATTTAGAGATATATGAAAAGTGTAAGGCAGCATGAGTACTATTATTTGATATATGGGTAATTATTTCTGAAGTTTCATAGTCTCCAAACATTTGAATTTTTTGACAGAATTTTCCCATTGTGGGATGTTAAGATATAGCGATTGTTTTTTTTTTTGATAAAGTTGCTTATGGCTAAATATTTGATGGGTCTAAAAATAAAAAAAAAATTTCAAAAATATTGTTTTTCCTTTACTTTGTGATAAAAATATTTGCGATGGTTGAACTGGAGGAAGAAACCGCCAAAGAAAAAAAATGAAATCGCGGTTTGTGGAATAACGGCCATTATCAGATATTTCAAAAAAATTAGGAGTAATCCTTTGGATATTCTTAGTACTCTAAAAAAGGTTTCATGATGGGACAGCCATAACTTTCCGCGAAATTCACCTGCAAAGAATTAAATAAAAATTTTATAATAAACATGCTTTGACACTGAGCATATATAATATAATATTGACTAGCGGAAAATCAACCGTTTTTATATGCTTGAAAAAATTCTGGAAATATCCTTTCAATATTTTAAAAAAGTTTTAAAATTTTCCCGATGGGACGGATGGACTTTTAAAAAAAATTGAACAAATTGAACAATTTAGTGGTTGAGGTGTGGTGTTTTGAGTGTGTGTTGTGGGGGTGGTGCTTATTACCTAAAAACGACGTTTAATAGTCTTACATTGCCTAAAATTTTAGGTCACATATTACCTAAAAAGCTTATTTATTGACCTTGGCCTTTCTCTTACCTAAAAAGACGTTTTATGGCCACACATTGCTTAAATTTTTATGTCATATATTACCTAAAAATCTAGTTTATTGCCTAGAACACTTTAGTTAATAGAGGGCTTTTGAAAGTTCATACAATTCTGGAAACTTTGTAGAAGTACATCATCTTTATTTTGTAAACGTTTTATGCTCAAGACATTTGATTTTAAATTAACTTATCCTATTTTATTCTATGGTTTAAATTTCATCGTCTAGTATTCAAATATTATAAAACAATAATTTCTTAATTTAAAGATCTAGTTTTTAAGTGTACATTAATTTTTTTCCTAAATTGCGTTGCACTACTGATATTCTTTATGTTGGTTGGTCCACAACAGAACAGTATTAACAAAGAATGCTCGCTCCGAACTAGCAAGTTTATGGTGTACTGCTATTAAGTTCATAGTTCTTATCGATGTGGCAAAACTAATCTTGTCATACAAATATGATGGTTCTCTAGTATTTATAATCTAATGCAGAAAAATAAGCGATCGATAAGCAAGGCGTGTAATGTGGTCAGTTCGTCTTTTATTGAATACATATTTAGCTATATTGTTAAATGTGACGTTAAGTCTTCTTTGGGAGGCAGCATCACAGTTTCCAAATATTTTAAGCCCATACCACAGTGTAGGTATCAAGTATGTCTTTGCGATCAAAAATCCAATGTTCGTCGATAAATAGTTAGTTAGTCCAAGAAAGTTGTCTGTCGTGATTACTCCAAGATAAAGTATCGTTAAATTTAATACCTAGGTTACCTGTCTGTGATTTATATTTTATACGCTTGTTCTCAATTTTTAGATTACAAAGATCAGTCATCAATACACTTGCACTTTGTAGGATAGACTGACAGCCCGTTACATTTAGCCCAATCATTAACATCATCATCACACTTAACAAATCTCTATTACAAACATCTATTTTATTCAGAGGACGACTAATATACATTTGAACATCATTGGCATACATGTGGACATTACAATAAGACAACATATCTGGGAGGTCATTTACATATAAAGAAAACAGAAGTGGACCAAGGACTGAGCCCTGGGGTACACAAGGATTTCTACACGTTTCGACCGGGATTTTCCACCCATAACGTTTGTGTAGCTTTTCTGCACGCCGCGTTTAGCTTTCTCATTTCAACACGTTACGTGTAGCTTTTCTAACTGCCGCGTGTAGCTTTCTGCATTCTACATTTTGCGTGTGCAATTTAGCAGGGCTCAATGCGTTTCGTTTAACTTTGACGTTTCTACACGCGCCGTGCAGCCAATTTTGTTTTCTCTGTGTAGGATTTCATGTTTAAGGGCCGTTTTCTCGTGTTGCTGTTTTTGCCAATCTAGGTGGATTTGCTGTATTTGCTTTGCTCATGTTCGAGGCTAACCATCTAAGTGTTTAAGTAGCAATGTACTTCATCCTCATTGATTTGAAAACAATTTACATGTCAAACCGTATTAAGTATTTTTATGTACGCACGCATATGGTCACACTGAAAAATATTTGAAAACAAAAAATCACTGCTGCTAAAAACAGTAAAGTCTGAATTTGTTTTAAATAAACCAACAATGAAAAATATTGGATGTGCCTTTAATATACAAGAACACCTGCAGACATTGCTGAAAACACAGAAGCACATTCTGATTTTCCTAGTTCATTGCTTAAGCTAAGTTTACACATCCAAATAATTTGTCTAAATTTTGATAAAAATAGCCATGATTAAAAATTTTACAGGATTAAAAACTAAAATTGTGGTTCCATACGCTAATAATTTGATCAAATATGACCGGAAAGTCTCACAATTTGGCCTATATAGCTAAATTTTCATCAAAATTTTCCAAATTATTTGCCTGTGTGAGCTTAGCTTTCGACATATTGCTTAATCTCCCATCATAGTAACAAGTCGTTCCAAAAGAAAAACCTTCCCTCTGTAAAATTCTTGCTTTAATTTTTAAAATTGCCGCGCAATAAAAAAAAAACAATAATCAACCGAGTCCAGAGGTGCGGCAAACCTAGTATAATACCTTTCCAGCCCAAAATTTGCAAAGTTGCAAAATCTTGGTGGATTTCGATTTGAGCAAAAACAGGAACATGAGAAAACGGCCCTAACAGTGTCAAAAGCTTTGCTGAAATCAAGTGGTGTTAAAAATGTAACATCTCAATTGTCCATTTGCCTTCTAATATCCTCCGTAATACTGACTATTGCCGTGGTGCAGCATCTATTTTTCCTCGACTGCTTAGTATTATGGAATAAATTCTTTGTCAAAATCTTACTTATTTGCCGAGTCATTAATTGTTAAAAAACTTTGGATAAAAACGGTAGGATTGAAACTAGACTGTAATCATTCCACAATTCGGAAAAGTTGATGTCATAAATGACGTGTTGCAGATATGGGTTATAAAAGGCAATTTCTGCGGAAGGATAATCTTTAGAAATTTTGGATTCATATTATCTTATCCCTCTGCATTAAACTCAATTTTAAGAAAAGATTCAAGAAGCTAAAACAAATAACACAGTTATTACTAGGCATCAATTCAAGGTAAGGATTAGATGTAGCTTCAGGTACTCCAGATTGCACAAATTTACAGTTTAGATGATTGATTTAAGAGTTAATTTTACTACTACTTTTTTGCTTCCCAATTCCAAGATTTCTAATTTCACTCCATTTTTGTCTAGTAGTTATTGCACTTTCAAATTTTGACGAGTAATAGGAGCTCTTAGCAGTCATTATCAATTTATAAACTTGTTTCGTTAAAACTTAAAAACGTCGATAATGTGTTCAGTAAACAATTGGAGTGTTTCTAATTGAGAATTCACATCGGTAAATCTGAATATTTCCACCCAGCTATATTTAAAAAACTCATCATTTAGCAGCCTAATGCCAATATTTTTAAAGTGTCTATACCATATTGATTCGTCACTCTTATAGGGCCTGAAATCGTACGTCAAGAAAATTAAGTCATGCTTTGAGAATATTGGCACTGATATCTGATCCATGAGCTAAAATTTTGCTTAAACTGTCATTATAAATATATGATTTAAGAGCTCTTTAAAGTATATTAAAACTTCGGCAAAGATGAAGTTAGCTTTTTTTTATCGTTTAAGTAATAATGTTGGAATAAAATGCACCTTATTCAATTAATACATAGCTGGGTTGTATTTTGCTAAATCAATTTTTAGCACATGCATTTTTATCGTGCGTGACGCCTTCTTAAATCGTGCGTGAATCGTCAGTGACGCGAAACGTTTAAAAAAATAACGTGCCAGAATCGTGCGTAAAGAGATTTTTATTGATTGAAAATTCGCTCACGTGCGCACCTCTAGTTTTAGGCACTTTTCGAATCATTTGTTTAAGAACAATCAAAATGTTTTAGGAAACCCAGTAAACAGTGTAAAGCGTGTAAAATACCACAGAAAACATTAAAAAATATGTGCTAAATAAATTTCTAAATAATTTTGGAATCAAGCAAATGTATGTAACCGGCCCCAATATTTTTAATTTTTTAAGTATGCAGTTTTGAATTACATCATCTGAAAGTAATTTACGGATTTTTTTTATATTTCTAGTACCTGAATTTTGAACAGCGATGTTTATCATTTCAATCACAAGCCTTTTTCGGGCCATCTATCTATTAAAAAATTCCACATTTTTTTGATCAAAAGTGGCATGTATAAACTTCCTCATAATAATTTTCCATTACCTACAAAATTCCGCGAAATATTTAACACCATTTATTTAAGACTTCTAGTTGAGGTTTTATTTTTTAGCTGTCGCTATATATATATTAATCAAGTTGTACACGGTGAAGGTTCATTCAACAGCCAAGTCAATAAAAGAAGAGTAGTTTCTGCTTGCCTGTCAACGATGAGCCACCGAAGAAGATAGAGCTTACATCGGCCACGGAGCAAACAGTGCTCCTGGTACAAAGCATCACTAAAGTATCTTAAGAAACTTGAGAGCAGGAACTCGAAGTCACTGACACCGATGTAAAAGGCAATGCGCAGGGGTGCTACGGCCGAATTGAATGCACTTGCAACCACGATGGGGATAAAATCTCCAACCGAATCGAATTCCGGCAAAGCATCCACGTAGGACACTGTAGTGTACTAATGGCGTGGGTCTTGATGTTGGTCGACCTGCCGAATATATAGGGATTTCAATGCGTGCACTTCTAGCTATGCTTTTGCTAGCTCGCCGGCTTTTGTCAGAGGTTTTTCCTACTGACCCTCTAATAACATATTCTAACGCACACCAGCATAATATTTAAGTGCACATTTGGAGGTTGATATCCGTAACTATGAACAGGGTAAAAAATGAAAACAAAAAAAAAAAGATATTACCGACGAAGTATAGGGAATCTCAACGAAGCTTGATCGAATTTTTTGGGAACTTTGGTGGTATTAAGTCACCCATGTCTCCACCCACGCTATCTGCGATAAACGGACCGATGAATCCGTTGCGCCCTTAACAAATCGTTACCAGGCTTTCACCAGGACTCTAAAAATGAATATGATATGGGTTATTAATAGGTAACTTAATAGATCTATGTTTGGTTACGTTAATAAAGAAAACTTTCTGCATTGTTTACAAAAAAAACTTACTTCTCGTGTTCGGTGAGCTCAGAGACGCAAGTGTGGCTGTGAATAAAAGTTGCATACATCGATATAAGGTTATGGCAAATTTGGACTATTATTATTTGAAATTCATACCCGTTCGATATCCAAAAGCTTCATATTAGCTATTCGAACAATTCTCGTAAATGACTTAATGTAATTAATCTACATAAATTTAAATTCAAAAGGTAGGCAATTAATGAGGAAAAATAAAGCACAGTTTGAGAGTCACTTCTTTATCTTCACCCTAAGTTTGCTTGGCTCGAATAGTTTCAAGAAAGCGAAAGGCAATGCGTACATATCAAAATAGTTGATGTGGATGACCCTTAAGGAATTAAGCCCATATTCGCAACGAGATCGAACCGTCTAGTGTGTTGAAATTTTACAAGAAATTGACTAAGGCGTGACACAAACTAGATGGCCATAACAAGGTCTTTCCCCACAAAATCAGGCTTAAGCGCTAATGTGTCGGCTGTTTGGATATCGTAGACTGTTTTTATAGATGGATACTGGTGAGCCGCGACTAGGATTATTGAAGGGCTCTCGGTGATTATGTAACTTCCACGCAGTGATTGGAAAGGTACTCGATTTTCTCACCTAGGTAAGGTACAAGGTAAACGTCAAAAAATATACCTAGGTAAGGTATAAGGTATCCGAAATTTTCAGTAAAGGTAAAGGTACAAAAAAAGGACTGTTAAATTTAAAAGCCTGGTTCATCCATTTATATTAAAAATAAATATTAAAAACTTAGCAAAACTTTACTGCTTCATTCCAAACATTCTTAGAGTAATAATAAATAAATCCAAATAGAAGGTTTAAAAATTTAAAATTTTGATTGTTATATTATTAAAAACATTTTTATGTACTATGTTGCTTTTTAAACAGAACAAGAGTTTCGAATATTTCGTCACCTAGTCCGTTTCTTTTTGGTGCAAGTAAAAATTCTGTGAACTGGGGCAGAGCTAGGCAAAATGGTTTTTATACTTACAAATCACAAAACAAATAATTTTTTACTTAATTATAGACTCTAAAGATTCGGTACTATCTTCAAGATAACTGATACTTTGGCTTTCATTGATTCGGAAGAGTATCGCAAAGAAATTGAAAAATATGATACATATACTAACAACATTGTTTTGCGTATACAAATTCGCAAGAAACTGCTGCTATAGACTGGAATACAAACATATTTATAGACAAACATATTTGTAGACTTTTCATCAAACTTAATAATTTTGTTTACACAAAGTTGACATTTGCCATTCGGGTTGAAAAATGTTCCATTCAAGATAAGCGGTAAATCTTTTTTCCCTTCATTATTTAGTGACTGATCAGTCATAGTTAACCATAATAAAGTTTAAATTTTACGAGACAGTGCTGATCAAATTTCTTCACAAAATATTGGAACGTTGTCGCTACGGTTGCCCGATTTTTCTCTCCTCTATCTTTGAGTATTTTCTTGCAAAAGCATGAATGAGCCAATAAATTAAGTCTGACCAAATATACTCCAAATTCCAAACGTGTAGAGATGATACAATACAAAAATTGATATCAATACTTGGTCGCGAAGAAAAATCACGTACGAAAACTACCTAGTACCCTACCTATTGACTAAGTAAATGTAAACTAAGACCTAGGTAAGGTTACCTTTTACCTCGTTGCTAGTTTCTGCAACTGGTGTCATACTGCAAGCCATTCACGATGCCATGAAAAGGACAAAAAAATCCTTTCCTAGCTGTGTTGAATGGCATCTAATGGTACAGGGGAGTTAATGTCATCGAGGAATCCCTGAACTTTCTAACTGACACAAATCTTGTCGTTGGTGACCTATGGCCTGGAGCAAGAATCGAGGTCTTAAAATTGGAAAGCGTGTTCTGCGGAAAAAGTAGATTCGCTTACTTACTGGATAGGTAAAATATTCTAGAACTACAAGATATGTTGACTTTACTTAGCAATATTTCAACACATAATCCAGTCCATGCGATTCTTCCACTTCTATTTAAAATCCGTACAGTAATACATCGCTTTGCAGTGAGTGTGCGAATGGAAACAGGACCATCGGGAACTGCATGTTTTTATAAATTTTAGCCACCTTCGACAACTTTTAAAATTCTGAAAAAATTACAGAAATTGTTTTAGGAATGACAATTGGACTTGTAAAAAACGAAAGTGGAACCTCAACTAGAAGTCTTAAATAAATGGTGTTAAAAATTTCGCGGAATTCTATAGGTAAAAGATTGCATTTTAAAAATCTGAAAATTATTCTGAAGGAGTGTATGCATGCCAGCTTTGACCAATAAAAAATTTGGAATTTTTTAATGGATAGATGGTCCGAAGAAGGCTTGTGATTGATATGATAAAAATCGCTGTTAAAAATTCAGGGTTGGTACTCGAAGATTAAAAAAAAATGGCTAAATTATATTCGGTTGATGTCCTTTAAAACTGCATTCTTAAAAAATTAGTAGCATTAGGGACCGGTTCCCCTACAAGTCCGGCTATGCCCTTTCTAAAACAACAATTATTAAAAACATTTAAAAAAATAATTAAAGCAGGCGTGGAACTAATCCTCAGTTGGTTTTAACTAATCAGTCTATTAAAACAGACGAGAAAGTTAATTATAAAATTTGAATAATGAAGCAGCAGCATATTTCTGATGTACCAACCGTGCGCGTTTTATTGCTGGGTGACAAAGGTAAATTTTTTAAATAAAGCCACAAACAAAATATACTTATATTTTAAAACCATTCTAGGTGTGGGTAAGACCGCTCTAACCAATTTGCTGGCCACCAGCGATGATACACCCACTCCTGCCTCACGCACCTTGAGATGGCCGCCGTATTGGACACTACAAGTGCGTCTCCATGAATATGCCAGCCGTGAGGGTATGCCACCCACACCCTCTTGGACTCCACCGTCCTCCGCTTCGGATTCAAATCTCAATCCTCATCGTACGCCAGCCACCAGCAAGATGTTATATTTTGTGGAGTTTTATGATCTAAATAGTTCGTTGAAAATGCCTCGGGAGCATAGAAATCGCCTCTTTCGCAGCATTGATGGCATTATACCAGTTTACAGCTGTTTGGATATGAAATCCCATGATAATCTGCATGATTGGCTGTATGAGCCACTGAAGCAAATTTCCAAGTTTCGGCACGGACGTGCAAGACCTATACTAACTCGTCATCATGTGCCCATTTTGGTAGTGGGCACCAGAATGGACAAATTGAAGAAACGACGACTAAAACGTTCAGGTTGTATAGCCTATCAGTTGGGGGCACAGGAGATGCTACTGAATTGTCTCAATGAAGAGAGTTTAGGCTCAAAGACGCGTAATGAGGGTAAAATGCGTCGTTTTCTGAATCAAGTGGTGGAGTTCAAGAAACAGTTTCCAATAAGGCCACGCTTTTAAGTACATATTTTCCATATTTACCAAAATATATATAGAAATATAATTTGTATGATTCATTCATAAACCAAAAGTCTTTTGCTTTGTTTAGCTGGGGGGCCATTGCATTTAACGTCCGCCCAGGAAATGCAAATGCAGCATCAAATGACCCAATAGCTCGGCATCTCCGTCCTCCGCCAGGCTATGCGAGGTATGACCAAAAAGTGAGTGGGCGCCTGAGGAGCCACATCATTAAAGGCCACACACTGACAATACACATACATATGTACATACAGTGAATCAATAAAGTTTTGGCACACCTTCATTTTCAAACTTAAAGAAATTATAAAGATGTAATATTTATTGTTCAACATTTGATTTCGTTTTCAAAAAAAAAATTTAATTTTCTTTAGTTTAGATGCAAATTGATAATAACTATAAAATGCACGATTTGTATGTCAAACATGAAAGAAAGTCGGTCAAGCCCGTCTATAACATACTCTGCAGCCTTAATGTCGCAGCTCGCATTTGGTCACGAGTCAAACGGCCAGTTAACACACAACGCACAACGCAGTGCGCTCTCTAATAGCCTATTTCCACTGGCTTCATTTCTTATCATTTTCATTTCTAAAAATGATGCTGTTTCCATTGATAAATCTTCATCATTTTGATATTCGCAATGCCACGTTGACAAAAACAGCTGAATGGTTTGATTTAAACAACAGGCGCTACTTTCAAACTCACGGGGAGTTTTTTCAATATTTACCCAAAAAAAGACATACCCGGCAGGAAAGCAATTACACTGGGCGAACGCATTGTTAACGCCCTGAATAATCAGCAGAAAGCTAAATACACAACTAATTTTGACTAAATTATATTATAAACAAAATTGCGCCTTATTTTTAAATTCAAATCAATAGTTTATTGGTGATGACACTTTCTATTTCCAGAGAGTAACGAGTAGTGCCAGAGAGTAGCGAGTACTTTTTAAAAAAATACCAAATTCCTTCGTGGGGAATGCCATCATTTTTGAGAAATGAAGGAAATGAAGGGCAAAATGCAACAACAATTTGTATGGAAGAAATGATATCATTTTCTTCATTTCTTGTCATTTCAAGAAATGAAGCTTCATTTCTTTGGTGGAAATAGGCTATAAGTCTCTCTCTCTCTCTCTCTCTCTTTCTCTCTCACTAAGATTGCTTCTGCTGAACGCAATGCTTAGGGTGGGTGGTGGGTGTTAACTGACCGTTTTTTGCTCATAACTTGAGTATCGTTCATCCGATCTTTATCATTCCTTCAGCGAATCGATAAATATTTTTGAGTACTAGATATCTACTCTAGAAAGTATGAACCATCTATCATCAAAACTGTAGGAGATATGACGTTTTTTCCAAATTGCGGGGGCGCGAGGGGGCGTGGCAAAAATTGAAGATGATGGAGAAGATGAAACTTGATCTGCCTGCAAGTATAAGAAATATATGTCCCATACATGTCAAACCTCTCTCTCTTACCATCTCTGAGATCTCTTCGTTCATACGGACGGACGGACAGACAGACAGACAGACAGACAGACAGACAGACAGACAGACGGACAGACGGACATGGCTATATCGACTCGGCTGTTGATGCTGATCAAGAATATATATACTTTATAGGGTCGGAAATGATTCCTTCTCCCTGTTACATACTTTTGCACAAACTTAATATACTCTATGTACTTTCGGTACAGAGTATAAAAAGTTAAGGCACACATAAATTTCAATGGTTTATGTCGGATTTTGGAGCTCTTAATACTTGGTTAAGCCTCCCTTGGCTTCTAAGCGTCTACGCATACTTTCTACTAAGTTGGCAGTCTCTGCTGGGGTTATATTTACTCATTCTTTCAGTAGAGCTTGCTTTAATGAGTCCTTTGATGTTATGTGATGTTTCCGAATTTTCCTTTCCAGTAGGTGACAAGTAATGCAATGATAGATTAGCCATTCCTGACCCAGATATGACGAATGTTTTGGGTCGTTATTTTGTTGAAACAACCACTGGTGTCCATTTAAGCCCAATTTTTCAAAACTGCTTACCAAGTTTTCACTTAAAAGGTTTATATAATATATATTCTACATTTTCGCGTCTACAAAAACCAAAATTTTCAACTCCAAAAATAGCTAAGCACCCCCATACCATAACATTTTCTCCGTCGTGCTTAACTGTTTCGATGACATTATTTGATTGCAGCTCTTTGATAGGGTTTTGCCAATTTTTTATGATCCATCTGAACCGAATAGGTTAAACTTTGATTCGTCACTAAAATTTACGCTATTTCAAAATGCTTCCGGCTTACTAACATGAAGTTTGGCGAACTGTAAGCTCTTTTTCTTTTTAACCATTGACATGAATGTTTCACGCCGAGGTACTCGTCCACGATACCCCGCTCTACATAGCGCATTCCTCCCAGTTTGTGGATGAAAGGTTGCTTCAAAGGATTCCTCAACTTGAGTGCATAATTTCACAGCCGATATTTTTGGGTTTTGCGGCACTGCAGCATCTATAGCCCGCTCCTGACGCAATGATAATTTTTCGGTGTTCTTGATCTCGTCTCTTGCTCTATATTTCCGGTATTTATGTAATGTTTTATAATGTTTCGAACACTTTTATATGACCTATAGTTAAGTAGTTCCAATTTCGCGATATGACTTTAGCTGTAAGTGAAGATTTGCGATCAATTTCCGAACTTTTAGAGAAATCTCCGTACCTCTGCCCATTTTACCTTGCTGTGACGAAATTCAGTACAATCCTAACTGTATATGCATCATTGACCAATGAAAATGCATTGAGAAACAAAATTGTGCAAAGAACTATCGATACTAGCTATGGTAAGCTTATGGTTTTTTAATAGTATACGATAGTATAAAGAATCGTATGTTTTTTTATTCCAGACTGAAATATTGAAGTAAAAAATGTTTGGAGAATATTTTTTATTTGTATTTTTATTAAAAATATATAGTTTTTTCTGTCAGAACCAGAGGCCATTAGCCTTATAAGTTTTATATGACTTTTTAATATAAATTACAAGTAAAGGAATTTTATTTGACTTTTATTATTTACTTCAGAAATATAATGGTAATTGTCTAATATAGGGTCCTCCTCTTAGAAAATTAAAAAAAAAAGTTCCTTGCAGGCCTAAAAACTAAAACTATGGTTCCAGCCCTAGTGGCAACCGGATAGTTACAAAATATATACATATATCGATACTTTCCGCTATTAAAAAAGTATCATTTCGATATTGATTTTTTGTTGTAAAAAAATCGATATTATCGATATTTTAAAACATTGGATACATTTTCACAATAAGCAGTTCTATATTAGGCTGCCTTCACACTGTTCGACACATAATGACATAATATTCTAGTACGCCTTCATGTTGTCTTGTTTTTAATGTAAATAACTTATCAATTGACATGTTCGAAATATTAGAATATGTCACACGATACTTTTGGTGTAAATTCGCATGAGGCTTGAATGTATCAGTGAGTACTTTTTTCACATCGCTTAAGCCTCTTCTGGTCCAGGCAGCTGAATTTTACATGTTTTTTAAAAACTTGTGGAAAGAAATCGGGAAAAAATTTTGGAATTCAGTTTTTCTTATTTGTTTGCACAATTCTTTAAAAACGAGAAAGGAAAGCTAACTTTGTCTGTGCCGAAGTTTTAATACACTTGAAAAAGCTCGCTCCAAAGGTAAACGATTTCGACCAAACTGCGCAGATCAGTTTGAAAACATTTAATTTTAATAATGACCGAGTTAATGAACGCTAACATTGAAAAAAAAATTTTTTTTTACAAAAACCCATTTTCCGACCAAACATTTCTATGGCAGCTACAAGAAGTAGTCATCCGATCCGGGTTCCGACATATTAGCAGCGTGCAGCTAAAAGAAGACACTGTGCAAAATTTCAGCTCGATAGCTTCAAAACTGAGGGACTTGTTCGCGTAGAAACAGGCAGACGGACAGACAGACGGACGGACAAAGCTCAATCAACTCAGCTCGTCAAGCTGATCAAGACTATATATACTTTATGTGGTCGGAGATGATCCTTCTATCTCCATTGAAAACAAAAAAGTTTTTCTCACTAGAACTACTTTTTCGACCGATCCTTCGTATGGCAGCTATATGCTATAGTCATCCGATTTGAATCAAACTTGGTAGGATAGTGTAGTAGCATATTATATTAATCAGTAACACGTTTGAGAGCGAAAGCATTGAAAACAAAATAGTTTCTCATACTAAGACTTTTTTCAGACATATCTTATGTATGGCAGCTATACTATATAGTTGTCCGATTTTCATAAAACTTGGTGGAATTTTGTAAAAGCATAGAAAACTTATTAATACGAGGTTTGGGAATGTTTGCGTTGAAGACAAAAAAGTTTTTCTAGCTTAGGGCCGGTTTCTCTTCTTCCAGATAGCTGCTATGTATCAAATAATCCAACAAATGGTGAAATTTCGATTTCATTGCCTACTAATTGCATCATAAGCTATCTGCTACTTCGGCCTCCAGATAGCCACTATGTGTTGTGGCTATAATAGCCTATTTCCACCAAAGAAATGAAGCTTCATTTCTTGAAATGACAAGAAATGAAGAAAATGATATCATTTCTTCCATACAAATTGTTGTTGCATTTTGCCCTTCATTTCTTTCATTTCTCAAAAATGATGGCATTCCCCACGAAGGAATTTGGTATTTTTTTAAAAAGTACTCGCTACTCTCTGGCACTACTCGTTACTCTCTGGAAATAGAAAGTGTCATCACCAATAAACTATTGATTTGAATTTAAAAATAAGGCGCAATTTTGTTTATAATATAATTTAGTCAAAATTAGTTGTGTATTTAGCTTTCTGCTGATTATTCAGGGCGTTAACAATGCGTTCGCCCAGTGTAATTGCTTTCCTGCCGGGTATGTCTTTTTTTGGGTATATATTGCAAAAACTCCCCGTGAGTTTGAAAGTGGCGCCTGTTGTTTAAATCAAACCATTCAGCTGTTTTTATCAACGTGGCATTGCGAATATCAAAATGATGAAGATTTGTCAATGGAAACAGCATCATTTTTAGAAATGAAAATGATAAGAAATGAAGCCAGTGGAAATAGGCTATTAGATAGGCATTTGACTTTTTGCCATTCACTGTAAATTGACATAATATTTGGGGTGGGTTTATAATTTGTGCTAAGCAAAACAATTTATAAAATGAATTTGAACCGGGCTATTTACCTTCACTCACTGGAAGATTCTGATGGAGACATTGTGCCAATTTATAGAGAGAGAGTATACAACCCGAGCCCGAACTTCTTTGAGGACATGGAAGATTTCGTATTCATAAAAAGATTCCGGCTTTTATAGACTACATGTCTACTCCTTTTAACAAAAACTGATAGCCAGCTCGAGCCGATCACTAATCGGTTTGTACTATCAACAACAACTATTAACAAACTTAACATAATCCATCTCTTTAGGAAATGTTTCTTGTCTCCAATGAAGAAGCTGCTTTTAGCATTGAGATTCTATGATTGTGGAAATATCCTAATTACTGTTTGGGACATTTGTGGAGTGAGCATAGCCACAGCAAGTCGGGTAGTGAAAGAAGTTTTCTATGCCATGGCATCATTACCCAGCAGTTACATTAAGTTTGGGGGACCCCAATGAAGTCATAAGACACTTTTATAAAATTGCTAAATTCCCGAAGGTTTTGGGAGCTATTGATTGCACCCATGTACGGATTCAATCGGCAGGCGGTGACCATGTCGAGATATACCGTAACAGACAGGGATATTTCTCGATAAATGTACAAGCAGTATCTAGCGCAAAGTTATTTTTGCAAAATGTGGTTGCAAGATGGCCTGGTTCATCCCATGATAGCCTAAGCAGTGCGCTGAATTCCGGTCTTGCAGTTTTGCCCATGATTGCTCCTTTTGTTTCGATGACATTCTTGTTCTCCTCAACTAGAGCTACTAGTTCCCATTCCTCCTCGTCTGTAAAGTTCTTAGCACGTGGCCATTTTGGTGTGTTTTCCATAATTTCAGATGACAGCCAAACTTTTAACCAGCATAAAATGACACAGCAAATCAGCTGTTTGACAGTGCTGCCAGATTTCCACTGGAAGGGCTACCACCTTATTAGAGAATTTGTCATTCGTATGTAAACGTTTTGGATAAGCTTATATATTGGTTTTGTAATCCAATTTAGTTATGTGGGACTTTATCTATTGCATAGAGTTACTTGTCAAATAGCTATTTCTCACTTATTTAGAAGATGAGAAATCGGTCCTAAAACTATTTTTTCGACCGATAGTTTCGATGGCAGCTATATGCTATAGTCATCCGATACGGCCGCTTCTGACAAATGTGCAAATGTGTTTGTACCAAGAGGCTTCGTGCAAAGTTTGGTTAAGATAGCTTTAAAACTGACGGAGGAGATAGCATAGCATAGCAACTCAGCTCGTCATGCTGATCAAAAATATATATACTTTGTGTAGTCGGAGATGCTTCCTTCTATGCGTTACAAACATGTGGACAATTTTAATATACCCTCTACAAGGGTATAAAAAGATATTTTCCGAGTTGATGTCTCCGAATTTAATGATAATTGGCCTAATAGGATTATTCAATAGCTCTAAAAAGTTGTTTGGGCAAATTAAGAACCAAAAATAAAATGTATTAGCAATTCTTGAAAAATTTTCTATACTAATATTTTTGGGATAACCTGACAAAAATGGCTATAATTTCCTCAATTTTCAAGCTACCGACGAGTTCAGCCACTCAAAATGATTGGAAAAGAGCGGCTTGTACATGTTTTTTTGAAAATTTTTGAAGGATGGGCCTTTTTTACTAGACTAAGTTGTTTTGAAGAAATCCTTTTTTTCAAATAAATGTTTTAGAAAAATGTTTTTCAAAACTGTTTTCAAAAGGGCTTTTTAACCCTGAACATTTGAAAAACAATTCAAAACTCTATCTTAAACCGTTCTCAAGTTATTGAAAATTTTAAAAATTTAAAATTTTTCCCTTTTAAAGCCCCATACGGACATCCGACGTTCGTAATTTAGCTAACTTCGTCATATGTTTCGCCACTGTGGAACGTAAGAGTAGCGTGACCAGACTTAAGAAAAAATTACGCCGAAAATTGAAGTTTGTGGTATTTTTAGTTTTACTGGCGTACTTACTGGTGGGTCACACTGCTCGATCATCTGTTTTTTGTTTTGATGCCAAGTTGACATATATTTGCAAGTGAAATTGGAGTAACTGCTGGTTGTGGCCCCATCTTGTATGCTCTCTCCCACCTGAGTTGACGACAGCACAGTCTCAGAAATGCACTCTTCTATATCCACTGCAGAATTGTCCAGGCACGCAGCAGGAAGCAAGGGGTCCGTTTGAAATGTCCTGTAAAATAATGAATCTTTCATTAAACTAATTTACAAAACTATTATTGATCGGCTTACCTGCGCTTTGATGAGACATTTGGCAGAAACGACATTAATGCGCCGAGTTCCCAATCAATGTTCACATCGTCCATAAATGAAGGGCTATCTATTGGCTCACCACCGGCACTACCAGTCTTCATCTGCTTTGCGCTTCTCCCATGATAGCGATAGCTCTCCCTCAAAGTCTTAAAGCCTTTTCGGCAATCAGCCACTGTAACATATTGGTACAAATTTTAATCGAATTGATCAAAGTGTTAATTTTTCACATATGTACATGTACATACATACCTTCTTTTTATACCCGTTACTCGTAGAGTAAAAGGGTATACTAAAGTCGTGCAAATGTATGTAACAGGCAGAAGGAATCATTTCCGACCATATAAAGTATATATATTCTTGGTCAGCATCAACAGCCGATTCGATATAGCCATGTCCGTCTGTCCGTCCGTCCGTCTGTCTGTATGAACACCTAGATCTCAGAGACTAGAAGAGCTAGAGCAACCAAATTTGAAATGTAGACTCCTATTGTCTGCACGCAGATCAAGTTTATTTTCAATTTTTGCCACGCCCCCTCACGCCCCCGCAATTTGGAAAAAACGTCATATCTCCTACAGTTTTGATGATAGATGGTTCGTACTTTCTAGAGATATCTAGTACTCAAAATTATTTATCGATTTGCTGAAGGAATGATAAAGATCGGATGAACGATACTCAAGTTATGAGCAAAAAACCGTCAGTTAACACCCACCACCCACCCCACCCATAACCTAAGCATTGCGTTCAGCAGCAATCTTAGTGAGAGAGAGAGAGAGAGAGAGAGAGAGAGAGAGAGACTTAGAGAGCGCACTGCGTTGTGTGTTAACTGGCCGTTTGACTCGTGACCAAATTCGAGCTGCGACATTAAGGGTGCAGAGTATGTAATAGTCGGGCTTGACCGACTTTCTTTCTTGTTATACCCGTTACTCGTAGATTAAAAGGGTATACTAAAGTCGTGCAAATGTATGTAACAGGCAGAAGGAATCATTTCCGACCATATAAAGTATATATATTCTTGATCAGCATCAACAGCCGATTCGATATAGCCATGTCCGTCTGTCCGTCTGTCCGTCTGACCGTCTGTCCGTCTGTCCGTCTGTCCGTCCGTCCGTCTGTCTGTATGAACACCTAGATCTCAGAGACTAGAAGAGCTAGAGCAACCAATTTTGAAATGTAGACTCCTATTGTCTGCACGCAGATCAAGTTTATTTCAAATTTTTGCCACGCCCACCCCCGCCCCCACAATAAAAAATGTTGAATATCTCCCACAATTTTTGAGATATCGATCTCAAATTTAAAATGTACATTTATATTCGCAAAATCAATAAGCCCTGAAATTTTCATCAAGATCGGATGATAAATAGCCGAGTTAAAAAAATGTTGCATACTTTTCGGCTGACCCACCTCAGGCATACAGGAAGGCTATTAAACATTTGTTTCCATGAGTAACGGGTATATCGAAGTCGGTTAGAGCCGACTTTAACTTACGCTCTCGTTTTTATTAGGAAAGGTGATACGTTTTCAAAAGTTTTGTTGTCTGATCTGTTTATCGTGATGAATTTGGAGTCATTTATGTTGGATTTAGTAATTGACAAATGTCTATTAATATCTGGCGGATAATAAATAGCCGAGTTAAAAAATGTTGCACACTTTTCGGCTGACCCACCTCAGGCATACAGGAAGGCTATTAAACATTTGTTTCCATGAGTAACGGGTATATCGAAGTCGGTTAGAGCCGACTTTAACTTACGCTCTCGTTTTGTAATATCGCGGCCACTTCTCCCCAAGCCATGTTTACAAAGCTTAAGTCCGAATGCTTGGGGTGCGAAAGATCCCAAATGACTTCCCGCTCTTTCACCGCCAATATCAAAGAAATTTTTTCATCATGTGAAAACATTTCCAACCGACTCTTTCGTTTTTGCTTTTATGCCATGTTCATTTTTATTATTATTATACCCGTTACTCGTAGAGTAAAAGGGTATACTAAAGTCGTGCAAATGTATGTAACAGGCAGAAGGAATCATTTCCGACCATATAAAGTATATATATTCTTGATCAGCATCAACAGCCGAGTCGATATAGCCATGTCTGTCTGTCCGTCCGTCCGTCTGTCTGTATGAACACCTAGATCTCAGAGACTAGAAGAGCTAGAGCAACCAATTTTGGAATGTAGACTCCTATTGTCTGCACGCAGATCAAGTTTATTTCAAATTTTTGCCACGCCCACCCTCGCCTCCACAATAGAAAATGTTGAATAACTCCCACAATTTTTGAGATATCGATCTCAAATTCAAAACGTAAATTTATATTCCCAACATCTATAAGCCCTCCAATTTTCATCAAGATCGGATAATAAATAGCCGAGATAAGAAAATGTTGCATACTTTTCGGCTGACCCACCTCAGGCATACAGGAAGGCTATTAAACATTTGTTTCCATGAGTAACGGGTATATCGAAGTCGGTTAGAGCCGACTTTAACTTACGCTCTCGTTTTTCACTTTAGCTTAATGCACTCCAGCTGATCGATGAGCAGAGTGACATAACAAGATGCATTCTCAATGCTGCGTCAGTTGCTCAAAGCACAATAAGGCCCACAGCCACTTTACATAGTCTCCACAAATGTGCTGTTAAGCGCTACATTGACTGTTAAGGGTGACATTCAAATTCTGATCTCCGTACTTGCAAAAAGTTCAAGTGGCGAAGTTGTAACTTCTGCTTCTTCTTCCCTCAATTTTTGTATGAAACTTCTCGCTACTTCGGATGTCCGTATGGGGCTTAAGAGTATAACTTTCGCAAAACAGCTCCCAGTTTTTTGGGGTTAAGCCTTTTTCATAATAAGCTCCCTTTGGGTCAATTATCATCCAATTCGGAGACATCAACTCAGAAAATATCTCTTTTTGATTGGAATGTTCCATATATATCTTACTAATCCCTGCAGTTCTACGCCTCTGTCAATCAATGCTGATTCAGACCTGAGAAGTAGACCGAAATTTCAAAAATCGCGAAATTTCAACAATAGTCATTTGAGCTTACATTTTTCGAAAAATTTGCAAAATTTTATGAGTTTTGGGAATCATTAAGATTTGATAGATGACAATCGTAGACACGTAAATGGTTAGATCAAACGGACCAAAAAGTCACGAAATTTTCAAAATTTTTGTATGAGTTAGACTATGATGTAGACGAGTAAATTGACGGGTCAAGATCAAGCGGTCCAAAATATCCAGAAATACACAACATTCTATGATAAGTTCAGATTATCATGAAGATTCAATAGTTGGCAATTAAAGAGGGATAAATAGGAGGTGTCGGTCAATTGGCTTAAAGAAATTTTAACATTTCCAATATTTTTATGAGTAAAGATTGACATGAAGACGGGTCAATCGACGGGTAAACAGAAGATGTAGATCAAACGGACCAAAAAATCACGAAATAGAAAAAAAAATTTTATTGAGTTTAGACTATCATGAAGATTGAATAGACGGAAATTTCCAAGTAAGCTTCACTTCTTCGTTTTGTGTTTAAAATTCTAAAGGGGGGGTAATACATAGCATATAGATGTATAGTATATATGTATATATAGATATAGATGGTGACATAACATAAAGTCCATATGAAAATTTGCGATCACAACTTTGAAATATGACTCAAAACTTTTCTGGACCTTATGTCCGGCCATAAAGCGCATGGGCGTTAAGTCCGTATTTGTAATAGATTTTTTTGACAACAAAAACACTGCGTAGACAATATGACAAAAGGCTGAGGCTTAAACTAAGTTTCCAATGAGTCACCTTAAATCTTTGAACATTAGAAAAGACTACTTAATATTTCTTTCCCTGATTAACGGATATATCGAAGCTGGGCAGGGACTACTTTAACTTACCTTTTCATTTTTGTTGATTATTTTGTGTCATCAGTATTAGAGGCCAAAGTTCTATAATTTTTTGTATAGTTTCAGTGAGCTGCATTCTTTTTCTAATAAATATAATCAATTTATTTACATAACATTTTACAGAAATTGTACATTAAATATAAGCAGCCTTTTACGATAAGTGAAAAATCTTAATTAAAACCATGCCAAATAAGCCACAATAATTTTGGTTTCCAATATTTAAAATCTCTTATGGCTATACCTTTAGTTCACTTTCATTCATCTTTCTAGGAAATTCGATACTGTGGGCCAGTTTTCCTCATCCTGCTCTTCGTAGAGTCCCGTGGGATCCAATTTTTCAGCTAGCATCCTTAACTTTTCTTCACCATGAATATGTAAGCTTATTAAAAAATTGATCATTGCACTTTGAAATTTCGCTTTCAATTTAGTGAGAGCATCATAAGTATTCTCACAGGTCGACCGAAATTCCTCTGAACGTTCGTTTAAGTGCAGAGAATTTCCCTGACTTCTTATAAAATTCATCCTAAGTTGACATAATCTCACAATCTTTTTTTGTTGGGCGTCCAACTGAAGTACCAGCTGACAGAGTTTTTCCAAATTGCGTACACATTTTCTGGAACATTCGTCTAGAAAGCAACTTATCTTGACGGAGTTTTAGTAAACATCATGAACTTCAAGTATTTCATCCAGAGTTTTGGTGTTCTGACAAGCCTGTATCAGCTGTTCATACACACAAAAAAATATGTGGTTAAATTTAACCTATATTTTGGGTAAGAAATGCGCCAACCCAAAAAGTCGGTAAAATTCACAAAATTTGACAGTAACTATCACGTAAGCCTTTACGCAAAGAGAACTATTGCTATAGTAAATCAAACTGAAAATATCGTTTTGAAATGCGCCAACCCACAAAATTAGTAATATTAACCGATGCGTACAGTAAGTAAATTTTCTTACTGTGTGTACAGTAATTTTACCATAAAAATAGTAATTTAACAGCTGTTACTCAACTGAAGAAAAGTAGGGTTGGATATTATTTTCGCTGTCACAAGTTGCCAATCTACTTTGAGCTCATCATCATCCCAGACCAGAAGAGGCAACCTTAATACCCCCACCCACCAATTTTGGTTCTGAAACAATTGTTTGAATTAAACATATTTTTATTTTATTTGAAAAATGTTTACTTACTTGGGGGGGGATTCAACTCTGGGCCCTTGGACTGAACACGATTGGACGGACGTCTTTACCAGTTACGCTACGGCGCGCGTTAATAGAATTGCGTCTAACATATTACTTGTATTGAATCTGTCTAACCACATGCACGAAAAATTTCTTAAATGTCGCATAAATGAGACCACTAGTAATTCTCAAGTTCAAATTCAGTGAAAGTACAATATAAATATAAGGGCCAAACTCAAATTTTCTCAATAAACAATTTTCGCGGTTAGATTTACTGTCGGTAGAGTTAATCCGTGAAGCAACAAAATTCATTTAAAAAGTTATACTATTTATTTGTATGGTAAGATTTACTTGTGGGTACAGTTAATTGCTGCAAAAACAAAGTATGAGATGAAAAAATCACGTCAGAGTAACTATGGTAAAGATACTGTAGTTAGCAGTAACTTATTAAAACAACAAAATATGTGAAAAAATATTTGTGGTTGAATTTACTCAGCGTACAGTTGTTAAATGCAACAACAAAATACGAGCTAAAATAAATACGTCAACTTTACAATTTCTTCTGTAGATTTTACTGTTAGCACAGTTACCAAACAACAACAAAACCAAATGCATAAAAAATTTCGAAAAAAGTTACTGTCAGCGTTAGTTAATTTTACCCACCAGATTTTTTTGTGTGTAGGACTCATCCGGGGCATTCGATTTCAGATAACGCTATAGAGTATGCATAACGCTTGAGAAGAGTTTGATAATTTGCCCAACATCGGGGAGAATTTCCAAAGAAAAGAGCTCATAAAATTTATCATATTGTCTTGGCAGTCTTTCACAGAGCACATAGTTGACATGATGGAAATGCCATAAGTCGGGAAATATGGCATAAAATTGTGACAGGGCTTGTCCTAAAAGAACCTGCCAATGAGGCGGGAGCTTCCAGTGTAATATAAAACGTGACCAGCATAGTTCACCTTCGCTTAAAAGCTCAGCAAACATAGAGATCGGTATTATCGCGGGTTACAATCTCCTTCAACATATAATTAAATAGCTTTAAGTCGAAGAAATTTGCGGCCTGCTCCAGGACGGGCTCTAATAGGTCCATTAAGCTATTAACAAAATGCTCATCTCGTAGTAATATATATTTATGCAGCTTATGAAAAAGCTTGGCGGGTCGCATATGATTAGGTAAAGCCTTTGTGACCTTATTATGCAGTTTGTGAATCAGATGATAGAAAGCTTCTCCAAGTTGTTCTTGATACAACAGCTGGTAGGCGTTTGTTATTTCCTGTTCGGTAATGAAAGTTTCTAGTTCAATTTCCAAAAATTGAACAATAAATTGACGATATTTTCCCACGTTAAGGATTAAATTGGCGACATCTTGGTTCAAAAATGGAGGGGCTCTTTCAGTAAGTAACTTATATCTTCCACTCCAAAAATCTGCATTGCCTTCTTCCTCTATAAAAAATTGTACACAACCAGCCTCGGGTAACCATTGAGCTAAGTTCGCTATTAAAGCTTGACTGGCCAAGTTTAACCATTTTCATATTAACAATATTTCTCTTGTATCACTTATTATATTCAACTCTTCATTGAGCACTAACCACTTGTAGTGCAGTAAACCATTGAAAACGATATTGATAAGCATGGTTTTAGTTAAGATTTTTCACTTATCATAAAAGGCTGCTTATATTTAATGTACAATTTCTGTAAAATGTTATGTAAATAAATTGATTATATTTATTAGAAAAAGAATGCAGCTCTCTGAAACTATACAAAAAATTATAGAACTTTGGCCTCTAATACTGATGACACAAAATAATCAACAAAAATGAAAAGGTAAGTTAAAGTAGTCCCTGCCCAGCTTCGATATATCCGTTAATCAGGGAAAGCAATATTAAGTAGCCTTTCCCAATGCTAAAAGATTTAAGGTGACTCATTGGAAACTTAGTTTAAACCTCAGGCTTTTGTCATATTGTCTACGCAGTGTTTTTGTTGTCAAAAAAATCTATTACAAATACGGACTTAACGCCCATGCGCTTTATGGCCGGACATAAGGCCCAGAAAAGTTTTGAGTTATATTTCAAAGTTGTGATCGCAAATTTTCATATGGAGTTTATGTTATGTCACCATCTGTATCTATATATACATATATTCTATACATCTATATGCTATGTACTAGCCCCCCTTTAGAATTTTAAACACAAAACGAAGAAGTGAAGCTTACTTGGAAATTTCCGTCTATTCAATCTTCATGATAGTCTAAACTCATTAAAATTTTTTTTTCTATTTCGTGATTTTTTGGTCCGTTTGATCTACATCTTCTGTTTACCCGTCGATTGACCCGTCTTCATGTCAATCTTTACTCATAAAAATATTGGAAATGTTAAAATTTCTTTAAGCCAATTGACCGACACCTCCTATTTACCCCTCTTTAATTGCCAACTATTGAATCTTCATGATAATCTGAACTAATCATAAAATGTTGTGTATTTCTGGATATTTTGGACCGCTTGATCTTGACCCGTCAATTTACTCGTCTACATCATAGTCTAACTCATACACAAATTTTGAAAATTTCGTGACTTTTTGGACCGTTTGATCTAACCATTTACGTGTCTACGATTGTCATCTATCAAATCTTAATGATTCCCAAAACTCATAATATTTTGCAAATTTTTGGAAAAATGTAAGCTCCAACGACTATTTTTGAAATATCGCGATTTTTTGAACAGTTCGGTCTATATATTTAGACAATTCCTATATTTACCCATCTGCTACTGCCTTGCATTAGGTCTTTATAATAATCATTGGTCATATGAAAAATTTGCAAAATTTTGGAATGTTCAATCTACGCCTCCTATATAACAATGCCTCCGGTTTTTGGTCTACACCTCTTATAGATGCGTCTTCAATTGGCATTTATCCAATCTTCATAATAATCTTGGGTCCTAGGTCTACACCTTCTATTTACCAACTCCTGCAGTTTCATCTAACCATCAAGCGCTTTAATAAAACTATTATATTAATTTTGTAAATTTCGCAGGTTTTTTGGCCATTTAATTAAAAGTTATATAGCAAATTCAAGTAATGTTCAACTCCAGGTTATCAACTATCTGTGTGCCAAGTTTCATCCGAATCCTTTCAGCCCATTGTGCGTGATTGAGCAAACATACAAACTTTCACATTTATAATATCCCTTTAGTACGGCTCTGAATCAGAGTTGAATCAGCCCTGATTTGGAAGGCCTAGTACTGAAATCATGACTGCCTTTATTTGCATTTCAGTCATGAATTTAACACAGACAGGGCCTACTACGTCATGACCTTCGCTTGTTTCAGGCATGATTTCAGTACTCAACTCATGTGTTAGATTCATAAAACACTGAAAACAGTACTGAAATCAGTCATGAATTTTAGCAATTCAAACTTCTCAGGTCTGAATCAGCACTGACAAATTCAGTACAGAGGCGTAGAACTGCAGGGATTAGTAAGATATGTATGGAACATTCCAATCAAAAAGAGATATTTTCTGAGTTGATGTCTCCGAATCGGATGATAATTGACCCAAAGGGAGCTTATTATGAGAAAGTCTTAACCCCAAAAAACTGGGAGCTGTTTTGCGAAAGTTATACTCTTAAAAGGGAAAAATTTTAATTTTTTAAAATTTTGAATAACTTGAGAAGGGTTTAAGATAGAGTTTTGAATTGTTTTTCAAATGTTCAGGTTTAAAAAGCCCTTTTGAAAACAGTTTTGAAAAACATTTTTTTCAAACATTTATTTGAAAAAAAAGGATTTCTTCAAAACAACTTAGTCTAGTAAAAAAGGCCCATCCATCAAATATTTTCAAAAAAACATATGTAAAAGCCGCATCTTTTCCAATCATTTTGAGTGGCTGAACTCGTCGGTAGCTTGAAAGTTGAGGAAATTATAGAGATTTTTGTCATGTTATCCCAAAAATATCAGTATAGAAAATTTTTCAAGAATTGCTAATACATTTTATTTTTGGTTCTTAATTTGCCCAAACAACTTTTTAGAGCTATTGAATAATCCCATTAGGCCAATTATCATTAAATTCGGAGACATCAACTCGGAAAATATCTTTTTATACCCTTGTAGAGGGTATATTAAAATTTTCCACATGTTTGTAACGCATAGAAGGAAGCATCTCCGACCACACAAAGTATATATATTTTTGATCAGCATGACGAGCTGAGTTGATATAGCTATGTCCGTCTGTCCGTCCGTGTATTTTTATGCTATCTCCTCCGTCAGTTTTAAAGCTATCTTAACCAAACTTTGCACGAAGCCTCTTGGTACAAACACATTTGCACATTTGTCGGAAGCGGCCGGATCGGATGACTATAGCATATAGCTGCCATAGAAACTATCGGTCGAAAAAATAGTTTTAGTTAGAAAAACTTTTTTGTCTTCAACGCAAACATCCCCAAACCTCGTATTAATAAGTTTTCTATGCTTTTACAAAATTCCACCAAGTTTTATGAAAATCGGACAACTATATAGTATAGCTGCCATACATAAGATATGTCTGAAAAAAGTCTTAGTAGGAGAAACTATTTTGTTTTCAATGCTTTCGCTCTCAAACTTTATGTTATTGATCAATATTATATGCTACTACACTTACCTACCAAGTTTGATCCAAATCGGATGACTATAGCATATAGCTGCCATACGAACGATCGGTCGAAAAAGTAATTCTAGTGAGAAAAACTTTTTTGTTTTCAATGGAGATAGAAGGATCATCTCCGAGCACATAAAGTTCTTGATCAGCATGACGAGCATAGTCGACTGAGCTTTGTCCGTCCGTCTGTCTGTCCGTCTGTCTGTTTCTACGCGAACAAGTCCCTCAGTTTTGAAGCTATCGAGCTGAAATTTTGCACAGTGTCTTCTTTTAGCTGCACGCTGCTAATATGTCGGAACCCGGATCGGATGACTACTTCTTGTAGCTGCCATAGAAATGTATGGTCGGAAAATGGGTTTTTGTAAAAAAAACTTTTTTTTTCAATGTTAGCGTTCATTAACTCGGTCATTATTAAAATTAAATGTTTTCAAACTGATCTGCGCAGTTTGGTCGAAATCGTTTACCTTTGGAGCGAGCTTTTTCAAGTGTATTAAAACTTCGGCACAGACAAAGTTAGCTTTCCTTTCTCGTTTTTAAAGAATTGTGCAAACAAATAAGAAAAACTGAATTCCAAAATTTTTTCCCGATTTCTTTCCACAAGTTTTTAAAAAACATGTAAAATTCAGCTGCCTGGACCAGAAGAGGCTTAAGCGATGTGAAAAAAGTACTCACTGATACATTCAAGCCTCATGCGAATTTACACCAAAAGTATCGTGTGACATATTCTAATATTTCGAACATGTCAATTGATAAGTTATTTACATTAAAAACAAGACAACATGAAGGCGTACTAGAATATTATGTCATTATGTGTCGAACAGTGTGAAGGCAGCCTAATATAGAACTGCTTATTGTAAAAATGTATCCAATGTTTTAAAATATCGATAATATCGATTTTTTTACAACAAAAAATCAATATCGAAATGATACTTTTTTAATAGCGGAAAGTATCGATATATGTATATATTTTGTAACTATCCGGTTGCCACTAGGGCTGGAACCATAGTTTTAGTTTTTAGGCCTGCAAGGAACTTTTTTTTTTAATTTTCTAAGAGGAGGACCCTATATTAGACAATTACCATTATATTTCTGAAGTAAATAATAAAAGTCAAATAAAATTCCTTTACTTGTAATTTATATAAAAAAGTCATATAAAACTTATAAGGCTAATGGCCTCTGGTTCTGACAGAAAAAACTATATATTTTTAATAAAAATACAAATAAAAAATATTCTCCAAACATTTTTTACTTCAATATTTCAGTCTGGAATAAAAAAACATACGATTCTTTATACTATCGTATACTATTAAAAAACCATAAGCTTACCATAGCTAGTATCGATAGTTCTTTGCACAATTTTGTTTCTCAATGCATTTTCATTGGTCAATGATGCATATACAGTTAGGATTGTACTGAATTTCGTCACAGCAGGGTAAAATGGGCAGAGGTACGGAGATTTCTCTAAAAGTTCGGAAATTGATCGCAAATCTTCACTTACAGCTAAAGTCATATCGCGAAATTGGAACTACTTAACTATAGGTCATATAATAGTGTTCGAAACATTACAAAACATTACATAAATTCCGGAAATATAGAGCAAGAGACGAGATCAGGAACACCGAAAAAATTATCATTGCGTCAGGAGCGGGCTATAGATGCTGCAGTGCCGCAAAACCCAACGAGAGCGTAAGTTAAAGTCGGCTCTAACCGACTTCGAAATACCCGTTACTCACGGAAAGAAACGTTGAATAGCCTTCCTGTGTGTCTGAGGCAGGGCAGCCGAAAAGTATGCAACATTTTTTTAACTCGGCTATTTATCATCCGATCTTGATGAGGAGGGAGGGCATATAGATGTTGCGAATATTAATGTAAGTTTTAAATTTGAGATCGATATCTCAAAAATTGTGGGAGTTATTCAACATTTTTAATTGTGGGGGCGGGGGTGGGCTTGGCAAAAATTTGAAATAAACTTGATCTGCGTGCAGACAATAGGAGTCTACATTTCAAAATTGGTTGCTCTAGCTCTTCTAGTCTCTGAGATCTAGGTGTTCATACAGACGGACGGACAGACGGACAGACGGACGGACGGACAGACGGACATGGCTATATCGACTCGGCTGTTGATACTGATCAAGAATATATATACTTTATATGGTCGGAAATGATTCCTTCTGCCTGTTACATACATTTGCACGACTTTAGTATACCCTTTTACTCTACGAGTAACGGGTATAAAAATATCGGCTGTGAAATTATGCACTCAAGTTCAGGAATCCTTTGAAGCAACCTTTCATCCACAAACTGGGAGGAATTCGCTATGTAGAGCGGGGTATCATGGACGAGTACCTCGGCGTGAAACATTCATGTCAATGGTTAAAAAGAAAAAGAGCCCTCAGTTCGCCAAACTTCATGTTAGTAAGCCGGAAGCATCAAAGTTTAACCTATTCGGTTCAGATGGATCACAAAAAATTGGCAAAACCCTATCAAAGAGCTGCAATCAAATAATGTCATCGAAACAGTTAAGCACGACGGAGAAAATGTTATGGTATGGGGGTGCTTAGCTATCTCTGGAGTTGTAAATTTTGGTTTTTGTAGACGTGAAAATGTAGAATATATATTATATAAACCTTTTAAGTGAAAACTTGGTAAACAGTTTTGAAAAATTGGGCTTAAATGGACACCAGTGGTTGTTTCAACAAAATAACGACCCAAAACATTCGTCATATCTGGGTCAGGAATGGCTAATCTATCATTGCATTACTTGTCACCTACTGGAAAGGAAAATTCGGAAACATCACATAACATCAAAGGACTCATTAAAGCAAGCTCTACTGAAAGAATGAGTAAATATAACCCCAGGAGAGACTGCCAACTTAGTAGAAAGTATGCGTAGACGCTTAGAAGCCAAGGGAGGCTTAACCAAGTATTAAGAGCTCCAAAATCCGACATAAACCATTGAAATTTATGTGTGCCTAAACTTTATTGACATACAAATCGTGCATTTTATAGTTATCAATTTGCATCTGAACTATAAGGAAAATTAAATTTTTTTTTTTTTTAAAACGAAATCAAATGTTGAACAATAAATATTACATCTTTATAATTTCTTTAAGTTTGAAAATGAAGGTGTGCCAAAACTTTATTGATTCACTGTATGTACATTTGTGTATTTTCAGTGTGTGGCCTTTAATGATGTGGCTCCTCAGGCGCCCACTCACTTTTTGGTCATACCTCGCATAGCCTGGCGGAGGACGGAGATGCTGAGCTATTGGGTCATTTGATGCTGCATTTGCATTTCCTGGGCGGACGTAAAATGCAATGGCAGCTTATGAAAAAGCTTGGCGGGTCGCATATGATTAGGTAAAGCCTTTGTGACCTTATAATGCAGTTTGTGAATCAGATGATAGAAAGCTTCTCCAAGTTGTTCTTGATACAACAGCTGGTAGGCGTTTGTTATTTCCTGTTCGGTAATGAAAGGTTCTAGTTCAACTCCCAAAAATTGAACAATAAATTGACGAGATTTTCCCACGTTAAGGATTAAATGGGCGACTTCTTGGTTCAAAAATGGAGGGATTCTTTCCGTAAGTAACTTATATCTTCCACTCCAAAAATCTGCATTGTGTTCTTCCTCTATAAAAAATTCCACACAACCAGCCTCGGGTAGCAGTCCTTTCAGTAACCATTGAGCTAAGTTCGCTATTAAAGCTTGACTGGCCAAGTTTAACCATTTTTGTATTAACAATATTTCACTTGTATCACTTAGCATATTCAACTCTTCATTGAGCACTAACCATATGGGTTTTTCCTGGCAGGTTCGTTTCATTAAGCCAGTAAACCATTGAAAACGATATCGATAAGCTCTGCTTGCGCACCATAGACGCCTTAGACTACCAGGCTGGCATTGTTCTTTCTAGTAGAACTGATAGAATAGAAGTAGTTCTTGACGTAAACTCTTAGCCAAAGCGATTCCACTTGATCCTAAGTTCTTCAGACGTTCCTGTTGTTCCTGCAGCATTCGATACATATAACCGAAATTACCCAAATTTAAAAGCAAGCCAGATTCGCTGACGCTATGCTGTTTTTGCGGTAAGCGTAACACTAATCTTGACGTTTGGTAAGAATATTTAAGTTGCTCACATTCATAGCCCATCATGCCATGCAGAGCATCACGCTGACGTTCTATAAGCGATAGCGATTGTGTGGCACCAACACGATCAAATAGTTGACTACGTAAAGTCTCTAGGGTAACTCGTTCTCGACGGGTAAGGATATTATTTAATTGAAATTTGGCCAAGGCGAGCATTGCATTCGTATAGGATATATCTTTTGCATAACGTTCGTTGGCAAAACGTTCAAATTTCTTGCTCAAACGTTGGCGTATGTCAGACGCTTGCAACGACTTGGTTTGACACTTGGTGGGCTGTGCCAATATTTCGTAGAACTGTTCCCATTGCTCGAAAAAATCAGGAGCTAGGGGATCGTTGTGATGACATTGGTAGGAAGGTCTGCATTTATGAAGTTGTATGATTACACGGGGGGCGGCTATAATGTACCGCTGATGTTGCCATCGAGGTAGGGATGCTACCGAGGCAGTTTTAAATAAATCATCATTAGTTTTCTGTTCTTGCTGAGTCTCGAGATTTGGTCTGTCATTGGACAGTGCTAAAACCGGAAAGTCGAGTTGTGCTTCTTCTTCAGAACTATTGGCTAATTTTACGATTTTTTGCAAGGAGTTCTCGTTATTATTGAGCAGTTGCTCTTCTTGTTGAGCTGACACTTTCAATTCTCCAATACTCTGCACTTTGCTTAGCATTAAACGATTCTCGTAATCCTTAACTACTACCATATGTCTCATAAAGGCACATCCCTCAATCTTCAGACATTCCATTGCTCTTTGTGGAATATCTGGGATGCAGCTTTGCCGTGTTATTTCCCCCTGGGCCATTGGATTGAGTGTCACATTCGCCTTTTGCTCCATCAGTTTTATCACCTGTCCATTAATGTGATTTAAAAATTTCAAGCTGCAACTTCGGCTTTCCTCGTCATTCATTTTATTTGGCTTTTCTTCCTCAAACAGATCATTTAAAAAGTGGAAATATCCATTTCGTGTTTTTTCATCGATGTCGTATTTCTGTAGTTCTCTACGCAAAAACTGCAAGTGCGGATTGCCACCATCGGTTACTCTACTTTCCTGTGGATCTGGAGTCGGAACCGGAATCTTTGACCGTGGCCGTGGCACATCAGTCTGAGTACGACGTAGAGAAACCGTTTTCGAATCATCAGATGTGGGCAGTTGTGGACGTCGGGTTGAACTCTGGATTGTCAGAGATGACGGTGGTGATGGGTTCTGATCCATTTAAAGTTACTGGGCCTGTAAATGCAAAATTAGCTGAGGTTACATAGGTTCTTTTTTGTGTGTTACCTTTTATTATTTTAGTAAATTTTAGATCGAATTTTTATTTGGACAATTACGTAAAGATGAATACCAGACAGTACAGAATGTGACAGTACACACTGTACTCAAAGCATTCTACCTCATACGAATAATTATATCATCTATGATAGACAGCGCCAAGCTGATCCCAGATGGATAACCTAGACGTTCCTTGTCTTCTTTAAAAAAATATGCCACTTTAAATGCGTCGATAATAAAAATGGCAGGTTGATTCCGACTGAGAATCAGACCCATGTGCTACCAAAATGAAAACAAAGAGGCAGCGCTTGCTATAAATTTTTCGTTTGCAAGCACAAAAGTTGACATCGCTGGTCTAACCTAACGTATGCTGTTTACCCTTTTGCAAATTGGCATATAACGATTTTGGGAGTACTGCCAGATGATCCGATTTATACACACAAAATGTATCATGAATAATGCCCTTCAAAGTATGCAAACTTTATTTCCTTATAAAATGTTCTACTATAACGCAAACATTGATTGCCAATTATGGCAGCGTCATACATATTCCACACTGTAAATTCATCCAGATTGTCGGACCAGTAATAGGTTTACAATATAATCGTGTGTTAAGCCAAATAGAAAATAAATATAAATCTGAATCATTCCTTAGTAAAAGCATTCAATAGTTTAAAGTGCACTAAGCACAATAAATTGTGTGTGTATTAACGTAGTATTAGTTATCTATTAAGCAAATCTTTAAATTCTTTCATACTTTCAGATAATAGGCGTTAAGCTCCGAGGATATTTTTGGAGAAATTTTTAAGGTGGTATACAGCTGAACTTCCTTATAGCGAATTCAGGGGAGATAAGAAAAACTTTGTTTTATAGAACGAAAGCTGTCCCGGCGCACGTTGCTACGCCCCCGTTAGTATTCTAAATACATTACAATAGCCATCTATCTAATCTTCAGGAAAATCTTATCTCAATTTAGAAGTTAGCAAAAAACTTCGTGCAAAGTTAGCATTGAAACTGACGGAGGAGATATCATAGAAACCGACGGACAGACGGACGGACAGTCGGACATGGCTATATCAACTCAGCTAGTCATGCTGATCAAGTATATATATACTTTATGTGGTCGGAGATGCTTTTTTCCATAAGTTACAAACATCTGGACAATTTTAATATAAATTCCCTCTACAAGGTCATAAAAAGGCATATCTTTAGTATTCAGTCCAATTTTCTCATAGTAAGGACTAAGAAAAGCTGTAAACAGATTATATTATTTAATTTATTTTGTCTTAAATGTAATGATAAGACAAATAATTTTTACAAAAAAATTTTTTTCGGTCTCGGTGGACCTTTTTGTGGAAATGCCCATACGTCGCAAAAGCCATATTAAATTAGTGTTAGTAAGAATTTTTTCATAATTGAAGCATCGTGTTCTTTTCCACAAAACGGACCACATATGTCAAGAACAAAGCCATTTGTGGTACAAATGGCAAAGGGCTTGCATAAATGGGTTTTCTTTTGTCCCGAATATGATTCATTGTTGCTGCTCTCTTGGTGCCGTACGTAGGTGCCATCGAAAATTAAGACCATCAATCCCAACCGATGACAATACGTTACGTCTGAACCCATCAATTGTTAATGTATGAGATCATAGTTTTAATCAGAGTATCTATATCGGATATGATCCACATTTCGACGGCGATTTCCGTATAAACGTTCTCATTTCGCTTTGAAATCCTACAACTTTACATATGAAGTGACGAAAACTTCTTCGGTCACTTAATATTGTTTGGAAACTTTGACCGTTTGAAATCGACTGCTGATTAAAATCGTCATATAATAACAATTTTCTTTCGACCTGATCTAGTAATCTCTGACATATTTGGCACTTCACATATAAACTTAAACAATTCTAATTCGAAATACATAAGAAATCGAAGTCGATATGTGGAACACACCCCTATATTTTTGAAATTTTCCCTATGAAGCATATCTTCAATTTTTTTCAAACTTGCCGGTAATGAGCTTTCAAGTTGGGGGAAATTCCAGGAAAAGTTTAAAGGTGGCGGTCCAACTCGAACTACCAAAACCATCACATTATATTTTTCTTTTATTTATACCGAAAAATGTTTTCAGTGAATGACACCAATTTTTCTGTTTTCAAAAACTTTGAAATCTTTCACAAAGGCTTACAAAAAAATTATTTTTGACGATATCTCAAGGACATGGCATAAAAATAACCCAGCATTGGGCCAGATCAGTTTGTTTTTAAGTAATCTATCAAATTATAAATGAAATTTCAAAATCCCAGACTTTAGGCCGCACCCCTTCATTTATCGGTCTAGAGTCTAGACCCTTTCACATATTAGGCATTTCTAAAAGTACGAGACTAAATGGTTTGAGGCTTATTTTCTTCTTAAATCAAAAAGGAAGTGTCTGGTTTCCATTTGTGATCGAAAATTAGCAGCAAGCTCATATTGATATCACCTTTTCAAATGAAAGGATACACGCTGCATTAAAAACCAACCATAAAAATAGAGGAAAGCTAACTTCAGCTCGACCAAAGTTTACATACCCTTGAATCTATTAAAATGTATAGATATAAAGGTTTTGAATGATTTTCATTCAACAATTTTAATTTCGGTTTGAGCAATGTTATTTCAGTGATTTCCCAAGCTTACCAATAGATAGCGCCTCTATTGTGTGGCTAGTTGTTTATATAATATAACAGCTATTTGATATATTCATCCGATTTTTATGAAACTCGACGAAATTATGTAGAAGCAGAAAATATTCATAGCTGGAAAGCATAAAGACTCAACCATTGAACACAAAAAAGTTTTTCACACTAGAACTACATTTTCAACCGATCGTTCCTTTGGCAGCTATATGCTATGGTCATCCGATTTGGATCAAACTTAACAGAAATATGTGAAAGCATATAATATTGAGCGAAAAATAAGCAATGTTAGAGACTCCAATGACTGTTGGAATCTTGTAAAGGAACAAAGTGATCAAACTGCAACTTCTTGTAATGGAAGTGACATAGAGCCATCTGAATTTAGCACATATTTTGAGACTCTTTTGAACCCAGTACAATTTGCTTCTGATGTACTCTATGCGGCGCCTGTAAGATCTAGATAGCCCAATTACAATAGCAGAAATAGTGGCGATGCTGGGATAAACAAAACCGAAAAAACCACCCAGTATATTTGGAATAGTTTACGAACATTTTCGGCAAGACGGCATAGATTTTCTAAGAGAACTAGCTGCGTGCTTTACAAAAATCTATAATGAAGGTGCTGGCCATGAGGAACTCCAAACTAGCATCCTAATCCCAATTTTTAGAAAAGGAAACGCAAGTGTGCAAAGATAATGATGTGAGTTCTAAGTCAGCGGCTGGCAGATTGGGTGGATGCAATGGATAAGATGAACGAGTTCCAGGCTGGTTTAAGAGCGAAATACTCAACAGTTGATAACGTCTACAGTCTGACTGCAGCTAAGCAGCAAAAGTTTGAGGAATGCATGATCTTGTGATAAAGTTAGCGCCGCCCAGGTATGACTCATAAGCATTTTCCATTTAAATGTCATGTAAAAAGTATTTAATACAATAAAAAACTTGTAAAAACCAAAAAAAAAAAGAGGAAAATTAAGATTAACCACAGAATATATACAAACATACAATCAACTTAAATCAAGTATGAAAATCTTAATACAAGCCGTACTCATTTGCTTTAACAAATGTCAATTCTCAATGCAGCAGACGGGCAGTTACCGGGCAGGTAACTGGACAAAAGCTTTTCACGATGATCACAATTGCGCCGTTTCTTCAGTTTTCTCATTTACTGGATGTCCTAGTGCCATGCCATTTATACGATCCAGAGTATTTAAAATTATTCTCCTCGCATTTGCGATCTCCCTCCTTGGGTCCCCGTGAACCGTACTTGTAGGTTATGGGCTTCACGTGATCCTTTTCGATCCTATGCAAAATTGGGGTAAAGATGCGCCAAGCCTCGCGTAACTCGTCGGAGCGCACAAAATGCATTTGTGAGCCACAGAACACATCCAATATGAGACGTTCATAGGCATCGGGCAGATAGGAATCCTTGTAACGTTGCTCGTATGTCAAATCCAGCTCGGTCTCCTCTATATCGAACGTGATGCCCGGACTTTTGGTCATCATTTTAAAGTACAATGCCTCGCCCGGCTGGACACGTATGACCAACTCGTTACGCTTGGTGGTACCCTCGAATATGTCACCAGGCACATCCTGATATTGTATGCGCACCTCAGCTTTGCGTTCGTTTAAGGCCTTGCCGCATCGGAGTATGAAAGGCACACCCTGCCAGCGCTCGTTATTGATCTTGAGCACAGCCAAAGCATACGTGGGCGTGGTGGAATCATTGCTTACAGTCGGATCATCCAAATACCCAGTGCGTTCGTCCTCTGTTTTTCCCTGGGGATCGCCCACATACTGACCCAACACCATATCGTTCAATTTCAAGGCCTCAATGCTCTTTAACACCTTGACCTTCTCGTCGCGTATGTCGTCCGGATGACAGCTAACTGGCTTTTCCATGGCCACCAGTGAGAGTATTTGCAGCAAATGATTCTGCATGACATCGCGTATGATGCCAAACTCATCGAAATAACCACCACGACCCTGAGTGCCGAACGGCTCCTTAAAGGTGATCAACACCGAGGCAATGTTCTCTCGATTCCAAGTGGAACTGAGAATCTTGTTGCCAAAGCGTATGGTCATCAGATTCTGCACCATCTCCTTGCCGAGATAATGGTCAATGCGATACAGCTGCTCCTCCTCAAACAAACCAGCGAGATGATCGCTCAAAGCTTTAGAGGAGACATCATCACGGCCGAAGGGCTTCTCGACAATCACACGGTTCCAGCCACTGCAAGAAAATTTAAGTTAAAGATATTTAAAAAATTAATAATAACTATAACTGAGGTTAAATCTTCAATTGAAACAATTATAGTCTGTACCAAAGGTATAAAAAGTATATTAAGTTTGTGCAAATGTAAATATAAAGTATGTATATTTCTGTATGTAGAATCCTGGGAGACTCGTAGTCTTTTTTAGAGACTTTTCATTGACATGTAGACGAAATTCTTTATTTGGTTTTACTAGTTTTTCTTCAAATTTTTCGGTTCTGGACACCAAATCGTGAACCGAGCCGGTCTCCTTTCAATAATACTGAACCGAACCGAAGATATTTGCCAATTTTCAAATTTGTATCAGGAAACTGAATTACACGAAACATCTCGCATCGGTAAAGTCGGTCGACCTTCAGCAAGAGAGAGTATGCATGAATGGTGTTATCGTGCCTGACATAATCTATGCGCACTTGGCAAAATATCAAATAATGAGTCCTTCTAAATTCTTCATCAGAGGAATTAAGATGTCAAGTTGCAGAAAGAGCTGAACAATTGTAAATTAAATGTTTCAGTGTACATTTCTCCCCTCCTTTGAAGCGACATCCGACTTTTCAAAACATTGAGGTATATAAATTGGGTATCCCCCAAAAATAGGCATCGCTGGAAGATGCTTCCCAGAAGGTCTTTGCTAAAACCGCAATGATCTGGAAAGACTACCAAATAAGACTAACCGATGCTTTTGAATACAACGGATCAGCTAAGGGCCCGTGAAGCCCCTGAGATATCGCTGCGATATCCTTATCGGTAAGGATATTTAAAGTGATGCCTTGTCTTGAAAATTTGCCTGTCTAACATTTACCCCCGATGTCCTTATGCCTTGGGAACCCAAATGCCATCTTAGGAGAGATTTGTGGCAGTGGTTTACTGATACCGAATCGAATGATACTGAGCCAAGGGGGGTATTAGGGTATCCAACCGAAACCAAAACTGCGGGACAACAAATTTTTGTAATATTTTATTATCGTCAGTGGAAGTCACGAAAATTGATTTACACTTATGTGTGTCAGATGAAAAAACTCAAAGGTACAAATATATTTTAAAAAACAATAAAGCCATTTTCATTTAAAAATGTTTGTTGTTATTTGCTGATCCTTATATCTTAGCTTACAAACAGCGGGCCAAGTTTTGTTAAGATCAGATGTAATTCTAGTCGGAACTAGGATATTTGGGATCGGTCAATTAGTAGTGGAGTTATGGGGGTTTAGGCCCACCGCACACAGACAGCGGAGCGAAGCGTAGCGTATCAGCTTTGGAAAATCAAACACACAGAGCACATAGCGAGCCCGCATACCAACAGCTTAGCTGAGCAGAGCATTTTTTATGTAAAATAAGTAAGCTCCGCTGTCTGTGTGCGGGGGGCCTTAAAGCCAAAATTACGAAAATCGAAATTTTTCCCCGCTTGGTCCTAACTCCGTTTTTTCTTGGCCGATCTTAAATATCCTAATTCCGACCAGAATGGTGGGTATTAGTAGTTTAAAAAAAAAATTGAAAATCGGTCAACATCGGTACTCTTTATCTTCTTGCAAACCTTTGGAAAAAAGAGGTTTCGAGGTAAATGCATTAAAAGTTTCAACAGTGGGTTTTGTTAAAATAAAAATTATTTTGAATAGATTTCAACCATTGATTTGATGTAAGCTTTCTTTGAAAAAAAAAAATAATCAAAATCGGTTAAAAAGTTCTGCAAGACATGGTAAAAAAATCACCAACAATTTTTATTTAGAAAATTACGAACATTTTATAACTTGTTTAGAAGTTTTTCACAAATGGGTCTTCCTTTTTGAAACCGAACGGTTTTAAAATTCACCATTTTTGATTTCTATAAAAAAAAAATCAGAAACTAGATCTCGACACTTCCACCTAAACGTGATTTTCGGTTTTGCAAAAAATTTGTTTGTTAATTTTATAAACAATTTCAAAAATCGTCAAAAACGGAATATAAAAACTGAGTTTCTCAGGTTTGGTTTATCGGAGAGGTCTCGGGTTGATATTGCAGAAAAGCATTTTACTGTATCTACTTAAATCATAGTTTAATACATTTTTAAAATATTTAATAATATTAAGCAGGGAATCAAACCGAATCGTATTTCGGTTCCGTGTTCTGGTACGTACCGAAACTTATGTTTCGGTAAAAGGTTCTGTTTTGGTTCTAACATTATTTCGGTATTCGGTTCCGAATCAATACCTGGATTTTTATTTCGGTATGCCGGTACGTACCGGTATGTACCGTTAAAATATAAAGAAAGATCGGGCATTGGTTTTGCGTGCATCCGATTTCATAGCAAAGACATAATAATTACACCCCGGTAAACAAACGTTCTACGCTTATTTGCCCTTTTCAAAGACATATATAAATACAATAGTAGAAACTTTGTCAAGTTTACTGACCCCTAATTTAACTTCATCTTCTTTGATTTGTGAAGTATAAGGTTCGTTTCGATGACCGGTTCCGGACCTTATCAAACCTGAGGTTTTGGTTCGAACCTTGGTTCATAACATCGTGAGATATTTGAAACATTTTTGCGTTAAAATTAAAACCTTCTTGGCCTTATTTTTGTTGAAGAGGACACATTTAACTTACTATTTGATATATCTATCTACTGCTATGGACTAAGGGGAACGCTATCAATCATACGTCCCCTTCTAAAAGTCCCTGGTTCTTCCAATATGTACATGTTAATGTGTCATGTTACAACTTGACTATTACTCTATTCCTTCTCATAGTCGGAATATTCCCAGTTTGGATATGGCTTACAAAACTGATCTCCATTGGATATTGCCCCAACCGATCCTAGTACTAAACAATGACTTTTTCCAGCCGTAATATAAAGAAACTTATAAAAGTCGATTTTAATAATTTTCTGAACCGAACGTTTTTCCAAACAGAAGAATTCCGGCTCGGGTTCGGGTTCTCGAGGTAATAGATTTCAAAAGTTCGGTAGATGGTGCGGTTTGATGGACCCAAAAAATTCGAACCGAACCGGTTCTGCGGGGCTCAGTTCCGGATCGTTTTGCAGCCTTGAAAATTAATAATGATCCATGTCATTAAACTGTTTTGTGAAAATATTGTATTTTCCTGTTGCTTTTCGTACAAATACATGTATGTATCGAATTAGCCTCCACTTTCAGCTAACGGATTTGTGCCAGAGCTGCTGTCCACATTCAGTTTCACTTGAACAGAAATGGATAACACAAGTACTTTTCTGTTCAATGTTTATCATGACATTATAATAAGGAATGAGGGTCTAAGAATATAAGGATGCAATATTTTAGAAAGACTGGTCTTGCGTTTTTCTATTTCACAATACAAAAGTTTTGCTAAACCAGACTCTTTTTTTGAAAGCTTACGATTTAACCAAATTGCGTAAAAGTCCCCCAAAACCAACTGCCAGTTTTGCAGTCTTGTTTTTGCACCCAGAAACGTAACTGTACCGGTACAATGTTTCGGTTCTTTTCGATCTTTTCGGTTCCAAGAATATCGGTTCTCGCATACCGGTATTCAAAAAATTAAAAATATGGGTTCCGGTTCTGGTTCTGAGTTTTAGTCGGTTCTTTTCGGTACTACTGGTTCCGGTTCTGGTTCCGGTTTGATTCCCTGATATTAAGTAGTTGTTGCTTAAATTTTATATATAATTTTTTCTTAGTGCTAACTACCATGATATAGCTTCTAAGGATAAACAAATTATTGCCCTAAGCATAACTTAAATTACGGTGCTTTCAAAAAGATGGAGACTTTTATAGTTTAAAAGATATTCATTTTTGAAGTTATAAACAAAGAAAAATATTTTAAAGCTGTGTGGTTGAAACTGGGCAATTAAGCTTTATATTTATCAAGCTTTTCAAAAATGTCAACTTCAGGCAGATCAGACATCAATATCATATAGCTGCCATAGGAATGCTGAATTTGATTGTGGTATAATTTTGTTTGCAAACTATGGTCACACTACACCACAACAAAATTCAATTAATCATGTTGTTAAGAATGTTGTTAAGACCCTAACACCCTAATGTGTAGAACGTTTAAGCAAATAAAAACAGTCGAAAAAAAATTTTCTGAAGGTATACAGTACCCTTAAATTAAAATGTATATTTAAACGGTTTTAAGCCGATAACCGCAACGATTATTTTGTAACCGAAATGAAACAGATAACCGTAACCGAAAGAATTTGATTTTAATGACCGTAACCGTAACCAAAACCGAAACCGATATTTGATTCCCTGGTTTTTATGTCGGCTTAACTGTCAGAAAACAAGCTTATCTTACTCAGCGCATGTAAGGGCTTTTTTAATCGCAAGGATTTCTGCCTGAAAGACATTACACTAGTATATATTTGGTTCTGGCGGACCTTGATTCCAAGCTTATCTGGATGGAATGCAGATGTGATAGGGGGTAGAGAAATATTCTTGTAGCTGACATCAGTCAGTAAGGCAGTAGTCAAGTAATTAGACAGCATCCCGTAGGATGTTGAAGTGTTCGAAATTAGTTAAGCGTCATTGTTTCCTCTCATGAGCTGCTAACCGATGACCCATCTCCTTAATGGATGGGGTGTCCAGTATAGCATCTATAGCATCAACGGGTGTTATGCAAAGCGCACCAGTGATACATACTTTACTATGCGCTAGACTTTGGAATACCAACGCTCTTGGGCTGTCTTCTCTTAAACTGGCCAACATATTCACACTCCGCACAGCAAGACCGGTCATACGACCGGTCAGTTATACAATTGCGGTGTAAGTCTATCGTACTTTGCTTGGAATCGTCCCTTCTACACGCATACCTTGTCGCTGTTGACGTTCCAGTTAAGCTTTCTTTGGAGTGTAAGACTGTTAGTTGATGGCAGAGTTTCTCTGTTGAGCTTAATAGCAGGGCTTAATACCGAAACCGGTACCGGAACCGTTAACCGAAATAAACCGTTTCAAATCAAGTACCGGAACCGGAATCGATTCAAATTATTTTTTGAGAACCGAAAACCGTTTACCGTTATTAATGGAAACGATAGCACCAGAACGAAACCGAAACGTTGGTACCGGTACAGTTTCGGTTTTTTTTACTTTTACAGAGCGCATCGTAGATTTGCTAAAATATTGCCTGGCTGCAGATGATGACTTCCTTCTGCCCCGGAAAATGTGGGACTCAGTTCGCGAAATTGTACGCATATTAGAACCAGCGGAAGTGGCCACAACCAAACTTCAACCGAAAATCTTGTTTTCGGTGATGTTTATTCCATTTGTATACACTGCAAATTTGAAATATAAAAAAATTCGTCCTCTCTAACAAAACAGCAACTGGATTCCATTAAGACTTTTCTCGCACTTAAACGTGTTTGAAACCATGAAAACATTCTTAACTGGTGGTCAGAATCCTCCACAAAGTTCCCAGAATTGTATGAGATTTCAAAAGTAGTGCTTTCTGTTTCAGCTACGCAGGTTAGCGGCGAACGCCTATTCTCTGGCGAAAAATTTATAATAAATCCGCTTAGAAGTACACTGCTCGCCACTTGAATAGGACACCCTGTATGCTCTCTTTAAAACTGCTCGTAACTCAAAAACGAAATGGTAGAATAACGGTATTTTTTGCATATTATCTTTGTACAAGCATTCTTCGCTCTTTCTGGTATATTCCAAGTTTTGGAATAGAACCGTTATAAAGTTGTTTGCACTTTATGTGAGCATTCGCAAAAATTCAATGGAATTTTTGCGCCGCTTGAATAGAACATGCATTTTATTTGGTCGGTATCGTTGACACGTGCACACAAATTTTGGTTTACTTAAACTTTTTGCTTTAATTGAAGTGTATATAAAATTTAAAAAAATTTAATTGGGGCGTGGCACTTCATTATCTGAGTCGGAGAAAGGAAAAATCCAAGCTTACAAGGATTCTGGCCTTTCTATTGCCAAAATAGCAAAAAAAGTCGACAGGAGCCGTCACGCCATAATACATTTTTTAAATAATGAGGCTAATTTTGGTAAAAACATGAAGGGCCGCACCCACAGTGTGCTTACCATCGCGGACAAGCGACTTATATTAAGAGAAGCTTCCAATTCGCACGACTCTTTGGCCAAGATAAGGGAAAAATGCAACGTTAAAGCAAGTTTGACAACCATGCGTCGTGTTATTAATAATGCTACACACCTGAAGAGACTAAAAATCAAGAAGAAGCCACCTCTTAACCCGGCTCGGAAGTTACAACGCCTTGATTTCGCGCGCGCACATGTCACCTGGACTTCGGAGTGGCAACGTGTTGTCTTTTCGGACGAAAAAAAGTTTAATTTGGAGGGCCCCGATGGCTACAGCTACTATTTTCATGATCTTCGAAAAGAACCACACCATCTTGATAAGTTGCACAGCAGTGCTGGAGGTATTATGGTATGGGGGGCCATTTCCTATTATGGCACCTGTGAGCTTACATTTATTCCAACCACCATGAATGCGTTGTGTTATAATGGTATATTGAAAGAGGCCTTTCCACACTTCCAAACTCTTTTTGCAAATCTAAAATGGATTGATCAACATGATAATGCCCCTATACATACGGCCCGGATTGATAAATCGTATATAGCGAGCCAAAACGTGGAGTTATTAAACTGGCCACCCTATTCACCGGACTTGAATATCATTGAGAATGTGTGGGGATGGCTAACACGTGAAGTATATGGATCAGGTCAGCAATATTCGAGCGTTCCCGAACTAATTGCAGCTATCAAATTAGCATGGGGCTCGATATCGTTGAATTATTTGTGAAAATTGTATGCATCCCTTCCAGACCGAATGTGTGAGGTTTTGGAGAAAAAAGGAGGCTCAACACACTATTAAAAACTTTTTTTGGTTTAAAAACATGTTAGTAATTTCTTATTTAAGTAATATTGTTATTTGAAAGGGATTGAAATATTCTTAAATTGTTTTAAGATAAAGTGTCCTATTCAAGTGGTGCAAAATGAAGACTCCAAAATTTGTTACTTATTGGTTAACAATGTTTTTTGTATACTTACAACTTTTGAATAATTTTGTAATTTTCGTCTAATTACTACATTTAAATAAACTTTATAAGAAAACAAAAATTATTTTCTAGATGGCTTGGTTTAGCAGCAATTAACTATAGAAAATCGACTTTAGAGGTGTCCTATTCAAGTGGCTAGCAGTGTAATATGAACTCATCCACTTTGAATGCAATTATGTTCTTGCTAGCAAATCACAAGAATGCTATATTAGTTAAATAAGACGTGGACGTTTAAAATTCAAAGTTAATTTCGAAAGCTTATGAATGAGTATATAATGTTATCATAATTTCTAACATGTTAACTACGAAAAAAAATACGAAATATGAAATAGTCCATTTAATGTTACTTTAAATGTGAAACCATTAATTTTGTGTTGAGTTTTGATTCGTTTTATTACACAGGAATAAAATGATTTAGATTTATCTCAGAATTTAATTTTTCCGATATTAAAAATAAGTAGTTCTTATTCCTGTATGTACCGGTACGTACCGGTATACCGAAATAAAAATCCGGGTACCGTATCGAAACCGAAAACCGAAATTAAATGAAAACCGAAATGGAACCTTTAACCAAAACATTTATGTCGGGAAGTACCGGAACCGGTGCCGAAATTCGTTTCGGGAATATGCCCTGCTTAATAGGGACAATAGCGGGAATCTTGTGTGTTTTGGTAACGAGTACAAGATCCGTTTTAATGGGCCTAGGCGTGTTATGCTTTCGACTAGTGGGAGAGCGGTATTATTGCATTGAGTTGCAGACCTACAAGTCGTTATATCGCCTCAAGAAGAAATGACGATAGACTCATGGGACGTAAATCTTTAGGAGTGATATGCGATGCTATGCCCGCAGAGGATATTCTTCATACCAACCCTAGTTTTTAACCAGTGGTTTGGAATTAAGCCACACGAAAATCCGCCAACGAAAATACTTTCAGTTCATCTAATGGCCATTTTCCCTGTACTGGGCTTTTGATTGAGGGATCGTATCCCTGCTTTGTAAGAGTGATTGTGAGTTTATGAGAAAATCTAAAAATTTCTATCAGTCCAGGAGTGGTCCAGGAGTTATCTACAGATAATAGTTCTATGTATCAAGTACTATAAAAAATAATAATAATAATATCTGTACCTTCTTTACTTACCACATAGACATGCAGATCTGCTTAATATTCACCGTCACCTCATCGAAAACACTGGGCGGCAAAGCTAGGTAGAAAATGCGATTCGCCTTGTTCTTGTTCTCCATTAGCTCCAACTGCTGGTTGAGTAACTCAAATCCCGTCCTGCCATCATAACTGCCAGACACATATTCATTAAGGGCCCAGAACTTTTCGTATTTCGCCTCTTCCATCGGCTGTACCTTCATATACTGCCTACAATTGTTCTTCAATTGGGGAATGCTTAGCTTGGAGCGTGCATAGCCACAGAATTTGGTGGGTGTGGGTAATAGATCATCACGATATAGCCACCAAAGAGTGGGATAGATCTTTTTCTTGGCCAGATCGCCCTGTTTTAAAAGGAAAAAGATTAGAGCTTCAAATCTACAGTAACAAAAGTGTAAACTTACCGAAGCACCGAAGATCACAAATGTATGCGGAATTTGTCCATCGAAGTGAGTGCCCTCGCATACCATGGTGTGAGACTTCAGGGACTTGATGATGCGATCCAAAGCCGTGTGTTCTATGAAAGAAGAAATGAACAGTACTGTCAGACCAGAAGTGTCGGCTCTGCCCTTGGGTTGACCTTATTTGTAGTGGGGGAACACACAAATTGCAATTGATAAGCACTCGATTAGATGCTATCTATTTGATACACCTGCAATCAGTTAAATCACTTAAAAAACCATGCGAACCACCTAGCCGCGATTTGACCGCTCACAGAGGTCGCTAGATCTTATACTGGGAGGTATCTTTCGATGCGGTTGCAAAAACTGAACAAACTGCTGTGCTTGGCTTGACTTTGAAATGTGTAAGTGCCACCGACAGCGGCGACGACTGCGATGCGACGCAACGCGATGCGACGTTAAAGCTGCCAGCGCAAAGTGCAATTTTACATATCCAAAAACAATAGCAACAACACCCAGCCTCTATATACGCAGCTATTGCGAGATCGCGCGATCGATCATTAGCCATACTAAGTTAATAGCCGACTCGATGGGGTCGCTGATTGGTTTCGCCCTGCGTACAACAAAAGAGGAAGTGTAGTAGATATTTTCACTCTTTCTATCTACAGGGGTCAACAAAATTGGTAACCAAGCGAAAAACTAAAAATGATTGCGCGGGCCAACACAGCTCAACTGTGCATTCGAGGGACTTCTCTCAATTTCTTGGCGTGTGTGCTTGTAATTTTCTCACAACAGAAAGGGACCTTAGTTTGAGAAACTTTTTCATGGCTAATTACTTCAAAGCTGGCTTGGGAAATATCTGGGTAAAGGCGGCCGGTTGTGTAAAAATTTTAAGTGAAACAACTTTTAATACCCTTGCAAAGGGTCTCAGTTTTAAAGCTATCGAGCTGAAATTTTGCACAGAGTGTTTTCTTAACGGCACGCTGCTAATATGTCGCAACCGACCGGATCGGATGACTATATCTTATAGCTGCCATAGGAACCATCGGTCAAAAAATGGGTCTTGGTGAGAAAAACTTTTTTGTTTTCAATGTTAGCGTCCTCAAACTCGGTCATTATGAATATTATATGCTTTCAAACAGATTTACAAATTTTGGTCAAAATCGGATAACTATATCTTATAGCTGCCATAGTACCGATCGGTCGGAAAAAGGGTCTTAGTGGTAAAAACTTTTTTGTTTTAAAGTAAATCGTTCTTCAGATCGGTGATTATAAGTATTAAACGCTTTCAAACTAATTTAAACGAGAAGGCCAATCTAACTTCGTCTGTGCCGAAGTTTTTATACCCTTGCAAATGCTGTTTTTGAAATGTCAGAGTTTAAGAACGCTTACATAAAAATCTAACAATTTTTTAACTAAAACCCATTTTCCAATTTCGCGAATCCTTTTGAAAACATATCAAATTAACAATCGCGGAGTTTAAGAGAGATGAAATTTAAAACAGAAAAGTTTTTTCTCACTACGACTCATTTTCCGACCGATCGGTCCTATGGCAGCTATAAGATATAGTCATCCGATATTGACCAAAATTTGCAAATCTATTTAAAAGCATATAATATTAATTATGGCTGAGTTTTATGACGCTAGCATTGAAAACAAAAAAGTTTTTCTCACTAAGACCCATTTTTTGACCGATGGTTCCTATGGCAGCCTGAAGATATAATCATCTGATTTCGACCAAATTTTTCAAATTAGTTTGAAAGCGTTTAATATTAATAATCACCGACCTTAAGAACGATTTACATGAAAAAAAAATTGTCCAGATGTTTGTAACGCATAGAAGGAAGCATTTTTGATCACATAAATTATATATATTCTTGAGCAGCATGACGAGCTGAGTTGAAATAGCCATGTCCGTCTGTCCGTCCGTTTCTATGCCGTCTCCTCCGTCAATTTTAAAGCTATCTTAACCAAACTTTGCACAAAGTCTTTTGGTACAAATACGCTGCACTTTTTGTCGGAACCGGCAGGATTGCATGACTATAGTATATAGCTCTGCCATAGGAACCATCGGATGAAAATGTTGTTTTAGTGAGAAAAACTTTTTTCTCTTCAACGCAATCGTCCCCAACCTCGTATTTATAAGTTTTCTATGCTTTCACATAATTCCACCAAGTTTGATAGGACAACTATATCGTATAGCTGCCATTGAAATTGGGTGTAGAAAATGTATATAAAATATGTACATTTGGCCGAATGTACATATATGTGTTTGTGGAATCAGGCTACTTATTTATATAAATTATACAAGCTTCTTCTTCTTCTTTATTTATAAATTGTGCAAGCTTCGGCCTGATAAGCATCGCAACCGTTTGACAACCGTTTGACGTCCTTGGCCTCTGCAATAAATGCCCTCCACTCGCTTCTGCATTGTTCGAGCTGGCACCAGTTGTTCACACCAAGGTTGGAAATGTCTTTCCGCACTTGATCATCCCATCTTAGTGGTGGGCGACCCCTCCTGCCTTGTCCTCCAAAGTCAGCCGCCTTCGCTTTGTACGTTTTTTTACTGGAGCTTCTTCATCCATCCGGATTACATGTCCTAACCAGCGCAGCCGCTGTTGCTTTATGCGCTTGACTAGACTGATGTCCTTATAGAGCTCATACAGTTCGTGATTCATTCGAATGCGGTATCCATCGCCAACTTTTAAAGGTTCATAGATCCTCCGAAAGATTTTTCGCTCGAACACGCCAATCGCCTCCTCATCCAACTGCTGTCATTGTCTGGATTGACTGGGATGATGAGCGACTTGTATAGTGCTACTTTTGTTCTTCGAGAATATATAGCAGTATATACTCCATCAGTAGATTAAAGAAGTCACACGATAGGGTATCACCCTACCGAAAACCTCTCTTGGTATCAAATGGTTCGGAGAGGTTCTTTCCTATTTTGACGGAGCTTCGAGTGCTTCTCAAGGTCATCATGCAAAGTCGAACGTACTTTGCTGGTATACCAAAGGTAGACAGGGCGTCAAAGAACCTTGACCTTATCGGTGTGTCAAAGGCTAATTTATAATAAACAAAAAGATGGTTGGTTTTGATATTTCTCTAATAGGTCATCTCCAGGGTTTGTCGTAATGTGAATATCTGGTCTGTGGTGGATTTACCAGGTCTGAAACCACACTGATAAGGTCCGATCAGTGTGCTAATAAGCGGCTTTAGACGTTCACAAATAATGCAAGACAGAATCTTATATGCGATGGAAAGGAGACTGATCCCGCAAACTGCAGGGTCTCCTTTTTTAAAAAGTGGGCAAATTACACTTAGACTCCAATCTTCCGGCATGCTCTCGTCGAACCATATTCTGCTGAGGAGTTGGTGCATGCACCTTACCAACTCCTCGCCTCCAGCCTTAATTATTATTATTAATTATACAAGCTACAAGGGTATATAAACTTCGGTCGAGCCGAAGTTAGCTTTCCTCTATTTTTATACACTTGAAAAGTGTATTATAATTTTGCCCAGGAGTTTGCAACGCATAGAAGGAATCATCTTCGACCACATAAAGTATATATATTCTTGATCAGCATGACGAGCTGAGTCGATTGAGGCTTTGTCCGTCCGTCTGTCCGTCCGTACGTCTGTCCTTTTGTCTGTTTCTACGTAAACTTGTCCCTCAGTTTTTAAGCTATCGAGCTGAAATTTTACACAGAGTCTTCTTTTGGCTGCACGCTGCTAATATGTCGGAATATGCCGCCAGGATCGCATGACTACTTCTTGTAGCTGCCATGGAGACGATCGTTCGAAAAATGGGTTTTTGTGAGAAAAATTGTTTGTTTTCAATGTTAGCGTTCTTAAACTCGGTCATTATTAAAATTAAATGTTTTCAAACTGATCTGCGAAGTTTGGTTGAAATCGCTAACCTTTGGAGCGAGCTTTTTCAAGTGTATTAAAACTTCGGCTAGCTGTATACCCGACGACGCCCGGGTCCTTTGCCTTGTGCGTATATGTATGTTTCTTATGGACCCATTAATATTACAGTTTGAACTAGCTTCAAATCGATATTAACATTTGAACCTGTCCAAACTGGTTCGAATGTTCCCACACACCAAAATTTTCAGTTTATAAAAGTTTACGCTCAAAATATCCAACATCTATATTTTAAATGTTGCTAAGATATTCCCCTAAAAAGATTTAAAAAGAATTAACATTTAAAATTTTTTTTAAATTTTTGAGTTTAAATCCGAAACTCATCCCCTTTATTTTCCATATATTTCAAATTTTCGATTTTGAGGGCGAGCCCACTAAATGTAGTCCCATCGGGGCAAATCTTTTTCTTATATCTATGTGGACCAAAACGAAACTTTTTCCGCCCGGTATTTTAAAATTGAAAAAAAATTAATATAAGGGCCAGTGCCCATAGATTACATTTACTTTTGCTTTCAAAAATCGTTCTGAGGGTACAAAGCGTCGATAAAGATTGCATAAGAAACCATAAAAAACTATGTGATTGCAATTAACTGTAAGCTTTTGCTTTACATTATGACAGAAACTTCATAAATATAATAGTAGAAAAAATGCCCCGTGCACAAATGCTTAAGGCCTATACTCAGATGAGATAAAAATTTAGTTCGTCACGATACTTTACATAAATAGAAACAATTTTGAACAGTTTGAAATCTGATTGCTTTTGAACGGCAGTCCTATTTATATTAAATATAAAGCCGAACCAAATTTTTACCTCATCTGAGTATAGGCCTTTAAAACTAAATTTTGAAAAAAGTATGAATTACACAGGTTTACAAGCTTTTGCAACAAGGAAGATAGCAAACTTTCTATATGCATTTTTTGTCACTGAATTCAAATCATTTGTGCGTTTTCCCCCAGCACGTCAGGATTACGAGATATTTGCATAAACGTGTGTTGAGCAAGGTTTGTATACATTTGTTGGTCCTGAGACCACATTAAGTAACCTTTTCTAACGAAATTTGTTTTAATGTAAGCTGCATAGAATGGCGTTACAGAAAAACTAAACACGAAGTTTTGATTTTGCTCATAAGATACCAATTGTTGGATTTTAATATGGGAAAATATGGTTATTTTTTGATAAATCGATTTTTTTATCAAGTTTAAAAAGTTCTAGTCAAAGTTACATCAGGCTAGCTCAAGATCTATGGTTGAGTATAATTCTATATAAACAACACAAATCAACAGATATTAATTACAACATTTTGGAATAGCAATTGGGTATGTCCGTACAACGATTGCTGTTTCGAGAATATCCTCTCATCAGCGGACTTGTTTTGCTGTTCACACTTCAAACAAACATCCAGTTAGTATTTAAGCCTCTTTCAATCGGCGAATAAAGACATAGGAATTCCAATGTAAATTCGCAGACCAAATTTTGGCTATGGTTATTTTGTTTGAAGGAGTTTGTTTACCAATTTGTTGTAATTAATACTGTCACAGGTCACTAAGCCCCATATACGTTTAAAAAGTTCTATAAAAAAAAGGTCTGATGACAGAAAATATCTAAGTAAATTCTAATGGATAGTCCTTGGCCTCTTTTAATTTAACATATTTTCACTTGCATGGGGCCTGGGGGTGAAACCTATTTAAAAAAAAAATAGATGAAAGCTAGCTTCAGCTCGACCGAAGTTTATATACCCTTGCAGCTTGTATAATTTATATAAATTAAGGTTTTAAAATATAATTTTCGTCGAACATTCTTATTTGAGTTATTTCCCAAACTCAGCAATAGATGGCGCCATTACTTTGCCCATTTGCATGCCAGTTTGTTATATGGCAGCTATACGATATATTCTTCAGATTTTGACCAAACTCCCAAAATTGTCTCATAATATTCATAACTGGAAAGTAAAAAGACGCTACCACTGAAAACAAAAACGTTTTTCTCACTAGAACTACTTTTTCGACCATCATTCCTATGGCAGCTATATGCTATAGTCATCCGATTTGGATCAAACTTGGCAGAACTGTGTGGTAGCATATAATATTGATCAGTAACGAGTTTGGGAGCGATAGCATTGAAAACAGTTTTTCCTACTAAGACTTTTTTTCAGAACTATATTTTGTATGACAGCTATACTATATAGTTGACCGATTTTCATCAAACTTGGTGGAATTGTGTCAAAGCATAGAAATCGTATAAATACGAGGTTTGGGCACGTTCGCGTTGCGGCTATGTGATATAGTCATCCGATCCTGCCGCTTCCGAAAAATGTGCAGCGTCTTTGTTCCAAATAACTTCGTGCAAAGTTTGGTTAAGATAGCTTTAAAACTGACGGAGGAGATAGCATAGAATCAGACGGACAAACGGACATGGCTATGTGGTCGGAGATGCTTCCTTCTATGCGTTACAAACATCTGGACAATTTTAATATACCCTCTACAAGGGTATAATAAAAATCCGTTTTATTTTTATTATTAATACTCTGTACCAGAGATTAAACCCAAAAAAATATCGATTTGGGTTACGGTTACTGTTTTGGCCGATCGATTTATTCCGGTTACGGTTATATTACGGTTGTGGGATATGGGTTACGGTTCGGGTTACGGTTATTAGTATAAAATATCACTTCAGTATATGCAATAAGTTCAAAATTTATTATACAGAAGTATTTTCGCATATTTTAAAGTTTAACATTATAAGTTTTAACTAAAAGATAAGAAACCATCATATATATACAAAAGTATCATGTTAAGTTTAATTAATTAGATAAATATATTTTACACTAGTCAACGTATATACTATTTGTCGTTATGTACACTGCTCGCCACTTGAATAGGACACCTCTAAAGTCGATTTTCTATAGTTAATTGCTGCTAAACCAAGCCATCTAGGAAAATAATTTTTGTTTTCTTATAAAGTTTATTTAAATGTAGTAATTAGACGAAAATTACAAAATTATTCAAAAGTTGTAAGTATACAAAAAACATTGTTAACCAATAAGTAACAAATTTTGGAGTCTTCATTTTGCACCACTTGAATAGGACACTTTATCTAAAAACCATTTAAGAATATTTCAATCCTTTTCAATTAACAATATTACTTAAATAAGAAATTACTAACATGTTTTTAAACCAAAAAAAGTTTTTAATAGTGTGTTGAGCCTCCTTTTTTCTCCAAAACCTCACACATTCGGTCTGGAAGGGATGCATTCCCAAATAATTCAACGATATCGAGCCCCATGCTAATTTGATAGCTGCAATTAGTTCGGGTATATGATCCATATACTTCACGTGTTAGCCATCCCCACACATTCTCAATGATATTCAAGTCCGGTGAATATGGTGGCCAGTTTAATAACTCCACGTTTTGGCTCGCTATATACGATTTAAGAATCCGGGCCTATCATGTTGATAAATCCATTTTAGATTTGCAAAAAGAGTTTGGAAGTGTGGAAAGGCCTCTTTCAATATACCAATATAACACAACGCATTCATGGTGGTTGGAATAAATTTAAGCTCACAGGTGCCATAATAGGAAATGGCCCCCCATACCATAATACCTCCAGCACTGCTGTGCAACTTATCAAGATGGTGTGGTTCTCTTCGAAGATCATGAAAATAGTAGCTGTAGCCATCGGGGCCCTCCAAATTAAACTTTTTTCGTCCGAAAAGACAACACGTTGCCACTCCGAAGTCCAGGTGACATGTGCGCGCGCGAAATCAAGGCGTTGTAACTTCCGAGCCGGGTTAAGAGGTGGCTTCTTCTTGATTTTTAGTCTCTTCCGTGTGTGGCATTATTAATAACACGACGCATGGTTGTCAAACTTGCTTTAACGTTGCATTTTTCCCTTATCTTTGTCAAAGAGTCGTGCGAATTGGAAGCTTCTCTTAATATAATTCGCTTGTCCGCGATGGTAAGCACACTGTGGGTGCGGCCCTTCATGTTTTTACCATAATAAGCCTCGTTATTTAAAAAATTTGTTATGGCGTGACGGCTCCTGTCGACTGTTTTTGCTATTTTGGCAATAAAAAGGCCAGAATCCTTGTAAGCTTGGATTTTTCCTTTCTCCGACTCAGATAATGAAGTGCCACGCCCCATTTTAATTTTTTTAAATTTTTTATACACTTCAATTAAAGCAAAAAGTTTAAGTAAACCAAAATTTGTGTGCACGTGTCAACGATACCGACCAAATAAAATGCATGTTCTATTCAAGTGGCGCAAAAATTCCATTGAATTTTTGCGAATGCTCACATAAAGTGCAATCAACTTTATAACGGTTCTCTTCCAAAACTTGGAATATACCAGAAAGAGCGAATAATGCTTGCACAAAGATAATATGCAAAAAATAACGTTATTCTACCATTTCGTTTTCGAGTTACGAGCAGTTTTAAAGAGAGCATACAGGGTGTCCTATTCAAGTGGCGAGCAGTGTACCTCTATGTAACCAATGTTGATTCTAAGAAATGACATATTAATCGATATTGTAATTAGATCTAAATAGCATAATAACATTTAGTGTTTTACTATCCAAGGGACTCCTGCGAGGATGCATTATAAATTTTACTCCTGGAAACAAACGCTCAACACTTACTTGTGTGGGTGGAACTGCTAGCAAAACTCTTTTGCACGTGACATCTTAAAAGCGTCTACATCACTGCAAATTTCCAACAAACTTGAACAAGGACTGTTTTCCCCCTGATGTCTATGATGCGAGTGTGGAAATTTGATAACAATTTAATACAGTTATTTTTCTGCTCTGCAGATAAAGAAACATTATATCTCTGATCAAGAAATATTTCACATAAGTAAGCATCATTCTCGAACAGAGTAGGCTCTCTGAATTTGAACTCGTGAGACAAAACTTTGTCCAATGCTGAGTTGAGAGTTGATGTGTTCGATTTTAATTTTGCATTGAATCCAGATAGAAAGAAAAATCACCAAATTGTAACAGTTAGCTCTGCATTCTTGTCGTTGCAGCTTTTGCAGGCGCTAAAACTGTACTAATATCGCTATTCTTGTCCCACACCGTGTTTGGTAGTACCTAGGTATAAATACCTAGATACATACCTAGATCTTAATTTCATTTACCTAGGTCTTAATTTTCATTTACCTTAGGTAAGGTATTAGGTGCTTTTTACTTACGTGACTACTTTAACTGACAGCAGAAGGAATGGGCAGAAACCACATAGTAAGCCTAAGGGACTCTGAGAAGCTGGAAAGGGAGATCCTTATAATCCTCCAACCCTGAGACGAAATGGTGGCGGAGTACCACTTTGACAGGAATTTCACTGTATACAAAAGTAATAAGTGAGAATGGATCTTACTAGAAGAAACATATAAAATGCCACCACACACAATTCGGTGGTATACAGACGGGTCCCTGACACCTTGGGTAGCAGGACCGGGAACGAAAAGGTCTGAGGCAAAGGGAGAATTTGCAAGCATATTTCAAGCCGAACTATGTGCCATCTCCCGCTGTGCAGACCTTAATATGAGAAAAAACGAGAAGGCCAAGCTAACTTCGTCTGTGCCGAAGTTTTTATACCCTTGCAAATGCTGTTTTTGAAATGTCCGAGTTTAAGAACGCTTACATAAAAATCTAAAAAAATTTTAACTAAAACCCATTTTCCGACAGATAATCATCTGATTTCGACCAAATTTCGCGAATCTTTTTGAAAACATATCAGAATATAAAAATCGCCGAGTTTAAGAACGATAAAATTTAAAACAAAAAAGTTAATCTCACTAAGACTCATTTTCCGACCGATCGGTCCTATGGCAGCCTTTTGATATAGTCATCCGATTTCGACCAAATTTTGCGAATATATTTGAAAGCATACAGAATTAGTAATCAGGGAGTTTAAAGACGCTAACACTCAAAACAAAAAAAATTTCTTACTAAGAACTATTTTCGACCGATCGGTCCTATGGCAACCATAAGATATAGTCACCTGATGTCGATCAACCTTTTCAAATTAGTTTGAATGCTTTTAATATTTAGAATCACCGACTTAAAGAACGATTTACTTGAAAACAAAAAAGTTTTTTTCACTAAGACCCATTTTCCGACCGATCGGTCCTATGGCAGCTATATGTTATAGTCATCCGACTTTGACCAAAATTTGCAAATCTGTTTGAAAGCATTTAATACTAATTATGGCCGAGTTTTATGACGCTAGCATTGCAAACAAAAAAGTTTTTTTCACTAAGACCCATTTTCCGACCGATCGGTCCTATAGCAGCTATATGTTATAGTCATCCGACTTTGACCAAAATTTGCAAATCTGTTTGAAAGCATATAATACTAATTATGGCCGAGTTTTATGACGATAGCATTGAAAACAAAAAAGTTTTTCTCACTAAGACCCGTTTTTTGACCGATGGTTCCTATGGCAGCTATAAGATATAGTCATCCGATCCGGTTGGTTCCGACATATTAGCAGCGTGCAGTAAAAAGAAGACTCTGTGCAAAATTTCAGCTCGATAGCTTTAAAACTGAGAGACTAGTTTGCGTAGAAACAGACGGACAGACAGACGGACAGACAGACAGACGGACAGACAGACGGACAGACAGACGGACAAAGCTCAATCGACTCAGCTCATCGCCCTGATCAAGAATATATATAGTTTATGTGGTCGGAAATGAATATTTCTATGCGTTGCAAACTTCTGGGCAAAATTATAATACCCTTTGCAAGGGTATAACAAAAAAGTTTTTTTCACTAAGACCCATTTTCCGACCGATCGGTCCTATGGCAGCTATAAGATATAGTTCTCCGACTTTGACAAAAATTTGCAAATCTGTTTGAAAGCATATAATATTTATTATCGCCGAGTTTTATGACGCTAGCATTGAAAACAACAAATTTTTTTCTACTAAGACCCATTTTCCGACCTATTGTTCCTATGACAGCTATAAGATATAGTCATCCGATCTTGATCAAAATTTGCAAATCTGTTTGAAAGCATATAATATTAACAATGGCCAAGTTTAAGGCCGCTAACATTGAAAACTAAAAAGTTTTTCTTACTAAGACCCATTTTTTGACCGATGGTTCCTATGGCAGCTATAAGATATAGTCATCCGATCCGGTCGGTTCCGACATATTAGCAGCGTGCAGTAAAAAGAAGACTCTGTGCAAAATTTCAGCTCGTTAGCTTTAAAACTGAGAGACTAGTTTGCGTAGAAACAGACGGACAGACAGACGGACAGACAGACAGACGGACAGACAGACGGACAGACAGACGGACAGACAGACGGACGGACAAAGCTCAATCGACTCAGCTCGTCGCCCTGATCAAGAATATATATAGTTTATGGGGTCGGAAATGAATATTTCTATGCGTTGCAAACTTCTGGGCAAAATTATAATACCCTTTGCAAGGGTATAACTAGCACAATAGAGAAATAGCTATCCTCTCAGATAGCCAAGCAGCGCTCAATGCGCTTAGCAGCAATAAGTTCACCTCTAAGCTAGTTTCAGAGATAGAGAAAAAACTAGACCAACTAGGCAGCAGGAACAACCCCATTGTTCCATCCCTACGCTGGATACCGGGACACAACAACATTTCCTGAAACGAAATGGCCGACAAACTGGCACGCAAGGGTGCAGACACCGCAATGGTAGGCCCAGAACCCTACTACGGCATAGGCCAACACACCATAAAAGGACTCCTTAGAAGGGAAGAGAATACGCTTAGAACAGCCTCCTAAATAAACACCAGGGGCATGAGACAATCAAAAGCAATTATAGTGAATCACAACCTCAAAACGTTCCAAAAGTTAATCCAACAAGGAAAGAATGTCCTCAGGATCCTGACAGGGCCCTACACGGGCCACTGCAGACTGCGGAGCCACCTGTACAAGTTGTGAATAACAAACACCCAACTATGCAGATATTGCGAAGAGAAGGAGAAGTCCTCTGAACATATACTAGAACTTTGCGATGCTCTAGCGAGGCGCAGATTCAGTAGATTTGGGGAACACAGCTTACCCCCCAACAATATAAGTAACCTAGAACCCACGAAAATCCTGACATTCGTACAGGAAATAGGGCTGCTAGGAGAGTTGTAAACTCAGTAGGGGGCAGTGATTGAAAAGCTAATCAATTTTCTCACCTCGGTAAGGTACAAGGTAAATGTCAAAAAATATACGTAGGTAAGGTAAACGGTATACGGAAGTTCCAGTACCTAGGCAAAGGTAAAGGTACAAAAAAGGTATATCCAACACCACCTACCCGATGCTGTGAACTGAATGACGTGAACTATCCAACCAAATTTTGAGGTTTCATCGAAATTTCAACAAAAGTGTACGGAAAAAGAACAAAAGATTATCAGTACATCACAATTGGTTTTAGAATCGCAAAATTCTTGCGAAAGTGCAAATGGGAGCACGGCTTATAGTCCGCCTTCCTCTTATCTAGCATGGACCGTTTAGTTTTTGAACAGGGAATGTTTACTGGACGTCCAGTGATAGCCACAAACAGGTCCCTGAAACTTTTCTTTTCAACATGGCAGAGCGGCAACATCATGGCTATACTGTAATCGGCAGGAAAGATTCTCGTACGAAATTACCTAGTCCCTATATACCTATTGACAAGGTAAATGAACATTGAGACCTAGGTAAGTTAAAAGGTACTCGAATTTGAAAATAACAAGGTAATGTAAAACGTACACTAAAATATGTAACTAGGTAATTCCAAACACTGGCAGGGGGCACAATAGACCAGTATTAGTCGCGGTGCGCTATTTTCCCAACAACAAATAATAAACTAAGCTCGAAAATTATATTGAGAATATCAAGACTAGAAACTTCCTCATATGAATTAAATGTTTAAGTTTGATCCAATTTGCATTCATGTTTTCTACAAAAAGCGAAGAGCTAAATTCTTCATGAACCGAGGTTTAGCGACCTTCTAAACCAGCTCCGTGAACCCGAAGCTAAAAAGTTTCGCGGATTCGAACCCTTCCTGATTTTTAAAAGGTTTACAGCCCTGATAAAAATGAACAACAAATTTACGAGTGTGGCTAATAGGCTAATTACACTGAATATATCTAACATCCCACATCATGAGTCATAAGCATTTGCAGTGTCAAAATTTGTCATATTTGTAGCGTGGTCCTCTTAGACAGCAACCTCCTTAATATTTAGACAAAAGAAAAATTTACAAGTGTTGGCATATCAAATAGTTATTTAACATTTTAAGTCATGATGTGGGATGTTAGATGTGCCAGTGTAATTAGCCTATTACACACTGTTTTGATGTGAATCATGTTGATTGTTCAATTTTAAGAGAATCAGAGATCTAAATTGCATTTCTGGAGTGATTTTATCAAAGTATTTAAAGCGTGGACAGATTTGATAAAAAAAAAAATACATAGAATTCAGAAAAATGGATGAAATCTTCATTTGAGTCGATAGAACGATCTGTATCAGGGATGCCCAAGCCTATTCCGCAAGCCACGCATTTGTTTTTGCTTTACGCAAAGGAATAGCCCGCGCGCATACCATTTACGCGGCCATAAGATTGTAAAAAGCAAAAACAATTTCATATGCGTGCTCTCCTCCTTTCTTTCCGAACGAAGGTTTTGTTGTTGGCGCGTGTAGACCTGCAACAACAACATCATATGTGACTCTCTTTTCTCTCTTCTATGTCTCTGGCAAATTAAAAAGCAACAACAATGTTGCCTTTGCGTAGTCTGTGCTCGCAGGCGTGTGCTTGAGACAGCAATGACCGATCGATTTTCTCTTTCTATTTCTTGTGGTTGTTCTTGCTTGAGTTGTATTTTGTGCATTTGTATTGGCTTTCACGCACTCGTAAGCTCATTCTGGGCACCCCTGATCTATATAATTTAATGTTTAAAGATGATTTTATTTAAATGTTGACCGCCACTGCGCCTCTCTGCAACATATCGGCAGGTATGTTACGGATAAATTCTTCAATATTTGGCTTCCAGTGCGTCAACTGTTGCGGGCTTGTCGCTTTAGACATGAGCCTTAACATAGCCACACAAAAAATAGTCTAAAGGCGCTATATCACACGATCTACGCGACCAAATTGACCGGCCCCAAACGTGAAATAAACTGTTAACCGAACTCGCCTCTCAATTGGGCCATTGTTTCGCGTTGTCTGTGGCATGTGGCACCGTCTTGTTGAAACCACATGTCAGCCGAGTCCAGCTCTTCCATTTTGGGCAAAAAAAAAGTTTGTAATCATTGCACGGTAGCGCTCTCTGTTCACAGTAGCGTTCCTACCTTCGTCGTCTTTCAAAAAGTACGGTCCAATGATGCCACCTGCCCATTTTCCACACCAAACAGTGCCTTTTTCGGGATGCATTGGCAGTTCTTGCAATGCTTCTGGCTGCTCTTCAAACCGAATACGGCAATTCTGGTTTTTGACGTACCCAATGAGCCAAAAATTAACTTCGTCGCTGAAGACAATTTTTAAAATTTTTCGAATTCTCACGGAAAACGAATTTTGATAATAAACACATGTGACACGAAAACAGCTGCCAGATAGCTGCCAAAATCAGTTTGACCAAAAAGAAAGTTGCTAAAAAATCACCCTTTATTTATATTTCGGGAACAGGTCACACTAATGTAAATAGCTAAAAACTGGTAATACAAAAAAAAAAAAATTTTCAATTTTTTAGCATGAACGGCCTAACAACATTTTCAAGTTCGAGCGCTATTTATGTTGTTGTGAGTTGAAAAAATCAATTTTTCAATACAATATGTCAAATCATGAGGGATCAAACGCGAACCTTTTTAAGGTAAGGTGTTCATGCTAAATTTTACATATGTTGGTGGAGCTAATGTTTAGGGATGCCTCAATCTGACGGTATGTCACATGACGATCTTGCATTACCAGTTCACGAACAGCATCGATGATTTCTGGCACATAACCGATTTTAGACGACCTTAACGGAAATCGTCGCTGAGAGAACTACGAACACGATTGAATTCACTATACCAGCGATATAGAGTGGTTTTTGATGGTGCTTTATCGCCATACAAAGAACTGAGTTCATCGACACACTCTTGTTGAGATAATCCACTTCGAAAGTTGTGAAAAATAATCCAACGAAAACATTCTCTTGAAATTTCCGTTTTAAAGCCAAATTAATTTGTTCAGCTCACTGTAAACAACACAAATAGCGCTATTACATGAAAACGTTGTGAGACCATCTATGATAAAAAATGTCAAGCTTTATTTTGATATACCAGATTTTAGCCATTGACATCAGTTTTACTAGTTCCCGACATATAAATATTACCTCACGTACCTTTCATTGGACTACATTTCTTTTACGAACATTGCCAATTGATTTGTATGAGTATCCCATTTCCTCTACGGACGATATTCTCCAAATTCTGTGCGATGTTTAGCGTTAGTAAAAAAAAGTCGGTAATCATCGCATGGTTCTTTGCTCCATTGACTGTAACGTTGCGATTTTTATTATTTTTGAAACGGTCCAATGATGCAAACCGCACCAAACAGTGCGATTTTAAGGCTGCGTTGGCATCTCTTTAACTGCCTCTGGCTGCTCTTCAGACCAAATTCGGTAATTCTGTTTCGTTGACGTACAATAAATAACAATAAAAAATGTCAAACTTTTCTTGGAATTACCAGATTTTATCTATTGACATTAAAGTGACCAGTTCTCGAAATATAAGTTGCACTGCATGCACATTATTTAGTGTTTTGTTTTTGGCTTAATTTTTAATAAAAAGTTGGCTTAAAGTTGCACATATAAAAATGTCCATGGTTTATCCATGTCCCACCCTATGTGTTTTGGAACTCTCTTAGAAAATTGTGCAAGACTGTCTTACGACAATATCCCATATCTAAAGAAGTAATTCAACAAATTATTTCTTAAGTTATCGATTACGCAGAAACGCAGAAAATACAAATCTCGAAGTCACTGAGCAAGAGTGACAAAACAAGTCACTGAACAAATCACTGAGCAAACGAGACAACTCATACTGAACAATACTCGCTAAACGAAAAAAAACAATTGCGGAAGAACATGTTCACTTGATCAGTTTAGTGAACAACTCAATTTTGTTCACTTATTCATAAACAGCCCAACACTAAAAGGTAACGAAACGAACCGTTTTTGTAACTAACCAAGACGGAGGATCAAAAATATGTTGTTTCACTTTAAGCCTCGTACACGCACATATTTAAAAACCTTACTTCATGCACATGGTGCCTGGCCTGGACCCCTATACATTGACATACATTTGTATGGGAATTAGAGTTGGATGCCGTCGAATTTTTAGCTCAAGTAGGTAAATGTTTTTGTTTTTTTACTTTTCTATTTCGTTTCTGAGTCTGGCCAGGCACAATGTGCGTGTAGGAAGGTGTAAATTTTACATCCTTCTCTTTGTCTTGTTTTAAAGACTTTTTCAATTTTTGAATGCCCAAATCGAAAACCAATAAAATTTTAGGAGGGTACCTGGAAGCATGTTTCGACATCAAAATCGAAATATGCCTAGCCAGAATCATGTGGGTGTACGAAATTAAACCAGTACCCGGGTATGCACTGTCGTTAGCTATACGAATTGGGCAAAAAACGAGAAGGCCAAGCTAACTTCGTCTGTGCCGAAGTTTTTATACCCTTGCAAATGCTGTTTTTGAAATGTCAGAGTTTAAAGAACGCATACATAAAAATTAAAAAAAATTTTATCTAAAACCTATTTACACATCTGATTTCGACCAAATATCGCGAATCTTTTTTAAACCGAATCAAATTAACATTCGCCGAGTTTAAGAAAGATAAAATTTAAAAACAAAAAAGTTTTTCTCACTGACTCATTTTCCGACCGATCGGTGCCTTAAGATATAGTCATCCGATTTCGACCAAATTTTGCGAATATATTTGAAAGCATATAGCATTAGTAATCAGTGAGTTTAAGGACGCTAACATTAAAAACAAAAAAAATTTCTTACTAACAACCATTTTCGACCGATCGGTCCCATGGCAGCTACAAGATATAGTCATCCGATTTTGACCAAATTTTGCAAATCTGTTTGAAAGCAAATACAATTAATAATGGACGAGTTTGAGGACTCTAACATTGAAAACAAAAAAGTTTTTCTCAGTAAGACCCAATTTCCGACCGATGGTTCCTATGGCAGCTATAAGATATAGTCATCCGATCCGAAACGTGGCGATTGGTCTTAGCGAGAAATTAAAGGATCGTTTTGTAAAATATTTTGAGCTTTCTGGGGATGCCAGTTCTGTTACTAAGTGGGAAATTACGTTGGCTTTAGATCAAATAGCTTTCCACGGTCGCCAAGCTGACAACATTTACGAAGTTCCGTGGTCCGTCGAACCGGACCATGAACCGATGCCCCAATATTTTTAGCTCCTCGAACCTGAACCCGAACCGGACCACTTTTTCGAAAAATTTGGTTCGGTTCACAAAATTCAGTAGTCTTTCCAACGACACATACAAGGAAATATAGAAATTCTTTGTAATCTTACTTGTATCATTCAAGAAGGTCTCCAATCCTACGACATTTCTCTAGTGTAAACTTATACTATCACCGTCGATAGTGGAGCGAATATTGTTCGAGAAGGAGAACTTTTAAATTACAATCGCACAGCAGAAAAGGAATGCAACTATGAAGAATGTAATGTTGATGAAGGTTGCTCAAGTGTATCAAAAGCATTTCTTGATTTGGACGATGACCAAGTTAACTCAATAGATTCCCTGGAGGACTCTATAGTAGTTAGTAGTATAGTAGTTTAGTAGTTAACGATTTGTTTAAGGAAGTTCAGTTTGATATTGGTAGATTTGCACACTTTATAAGAAAGTCCGTACTCACACTATATGAAATCTATTGCATGTAGACAAACTGAAAAACAAGTGCTAGACTGTGACTTGATGGAACTCAGCCTACAAAATGTGCAAACTTTTACTAACTCTTAAAGATTTTTGCATTCAGAGTTCTTTAAAAGGGCTACACCTAAAAACAGCTGAACAGAAAGTAGTTCAAAATATACATATGTAATTTGCTGCAGCCAATTTATAAAACTTTAAAGCTGCAGCTGTAGGACCGAACCGGTCCGCGAACGGAACCTTTGTCTTTACAACGGGTTCGAACCTCCGGACCGAACCTTCTGCAAAATCAATAAATTAACAACTATCATCATTATATTTGTTTCTCTTTATGTTAAAATTGATACACAATGATAAAGGAAACAGAAATTATTTTACAATTTGTTATGTTATTAAAATTTGCAAGCGAAATTACTACAATTATTTCAATTACCAAAAAAAATTGAAGTAATTGAAATAATTGTAATTGTAACAAAATTTTTAATTACGAAATAATTGTAATTTTAATGGTAATTAAAGTTTTAAATATACAAAAATTGTAATGGTAATTGTAATTGCAGTTTACAGCTCTGCTACCTCTGCCTAACTACCTAAAAAAATCGACTTAGAATTGAAGGGTGTTGTACATCGTAAGTTGCTAATGAAAAGTGAAAAAAAAAGACGTAAAAAAAAAACAAAAAAATAGAGGAAAGCTATCTTCGGCTCGAACGAAGTTTTTATACCCTTGTAGCTTGTATGATTTATATAAATTAGCAGCCTCTACTAGCAGGCCTCCTATATACATTTTCTACACCCAATTTCTATGGCAGCTATACTATATAGTTGGACTATTAAACCTGGTGGAATTATGTGAAAGCATAAAAAACTTATAAATACGAGGTTTGGAGACGTTTGCGTTGAAGACAAAAAAGTTTTTATCACTAAAACAACATTTTCGACCGATGGTTTCTATGGCAGCTATATGCTATAGTCATCCAATCTGGCCGGTTCCGACAAATGTGCAGCGTATTTGTACCAAAAGACTTTGTGCAAAGTTTGGTTAAGATAGCTTTAACACTGACGGAGGAGATAGCATAGAAACAGAAGGACGGACAGACGGACATGGCTATATCCACTCCGCTCGTCATGCTGATCATGAATATATATACTTTATGTGGTCGGAGATGCTTCCTTCTATGCATTACAAACATCTCGACAATTTTAATATACCCTCTACAAGGGTATAATTAAGGGGACTCGCCATAGGACGGGTTTTATGGCAGAATTTCTCATTTTCAGGGCGAATTCTGGGCTTTTTAGGGTGAGTTGTGATTTTGAGTGTAGGTTCGACCAGCTTAGGAACTGGTGAGCCAGCCTTAAATTTTACGATGATTTCAAACCTCAGGAACGAACCTTCTACTGAGTTTTAGAGGTTTGCTGTAAGAACTTTGTTTGCAGAGCTGGCTTACGGATTCCAGGTACTTTCTCGAGTTTTAGAAATTTCGAAAAATTCTCAAAATTTTGGGTGGTTCAGTTTATGCTTCTGGGGATGCTCACCTGCTTGTCTATTGCTGCAATGAAAATGTAATTCATTCAGCTTCCGAGGATTTCTCCAAGTCAGGGGTATTTAAGATGGCTAGAACTTCACCAAATGGAGCCAACTCAACGAATGAAATGACATTTGAATAGCAAACAAAATATTAAATGTCATTTCGTGTCAGATTTGCGGTCATTTGGTCAAAGTTGCAGATCATGAAACGAAATTGAAATTCAAAATTGAAAGCGAATTGAAAGCCAAGCCACAGGTTTGACATTGACACACACAACATCGAGCCAAGCCGTTGATTATAAGTGCAAGAGCGAGAGGGCGATAGAGCCAAGGTAAAAATGGACATGAAACAATTTTTGAATAAATTACAAAATTTGCACTAGTCCTAGTCGATTGATTTGTTGTATTTGGAAAGTAATCCCACACGCCGGGCCATGCGGTGACTGGCTGGCACGTATGTACATACATACACATGTATGTACATAGTTGTTGTACGTACATACACATGTATGTACATATGTGTGCATGTATTTATACATTTGTGTACTCATTATTCACGTGAACAGTCTGAAATGTTTCAAATGTGTTTCAATGTCATTAACTTTGGTTGGTTCAACTCGGTAAAGGTTATGCGTTCTCTTCTAATCTTGAGGGTGACTGTGCCAAGCCAAGCACAGCAACAACTCGACGTCATCGGTAGATAATTGAAGAGTGAGGCGGGAAGATTGAATAATTTGTTTGTTGTGTGATAAGAACCGAGAGTCGTCCGTTAATTTGGATTTTGTAGGTGACCCAAGCCAACGAAGAACACATTTGAAGGGCGCGCACAGGTGGGCAAAGAAATTCAACTGAAGCACACAACGCCGCACATCAACACTTACCATCTTTTGGGGCTGCCATATCTTCTTCTTCTTCGTTGCGGTTCCGTTGGTTGTTTTGTTTATTTTTGGCTTTCGCTTTGTTTATTTGGCAATTTCTCAAAGCCAAAAGCTCTGCTTGCTGTTGCTGTTGTTGTCCACCAAAACGTTTGTTTATTATTTTAACCAAAAACAAGAACGACGGATATTATATTGTTATTACAAACAGCGACCAAGTACGGCGATCGTTTTTGTTGAGGAGGAGCTCGTCCGAAAATCCAGTATTGAAGCTTGGCACGATCGCAGAGTGACTGCGGTCAGGTCGAAAAGCATGCATGAAACCAATGGCAACAAAAGACAACAACAACTACACACATACACATATACATACGTCGGACGCTTTGCAACCGACCAGAAAGAGCGGTTCAGTGGCGGAATGAGGGGTACACTAGCAATTTGGGCGCCAAACAAAACTTTTCAGATACAATTATTTAATTGTTGTTTAACTATTTAATGAAAGCTTACTTATTATGTTCGATTCCGCCTTGAAACATTTAGTAGAAAAGTTTTTTCAGGGTGGTCCATTTAAAAATTGGAATTTAAGTTTGCTATAAAAAAAAACGGCAAATTGAGTTTTCGGAACATTTTTTTTGTTAAATGTTTTTTTTAAATTTCGCACAGTTTGAGTCGAGGACTCACCACTTTGGAAATATGTTTTTAACATTTCCCAACTTTCTTCAATCGAATAGCGACCCATTTCGTAAATGTCAAAGTTTTTACTAAATATAAATCGCTTTCCGAATGACATTTGACGTTTTTAAAGTCAAATTATGAATAGTTCAAATTCCAAACACTAGATGGTCCACCCTGTACTTAGACAGCTGTGAAGCTGCCGTTCAAATCGTGTGTTTAAATAAGCAATGGGCGCTGGACTAGACTTTCTATTTGGGATCAGGACGGGACGTAAAAGATGTTCAGATGAGGGAAGGGGTGCGGCCTAATGACGGGAATTTTGAAATTTCCCATATAATTAAAATGATTACTTCAAAACAAACTGATCTGGCCAAATGTTGGGTTATATGTATGCTATGTGCTTGAGATACCGTTGAACATGCTTTTTTAGTAAGCCTTTTATGTTTTTAATTGTAATATCTCGGGAACCGGAGTAGCTAGAGACATGAAATTAATTGCCAGTGATAGATAGTTGAATAAAGTTTTCGAAAATGGAAAACAATTTTGGGTATAAATAAAAGAAAAATATAATGTGATGGTTTTTCTGTAATTTCCCCCAACCTTAAAGTCAATTACCTAAAAGTTTGAAAAAAAAATCAAAGATACGCTTCATAAAGAAAAGTTCAAAACTGTGACACGATCCATTTCTCATTGTTGTTAAATACTAAATTTACTATGATACCCTGTAAGAATCATGCTCGCATACATAAAGAATCTAAATCAATTTTAAAATCTTATGAGTACCCCGAACTTTTTGTCTAAAGAAGAAGAAAAGGTTTCTAAAGTGTTAATTCACTTAATGAGAAATTATCGCTTTTGAAATCTCCAAGACTCACGGAAGTCGAGCTGAATCTACTATTTTCCGGGTATTATACCTATTGGATCTCATACCTAACTGAAATCTTGAATAAGGACATAACGGGACAAAACGATTGATGCATCATTCGGTAAAATGAGCCGCTCAATAAAGGAATTCACGATTCACTTGAGACATATGGACTGCAAATATGATAGTGTCTATGTCGATTCTACATATTCCCAACTTTAATTGCATAGATGTCGATGTAGTTGTCCCAACGGAAAGAGGACTGTTGGCTGTCGCATTCAAAACTTATAAATCGAACCAGTCTGTCGGGAGCAGAACTAGCTCTTTTAAAACTAATTTCAAATTTAACGTAACGCCTTTTGGCAGCTTTTGTTTGCTTTGCATATCTAACTATTGTAAATCTATTTATATGCATGCAGCTTTTATCTAGACACAGATCTTCGGCTACCGAGATTCTGCATACAAGCTTATCAATGCTTCTCTCGGCTTGCACTGACCAGTCGTTGTCTATCCAACGACCATCTAAATCTAGACCAGGGGTGCCCAGAATGAGCTTTCGAGCGCGTGAAAGCTAATACAAATGCACAAAATACAACTGAAGCAAGAACAACCACAAGAAATAGAAAGAGAAAACCGAGTTTTGTTTGTGTGTGTGGTCAATGCTGTCGCGCATTAATCGCTGACAACGCAAAGGCAACATTGTTGTTGCTTTTTAATTTGCCAGAGACATAGGAGAGTGAGAGAAGAGAGTCACATATGATGTTGTTGTTGCAGGTCTGCACGCGCCAACAACAAAACGTTAGCTTGGAAAGAAAGAGAGGAGAGCACGCCTATGAAATTGATTTTGCTTTTTTTAATCTAATGCAGAGTTCCCCAGCGATAGCCCCTGGGGCACGAACATACTCGCCAATTCACACCGAATGCTTGCCGAAGTCATGCATCACTGTGTGTTAGAGAGAGAGACACAGTCACGTTTTTGAGCTTTCTCCTTGGGGAACCCTGATCTAATGGCCGCGCGAATCGTATGCGCGCGGGCTATTCCTTTGCGCAAAGCAAATTCAAATGCGTGGCTTGCGGAATAGGCTTGGGCACCCCTGATCTAGACTATACGTTTGCTCTGTCGAACCAAGTTCTGTTTGCAACTGCAACCGTCTTCGTCACGAACTCGAACCCTGTTTCACTCCCACCCATCAGCCATGATATGCCCCAGCAAACAATATGTGCGTTTTCTGACACTTTTTTATGAGCATTCACCGTCATAATATGCACAAAAAAGAGTCCGGAACAAGCGATTTTTCCTTTAAAAATGGTCGCACTTAATGTGGAAGATTTCTGAGTCCAATCTGACTCTTCTCTGACACAGATATAAGTGCTTTCACCCTCCCAATGAAGCATAGAAAAACATCATAAAATACACATAAAAGTTACTTTTCAAGGCACTTGAAGGGCTACTGAACGGCTCTTTCCAAACGCATATTGGAGTGCAGATCCGAAAATGCTCAGACATAAGTGCTTTTTATGAGCCCGTGCTTAGATAGCACTGAATATGCTCCGAAAACCCTCGAATTTAAGTGTTTACTCCAAAAACGCTCTTAACCTCGGCTCTTTTCAGACACATAATTTGGAGCGCTCCGAACTTGCTTTGCTGGGTTCGGTCTATCGCTCGCTACGCTAACGTCGCTGCACGCATATTTCGCTGTCGCTCACGAATAAAACCATTTTAATAAACTTCGCAACGATAAACATTACAAACATTGTTAATGAACAAATAAAAATCCACTGTACATATTAATCAGCAGCAATAGCAACCAACAAACATCCGCAAATGCAAACAACCCTTATGCAAAACCGTAATAAATGCTATATATATTCGATTACTAAAACTCACACCTCATGATCATTTGTTATAAACTATTTCGCATAAAAGGTGGCATAAATAAATGCCTCCTCTTAACACAGTCTAAATTTATTTTGCAATTTGGAATACTGATTTTTTTTATGGGAACTTTTTATACTTTGTACCTAAGGTAGACAGAGTATACCTATAATAAGTTGTGCAGTTAACAGGGAGAAGGAATCATTTCCGACCTACAAAGTATATATATTCTTGATCAGCATCAACAGCCGAGTCGATATAGCCATGCCCGTCCGTCCTACTGTCTGTCTGTCCGTATGAACGAAGAGATCTCAGAGTTGGTAAGAGATAGAGGTTTGACATGTATGGAACATATATTTCTTATACTTGCAGGCAGATCGAGTTTATTTTCAATTTTTGCCACGCCCCCTCAATTGGAACAAAACATCATATCGCACAATTATGTAGATAGGTGGTTCGCACCTTCTAGAGCTATTTAGTAATCAAGATTATATATCGATTTGCTGAAGGAATGATAAAGATCGGATGAACTATAATAGAGTTATAAGGAAAACAAACAATTATGATGGGTAGCACTTCACACATTTCATGGCTTTTTTGCCACGTTAAATTTATCAGATATATACAAACTTTGGGGTATGGGAGAGTATGTTATAGTCGGGCTTGACCGACTTTATTTCTTGTTATACCCTTGCAAAGCGTATTATAATTTTGCCCAGCAGATTGCAACGCATACACAGAAAAAAAAGATCGCGATATTTAGTATCAATCTGATATTTTGTAGTTTCAAATCGGCCTTCATCTGAAAAATACCCAGATGATATGATCGAATATATCACTTTGACATTTCGAACACATCAACGTGATATTTTTTCAGATCAACAATTTGATATTGGTTAATATCAATGATATATTATTATAGTATCAAAGCTATATTTTCAAAATACCTGTAGGACATTGTTTGAGTATCAAAGAAATATTTTTAAAATATCAAGAGAGTATTATTGTAGTACCAATGCTTTATTTTTATAATATCAAAGCAATATTTTTATAATACATTATACAATTATTCTGACAACTATCTTTCTGGAAAAATCTGATCTTTGTCGCTGGAAGAAATGTAATTACGGCGGTCGAAGTTAAATCCACACTCTAGAAAAATTGTAAAATTGATATATTGAGAAGAATAATTATTTCAAAACAAAACTTACCAATTAACTTTTCGTACACGAATTTTTCAATGTTTAGTTTGTGTATCAGCTCATAGAGTTGGATGTCTTCCATTTCAATCTGAAAACTATACAAACTTAATATACTTAAACTCGCATAAGTTTTTTTGTGCATGTGTACGAAATCTGCCGAAAGCAAAGGCTGAGCATGCGCTTTTTTGTTCTGCCCTTGAACATCAAACAGCACACATATACGTACATACATGCATATTTTGCATGTAGATTTGTATGTACGCATGTTTGCATATGCATGTATTTGTGTTGTTCGACGTTCAAGGGCAGAACAAAAAAAACGCATCGCGGACACAAAATATGTATACATACATATAGTACATATTTAAACACGCACTTCTACTGCGTAGAGAGCTCAAAGTGAAAAAACACGCACAATATGTATGTATGAGTGTGTGTGTTATAATCGTACACACTATTAGCGACTGAATAAAGGCAATAGCCTTTTTACAATTTATAAATTTGGAAGTACAACAACAGTACAACAAAACACACACATACAATTCACAATTTTATTCACTAGTTTCCGTTTACATTTTTTTTCAGTCACCGCATATTTTTATACTAACCTCTCACACGCGCCAGCACAGATCGAATGACAAAATTCGCAAGAAGAAGCTAGAAGTTCGCTGCATACCCGACGCCAACTTCGAAACGTTCACGAAGAAAAAACGACCGGCACTCGTTTTCGCGCTTGCGGCAGCAGAGCAATGAGCATTGTTTTTGCTTTTTTCGAGATAGACTATTGCTGTCTCTCTTTGATTTGAGAAACTCTGTGTGTCTCTTTCTACTTTCAGAATTTCGATGTCTACTTTGATCTGAAATCATATCACTAGGTCATTTTTCACATCACTTTGATCATTTCACATTTCAATATAATATTTTTAGTATCAATGTGGTATTACAGGTTCATATTGATATTAAATAGTTTCACTTTGATATGCAAATATTGATATTACTGATATGATATTGAAATACCTGATCTTATTTTTTTCTGTATAGAAATATTAATTTCCGACCCCATAAACTATATATATTCTTGATCAGGGCGACAAGCTGATTCGATTGAGATTTATCCGTCCAAATTTTCTTTATAAAGCGTATCTTCGATTTTTTTCAATATGACGTTTTTTCCAAATTGCGGGGGCGTGTCAAAAAATTTAAAATAAACTGGCTCTGCCTGCAAGTTTAAGAAATATATGTCCCATACGTGTTAAGCCTCTATCTCTCTTCGTTCATACGGACAGACGGACATACACACAACATGGCTATACACACAACAAAAAAACGTTGGTAAATTCACCAATTTCCGTCTTTGATTTTCGCCCATTAGTTTTTCCATTTAAAATCAAAATGTCTACACTTTTGATTTTTGTTTATAAAGAAAATAAATTCAAATTTTTGCGCGCTGCTACTATTATTATTTGTATTATTTTATATTATACCGAAAAAACAACGAATTAAACAAACTTATATTTTTTATTAAGTGAAAAACTTTTACTTACTCTCTTCGGGGATTCGAACTCACGGCTCACGGCATTTCACACCGTTGGAAAGTCGCGTTATACGACTGAGCCACGCCGCGAAACTGAGGTAACGCATCAAATTGGTTACTTGTATTAAATAAGATGCACTTGTATTGAAAACATTCACGAATGTTTGCTTTCTTGTAATTCTCAAGAACGAATTGTACCATCTGCCAATATAAATAGCGACATTGAAATTTGCGAAACAAAAATAAAAAATTGTTGGCGGTTTGAAATCAAAGGGACGCATAGTTGAGTTTAAATGACTTTTATCATGTTTTTACGTTGAAATAGGTAAAATCAAAAAGAAAAATTATTTAATCAAAAATTTTTAGCCAAAATCGAAAAATGTCTGATTTACAATTTTTTTTTTTGTGTGTGTCGTCTAGGCTGTTGATGCTCATCAAGAATATTGTAACGAGTCCTTTTTGTCCTTAAGATTGCTTGGGCCAGGCTCAGGGCTGTCGAAGATCAGTTCCAACAAATTTATTAGAAGATTTCCAGGGTGACAATAATAACAGAGTTGATTTGTTCAGTATATTCACACGTTATAACATATTTTTCGTAATATGCTTTTAACACTAACAGGGCAGATCCTTATTACTATTTATCGATATTCTTAGCCTTACCCTTCCTTCTTCTTATTGCCTTCTCGGGACTGTTTTACCAACAGCTTCCTCCGCAACTACGGTGGCTAGGATTTAACGCCTGGACACGTCGAACCTTTCGTTCTGACTCGCCGGCTCTCCGTCGTCGCCTACTTCTCACGGAATATTCTGTTTGGGCTCGCGTTACCGGGGTCTGCGCCGTGACACGTAGAGACAACCGCTCTTACTCGTCAGTAGAGCTGCAAAACTAACGATGGTGACGCTATTCGATTTTTTCAATAGTTGTTAGACAAAAAGTCGATATTATCGATATAATATCGGTTTCTCCACATTAATTACATGTGAATGCAAAACAGAGAATAAACATACCTATATCACAACTAACTCCATTTATTTAATTTCATTTCCCTTCATAAATTAATGAGATGTTGAGACTCAAATTTTTTTTGTAAGAATAATACATATAAACTTAAATGATGAAGTCTTTTCATAAATTACTGAGATCTTTTAAATTGAAATTTTTGGTAATATGTATATAACAGCATGTCCACATTTTTGGCTTTTAAGGAAGCCCGTCTGTCACTTATAATGCTTTCAGCTTTGCTGAACTTTCATTCGGATTCTGTTGATGTACGGCAGGTACGCAAAGAAAACGTTTAGCACACGATTTAAAAGGGGTATCGGTTGGGAAGCACTGAAACTAAACGTATACACACCTGATCATATTAATAGGTACACACCGAAATTTTTTAATTATAGATGGTTTTTTCGTACTTTTAGTGTTGACAACTTTTTGATTTTTGGTTTTTTGTTGTTGTCAATGTCTGGCCACACTGTGACAAAGAGTTGAAAGAGGGGCTGCCCCGTATATCAAAGCTTTTCTATAAATTGCGAGTCCACCATACATTTCGCCTGATCATAATAATAGGTACAGTCTCCGTTTCTCACAAGTATCAAGTGAATAATTTTGTAATCAGTGATCTTTTGGTATCTAAAGGTAAATTAAGTATAGCTCCTGTCAATACAGAGAATTAAATAATTATTTTTTTCAGAAAAAATGGGTCGAAATTCTCATTGTACTAAAGAAGAAGCTCGATTGGTTCTTAGTCTGAGAAAAGAAGGCAAATCTTTACGAGCCATCGCCGAATTAATGAACAGGTCTCATAATTTTGTTAAAAATGCATTAGAAAGCAAACCAAGACAGGAAACCCGTGGAAGGCCACAAAAAACAACAGAAACCCTTGACCACTACATAGTAACTTTGAGCAAAAAGGACCCATTTAAGTCATCGAAGGCTATTGCAGCCGAAATTGGGAATTCAGTTAGTGCTCCAACTATCCGAAGATGACTACAAGATGCCAACCTACCAGGAAGAATTGTCAGAAAAGTCCCACTTATGCGCAAAAAAAATATCACCATGAGGCAAACTTTTGCATCCCGGTAGGATGCACCGGGGAAAAAAAATGGAGAAACATATTATGGAGCGATGAAACCAAGATTAATTTGTTTGGGAATGACTGTGAAAGGAATGTTAGACGCCCTAATGGAAAGGAATTCCATCCACGGTTTACAAAAAAAACAGTCAAACATGGAGGTGGCAATATAATGGTATGGGGTTGCTTCTCCTGGTACGGCGTAGGTCCAATTTATCAGACTACGAACAAAATGAATGCTGAAGAGTACAAATCCATATTGGAAACAGTTATGGTACCGTATGCTGAGGAAAATATGCCATTAAGTTGGGTATTGCAGCAAAATAATGATCCTAAACACACATCAAGGCTGTTATCTAAATTTTTCGAGGACCAAAAAGTTGACGTTCTGAAGTGGCCAAGCCAATCCCCCGACCTTAACCCCATTGAAAACTTGTGGGGAGACTTAAAAAAGAAATTGGCAAAGCATTCAATTTCAAATAAACAAAAATTATGGGAAGGTGTCCAAAAACTGTGGTATGAGACACCAGTAGAGACCTGCCAGGCTCTTATTAAAAGTATGCCAAAAAGAATAGCAGTAGTGGCCAAAAATAGAGGTGGATACACTGGATACTAAGTTAGGAAATACTAATTTACCTAAAAAAAGAACAAAATGGAAATAAAAATTTGTTTTCTTACCAACACATGAAGTGTACCTATTATTATGATCACACTGAAAACGTATCTGAAACACAAAATGATCTCTTTTATGTTATATTATTATTCTATTTTACAATTAAGTTTATTTTATTAAAAACAAATAGGTTAAGAACCAATGAGAACAAATTTTAAGTTTGAAACAATGAATAAAACTGTTTTCTGTTACCTTAAAGTCAGAGTTGATGTGTGTACCTATTAATATGATCAGGTGTTTATAATCTTGACTTCCATATTCGATGGAATGTGCTTTCTCCAATATTGACACATTTTAATGATGGCATCTGATCGGTTGTTCCTAATCTTTGTAGCTATTCGTGAACTGGAACTGTGGTTTAAAGGAAATCCCTTTCGGTTGGTTTCAAATCTCTCGTGTTTTTCATCACCCAAACAATTTTGATAAGCACAATTAGTTTTGGAAATGTAAACAACATTATTTTTCTGGATACGTTGCATCAAATTAATAAATTTTTTAATTAGTTTAAAAATAGTCTTTAAAAAATAGTTTTTAATAGTCGCAAAACCAACCAAAATCTTTAAAATTAGTCAAAAGCAATCACCTCAGGTGGCGCAGATCTACAGATTGTGGCTCCCTCTATGTGACAGCCAGCTGACTCAGGGCTGGCAAGTTATACTTCGCGAACACATTTTTAAATTTCGAGTTTTTTTTTTGAGAATATGATATGAATATATATAAATTTTAATTATAATTTAAAAATGCATCATAAAACATAAAACACAATCCATAAAAATCACTTGAACATGAAATTACCCCTTAACTAAACAAAAGGGACATTTTTTTGCGAGAGATGCAGTCCTGTTTTTAGAGATGATACTTCAACTGGAACAATTTCTTTTAAAATATTTCTTTTTCAAACAAAAAAAATTAATCTCTTGAAGTTCTGGGACACCGACGGATTTCTCGAGCGTTTTGCAAACCAACCGAGGCCAAAATCTCTAGAGATTTCCAGGACACCCCCGTATATATTTAGTTTCCTTACCCATGTCTAAAAACCGATTTGATTTCTCAACGCTAGCGAAAAATGCCAAAGAATGATAAAATGGCTGGACACTATCGATAGTTCGGAAAAAAACCAGTTATTCGATATATCGATAGTGTTATCTATATTTTTGCAGCTCTACTCTTCAGCTTACCGCCCACACATCTCTGAAATTTCCGCCCTTCCACGGACTACTTCATCCGCTACGGAACACCTTGGCACGTCGAGAATCCTCTCTGACTTGTCGGCTTACCGTCTTTGCACAACTCTCTACTATATCCTGACTCCCTGTTGCGGTTCCCAATTCTCTCGGTCCTTGAGACATTCTTTGTGTTTCCTTGGAAGCAGTAGTTCACTGTAAGACACTGACTACTCGATGCTCGCTCCTTGGGCCTTTTATACCCTCCAGCGCCGCTCGTACAGTGCAACTGTTTTTCGCTGCTCTCGCGCTGCCTAGCAACTCCAGCAACCACTAGAATCCGTCTCGAACATTCGATGCCGCTAGACTTCACGTTCCGTACTGTACATACATACATCTGGGATCTCAGAAATACTGCCATAGCCTATTCGTATATCGCTATATTCAGTAGTCCCAGCAACAAGACTTCAACTCGTCTTCTTACACATTCGTACTCCATCGATTCCGACTTACATTCTCGGCTCATAAGTAACGGGTCCTTACCGATCTACGCTGACTGCCGACGAAGCTTCTATTCCCCTTTGCCCCTCCTTTCACCATGTGTCCCCTGTGGCTGTTCTTATGAGGAATTGCCTGCATATATGTAAATTCTCACAATATATTTACTTTATATGGTCGGAAATGATTCCTTCTCCCTCCGTTACATACTTTTCCATTAACTTAATATACTCCGTGTACCTTTGGTCCAGAGTATAAAAAGGATTTTCAACGATATTTCAAGGACAAGTAACCCAACATCGGGCCAGATCAGTTTGTTCTGAAGTAATCTGTTCAATTAAAAAGGAAATTTCAAAATTCCCCTCATTAGGCAGCACCACTTCCCTTATCGGTCTGAACACTTTGGTATCGAGTGCCTAGTTTTTGACCAACGCAAATATAATTTCTCAGACATTTTTGATTTTGTTTTGACTGCAATAGAGGTAGGAACTGTTTCAATGTCCTGGGCGATTATTGCTATTTTAAACCATCGTTAAATGTTATCAACGACTGTCCAACGACTGCTCAAAACGGTAATAGCGCCGAACCAAACCATTTACTCGTACACCAAGGAAAGTAATAAAGTTTTGAAATTTCGTAACACGGCGCATTCCCTCCGCAGCGCTTTGGGGACCAGTATCGCGGCTATCAAAACACTGCTGATTTAGAAAGTCCATCGTTCATATCACTTTACATTCGTTTATTTTTCAGTATTTTTGTACTTTTGACTAAAGAACTAGTAAATTCTTTTAAAAATTATCTTTTCGTTTTTGTTATCGATTAAAACTACATTTTGTATTGAAAAAAATATATAAAATTTGATTGATCGCTTTAAATAAATCTTTTGCAATTCCCTTCCACGCCAGGAAAATAGTTTAAATTTCGTATAATAATTTATTATGTATGTGCACAGCTTTTTTTTAATTGTTTAAAACATACCACGCACAGCCTACAAGTGGTCTTCGGTTAAACTAAATACATATACATACAATATCGAATTAAATCTCGTCCCGAACCACAAAAATGGTTTTATAAAAAAAAATAAAAACGAACCCCCGACTCCGCCCCTGCTCGAGCTTCAAGCAGGCAAGTTGCCGGTTCTCATACATACATACAACTGTAAACATTTGTGTGTGACTTCACATGTGTGTAGGGTGAGGGGGGATGGGAAGCCAGATCATTAGCGCGCAGCCAGCGTTGCCACACAGGAGAAATATACTGCATACAAAATTGTGGAATAACTAAGAGCATATAAGGCAGAATGCACGGGACATGACATATAATACTATATACACAGAAAAGTACATAAGCCTGATAGATAGTAACCCAGCCGCTGCGTAATCGTAATGTGGTCTTTGTAATACATATTCACCAGTTTGCAAATTCGACTTGTATATGTGTGTGTCTGTTTGTGTGTTTGTGTGTGTGTGTGTGGGAAGGCTTTGCCCTGCTTTTTCTATTTACAATGCGCAAAGCTCTCTCCAAGCTAACTCCAACCGATCAGCTGGAAGAAGGATTTGAGCATGAAAGGTCAAGGTCAGTAAAAGAGCACCGAATGCAGAATAACACGATTGCGCCGCTCCTCAAACTCCTGGATCATTTCATCGATATCATTATCCAGATCAGTGGATTTGGCCATCTACAAAATAATCAACAGATCAATCTCGGATTTGCCGTAACCCACCTCAGTTCGACCATACCAGATTCAGCATATCCGTGATCAGAAATGCACCCATCAGAGCATCCTCAGCATTATCCACCACATCTACATTTAGCACATGCACCGGACGATTATCCACGGAGTCCATTGACTCCATATGTAGCACCACCAGATCATAGACGCGCTCCTCCACTGTGACAATAATGTCGAACTGCTCTTTGGTCTCCTGAAAACGTTCCGGGCACTTTTTAATGCGGCGATTACGGTCGAGCATGTGCAGCAGACCGTTTTGTGTGTAACTAAATGGAGGAGGTTAAGAGAAGTCTGTCAGATGCTCTGATGCTCTGTGATAGTGATGGATGAACTCACAACTCCTTGTCCTTGGCCTCCAGGTCTCGGTAGATATCCTCGTAGCTGGTGCCAAACTCGTACACATTTGGCTTGTCGAACGCAACGCCGGGCAGCTTCACCCGTTCGCCGGTTCCATAGGAACGCACATTGAAGCCTTTTTTGGCAAGGAAATTGTGCGCCTCCATTGAGCGGTTCATGTTCGAGGAGCAGACAACGGCCACGTACAATTTGCTGGGATCAGTCATATTATTAAAATTATGGTTATATTATTAATAATTATCTCTTTGGCAGTGCGTTTGCATTCTCCTCCGTTTTCACTCTTTGGGAATTTATTTCAGAATTTCCCTGCCAAACAATTCCCCGCTTTGTTCGATTTCCCTGCTCACGCTTTACAGCACACTGTTAAGTGTGGACAGAGCTGTAGTCGCCAAGCAATGTTATCAAATTCAATTTCAGTTCTGCCAGAAATTCGGTTATTCAGAAAGTCGACAATTGTGTCTACAAGTGATAAGAGAATAAAAAGAGCAAGTATAAGTGAATACAGGTAAGATGGGGCATGGGTTGGTAAATCAGGTTATAGCTGTGTGTGGTATGCCAACAAAATGTTGCAGCAGCAATAGCAATCGAAATGCAAAAGAGCGCATGCGCACGCTCCCGCCTTCCATTCCAGACTCAAACTCGGAGTCGCCGCAGCTCGTGGAATGCGGCTTGGCAAGTTGAGGATGTTGTTGTTTTTGATATTGCTGCTGCTGCTGCCCCTCCTTGTACCTGTGTGCGTGCCGACTGTGTGTGTGTGTGTTTTGATCAGGTTCGCAGCACAGTGGGATGCATTTTGAAAACGAGGCATTATTATTTTTTTTATTGTTTTGTGAGATAACAGTTGAACAGAAAATTCACATTGCAATGCAAAAAATTATTCTACGACGCAATATGTCTGTATATCTCTTGTACATGTGCATACGTATGTATGCACAAAGTCTAACTGTAATCCTCAACTCTCAATTCGCTGAGCTTCTCAAATTTTTTGCCTTTTTGGGCAGAATAACGGGCCGGGCAGCAAGGGCGACAAAGGTTCAGAGTTGGAAAACTTCAGTTTGAACTGGTTCGTTGTGAAAGTAAAAGTGGCCGGAAAAGTTTGAATGCAAAATTAACTTATTTTCATTTGATCGACTGCAAACTAGGCTTGTAATTAAAAGTTACACTTTTTTGAGTATCTAGCTAAACTGCGGTGTAAAGGCTGTCAAAAAATGTGTCTCAATTTATTGACCCTAAGCCTTTTTTAATACACTTTTTTATGTTGCATTTTTTCTGCAGCCGCAGCAGCAGCAGCACCTAACTGGACTTTTCAGTGGGACCTCGCATTAAGGGATACCAGGGATCCATTCTTTTTGTTCAGCTAAGAAATACACGCGACCTTTTGAGAGTCCATAAGGTAAGAAACAAGAACAATTAAGGAGAAAGAAAACGAGGATGGAAGAAAAAAGGTTTAAAGGGGAGGTGGGAATGATGTAAGAAGTTCTATGCAAAAGAAAGGCGGATGGATGGATAAGGATGTAAGAAAATCACGATGAATGGTTGAAGTAGGGAGTGAGAAAATATGCAGAAATGAAGAAAGAAAGAGAAGACGAATTTAATAATTTTTTTTTTGTATTTAAAATTTCATTTATTGTTATCTTGTTTAATTAATTACTCGCAGTTAACCGACGCCCCTTAGGGATTTTAAACACAAAATGAAGAAGTGAAGCTTACTTGTCAATTGCCATCTATCAAATCTACATGATATTTTAAACTCATTATACAATTACTTAAATTTTTTGGTCCTTTTGATCTACACCTCCTTATTTACCGTTTATTTACCCGTCAATCTGAACCAGCGATGTCAAAAATCACACAATCGAGCATTGCGCCTCTGTGCGTAGCAGTGAAACTCGAAGCAAACAACAAAACAGGCAAAAGAACAAATGCCTCGTGAGAGAACAAAAAGCCGAACACGCGCATCGTAAGAGAGCAAGCCGCCGAGCGTGCTATTTATAAAACACGTATTCTCTTTCTCTCTATACCCGGCTGCGACGCCGGCAGATATTTAAGTTCCTATCCCATGAGATAGGCTTTTGCCATTTTGGACACCACTGATCTAAAGTCACATAAAAATTTTGCAAATTTTTCAATTTCTTTAAACCGATTGACCGACACCCATTTACCCGTCTTGAATTGCCAACTATTGAATCTTCGTGATAATCTGAACTAATTATAAAATGTTGCATATTTCCTGGTTTTTTGGACCGCTTGATCTTGACTCATCAATTTACCCGTCTACATGATAGTCTGGCTCATACAATCATTTTTTTAGGACAGTTCACTTTAACCATTTTAATCGTCTTTATTATAATCTTAACTCAAATGAGGATGCGGTCTACACTTCCTACAAAAAAGTTTTCAAAAATCGCAATATTTTTGACTGTTCAATCTACGCCTCTTATTTACCGACGCCAGCGTTATCGTTATGGGTATACACCTCTTATATACGCGTCTTTAATTGCCATCTATCCAATCTTCGTAGCTATCTTAGGTCCTTCGAAAATTTTTGAAAATTTAGCGATTTTCTTGACTACTCCTCCTAGTTACCCTCCCACCCATCTTTATGATAACATAAACCATAGATTAAAACTGAAACGACTAACGGGTAAGGTTACTGTTTTGGCCGATCGTTTTTTTCCGGTTACGGTATATTAAGGTTGTTGCATATGGGTTACGGTTATTAATTTAATTCTGATTCGGGTTTCGGTTACGGTAATTAGTATAAAATATCACTTGGTCAAATCTTACAGACAAATACGGCCTCATTTGGAATCCCATTCGTTAAGTAAATGTACTGAGTTCAAATTTCTGATATGTACAGAGTTATTTTCGCCTATTTTAAAGTAAGAAACCACTTTATTAAAGTTTATGTTAATGAGAACTGTTTCATTTTCGGATTTTTTTGCACGTGACATCATATAAGCGTCTACATCACTGCAATTTTCCGACAAACTTGGGATTGTTTCCCCCCAGATAATTACATCAAATTAATGTTTTATGTATGTATTCGATAAAAATAACGAAAGCCTAACTGTTCGCTCTGCATTCTTGTTATTTCAACTATTGCTGGCGCTAAAACTAACATTTTCGCTAATCTTGTCTCACACCTCAGGTTTCAGAAAAAAATCAGAGCTAGCTGCTGCAAATTGACAGTGTAATATCACATATTTATAAGGAAAGATGAGGAAGGTAAAGATTTTAGTTAGCTGCACTCACTCTTTCTCGTTCGCTCTCTTTCCTATGTGCCATTTAGCAACAGTGGGGCATACTTCTAATAAATTTACATTTATCGAAATGTTAACTAGTAGAGGAAAAACCGAAAGTAACCCAACTATTTTTTTCTGTTTCGGTACTGATAATCGGTTATGTTAATAAAGGTTATAGAGTTACGGTTATGGAAAAAAGAATTTTTCGGTTACGGTTTCGGTTACAAATTTTAAAGTGTTTTTAGGGGTTAAAGGTTACGGTTTCGGTTACGGTTTTAATCTCTGATCTAGACTCAAATGAGAATTTTTGATATTTTGCGATTGTTTGGAACTTTTGTCCTACACCTTCTTTATTTACCCGTTTATTCTTGCCTTCTATCAATTCTTCATAATAATCTTAGGTCTTATGATTTATTTACAAATTTCGCAATATTTTAGACTGATTAATCTACACCTTTCATTTTCCGACTTCTGCGCTTTTGTAAATACTCAAATGAAAAGATGGCAAATTTCGCGATTTTTTGATCGTTCGGTTTACAGCATTTATTTAAATGTCTATATTTGCCATCTATTTCTTTTACAAAATGAAGTCAAGATTTTTAGATTTTTTCTCTGTTTAAGCCCTCTACGCATTTGTAAAGTAACGAGAAGTTATGTAAAATTTTCATATAAAAATTGTGACAGGAGAGCAGACGTAAAATTTTTTGTATGAGATGTTTACTAAGGGCTTCAGCTTTGTCCCCTGTAATTCCGATTTTTTCACTCAATGGGGGGGATTGATCACCTTAATCCTGTGGATTTCCTTGCATAATTGACAAAGCATATTGGTTTTGACACACTTGAAGTATTGACAAAATTAGTAGGGCATTTGTTTTCGCATTCTTTTATGGGGAATTTCGTAGTTTAGTAGGTTCAGTTATATATGTATATGGGAAATTCCAAGCAAAAAAATATATTCTCTGATGTCTCCGAATTGGATGATAATTGGCCCAAAGAGAGCTTATTATGAGAAAAGCTTAACCCCAAAATTGGAGCTTTTTTGCGGAAGTTATTCGCTTAAAAGTGTAAAAAGTGTAGTTGTAACTCGAGAACGGTTTAAGATATATAACCATAATTCTTATGAACTTCTTCTTTCTTAAAAACATCTTTAAGAAACCTGGTTGTTATCATTTAGGTATATTGGATATATTTTCAATATTGAAACGATTTTTGACATTTTTGGTTTCGGTTCAGGTTCGCGCGGGAAATATTTTCTATTCCAGTTCGGGTTCGGTTCGGACTCCCCGAAAAAACCCTGAGTCTCCGACTCCGCAGCCTGGTACAAATATAACACACTGTGACAAAAAAAAAAATCAAAACAAAACTTCTGGGACATAGCATAGGTTGTAGGTATAGTTAAATATAATTTTGTGGCATACTAGAATTCGAAATTTTGAATAACGGTAAAAAAAAAAACGTTTTTCCGCACATGCGCTTACTTATACGCCCATAACTTCGTCAAATATCCACTGATTTTCATTTGCTTACCGGATTTGGAAAGAAAAAATATGTAGATCTTTAAACATGCCATACATGACTTAACAGGTTTCATTTCCTATATTGGAGTATTTGCTGCGTAAACCAATTTTTTTTTAAATTTTTAGATTTTGGTGATGTTTTTAAGCACTATTTTGTTAGAAAGCCTTTAAATTTGTTTCATTATTTAAAAATCACGCATTTTCACGAATAAATCGTGTCTTTTTTTTTGTAAAATCGGTCAATAATATAATCGGTAAACGAAATTTGCGCAATATGTTGATGAGTCGCGTCATTATGGCACTGTCATCAGTAATATTGTTGAGCACTCGGTCCCCGGTGCCTTCATCAGAAAATAACACTATTTGCCCGGCACATTGAATAGAGGTACCAAAACAACCTTTAACAGCGGTCACTGCTTCTCTTTAGTTGTGAGAGGAGAGAACACACATATTTTGGTTTTTTTTCCTCTCAGGTCTGCCTGCCACCTTTTGGCAAAATTCACGCATTCATATGGTCTTCTTCGTATGCATGCATCGGTATGTAATGCTCGGCTAACAATATGAATGTATGCGATGAACTATATGCGCTCTCTCGCATTGACTCTCTCTCTCTGCTTATGTTAAACTCTGGCGCAACTCTTGAGTCTGCAACCTTTTTAAACAACATTTTGACAGTTTGTTCTTTGAGAAGCAAGCAATTACACACCAATTGACTGAGTTGGGCCTGTTATTCGGTTGCTGTCAGACCGATCAGTGCTGTGTGGTCAACCACAGCCACTGAACAGTGAGCGCGATAACAGAACACATTCGGTTGAGGGAAGCCCAAGCCCGTTTTTCTTTGGTTTTTCGGTCAGTGACGTGAGCAGAGCGAACTGAATAAAGGGTTGAGACTTATTTACGAGCTGTGCTTTACAGTAAATTCTTAAAAAAAATTTTTTTTAATGAGAATGTCTCTAAGTACTGTAAAATTAAATATAACATATCAAGCTACTTCAATTTATTTATATGCCATGTTCCGGTTTTCACTAAAGTGAATTCGATTTTTTTACATGTACTCTTTTCTATATAACAATCAAGGAAATCCGTATTATACCTTTAGTTTATACTTACTCTTTACTCGACGGATTCAAATTAAAACGTTTTAATCTAATTAACCCAATCAATTTAATACAACAGCACATTTAACAAATTCGAAAATTTTTGTCGAGAGTGAAAACCAGAACAGGCCTGTGTATTTTTATACTCTGTACCAAAGGTACACAGAGTATATTAAGTTTGTGCAACCGTCTGTCCGTCCATATGAACGAAGAGATCTCAGAGATGGTAAGAGATAGAGGTTTGACATGTATTTTAATGGTAGATTGTTCGTACCTTCTAGAGAAATCTAGTAATCAAGAGTATTTATCGATTTTCTGAATGATAAAGATCGGATGAACGATACGCAAGTTATGAGCAAAAAAAGTTAACCCTTAAAGTTAAGTTTAACTGTATCTACAACCTATACTATGTCGCATTTAAGTGACTTTGTCAGGGAATCAAATTCCTGCTGCTTAAAGAATTGAAAATATTGGTTCTGAGTTTTAGAGCGTTCTTTTTGGTATACGGTTCGGATTATATTCCCGCCTATAGAAACAAAATTTCTCCCGCGTTTCGTGATCAGATGCTCCTACTTTTCAATTTATTTATAGGCTAAAACGAAACTACTCAGTTTGGTTTCAGTTTAGTTCGTTTTCCTGTGCGCCTTAAAATGCAGCTGCTGCTCTTGGTGTCGTTCCCATCGTATCTTTTGGCGTCGCTTGGCTCGTTCCCTGACTTCTGCGCGAGCGTACATACATATGTGTGTATGTGTGTGTATGAGAGACCGCCCGTTCACTTGTTAACTGGTTGTGCGAATAGCTTCCAATCGGCTCGCTCGCTCGCTCACTCGCTCGGCCTCGTCCCCTGCGGCGGCTAGAATTAACGACAACGGCTGATGCGGACTCCGACTCGAACGTGGACTGATAGTCGTAGTTTGTCACTTGTCGGCCGCCGTGTATCCCCGTCTAACTCTTCGATCCGGCTGCGATCGCTTCCAAATACATGCAAATCAATTTAATTATTATGGCCATGTAAATGTCACCAGGCCAAGAACGGAAATTGAAAAATTTAAATAAAGTGAAAAATCAGAAGAGGTAAACTTGTTTTTACAACCGGCCAAAAAAACAAAAAACACCAAAATCTGATTGTGCTTTTTCTTTATGTGTACCCAAGTGATCAAGTGCAAGAAGATCGAGTTGAAACAAAATGAAACGGTTTGGTCAGCAAAAGAAACAAAACCAAATCACAAATTTCCAGTTAAATGTGTATGTATTCCAAGGTGCTTGATCTTCTGGGAACTGCAGCGAATCTTCTGCTAACCATTGAAACCGTTACCACTCAAAAAACCATTATCGTAACGTGCTTAAAGCCAATTTCTATTCCAGAAGAACTAACTGAGCGTGCGAATAATTTTGTTTTCCCTGCTTTTGCTTTTAAATTCCACTAATTGCTCAATAAATACATATCAAACCCAACCGCCATGGGAAAGTGCAGGCGAAATGAAAGTGCAGTGCGCCATTCAATTCAATTTTCGAAATACCCGTTAAGTGGAGTTTTGGAATACGTGTGCCGCTATTGTGACCAGGTCCGATTGGAGATTTTTATTAAAAAGTTTAATAAATATTCCACTCTGTCTAATATTTACACTCGAATTAATTTTCGACGTTTATTATCAAGAAGAAGTGAGTCGAATAACTTACTTTGTCTTTGAATTTGATAATGCAAAATCGACATGTGACAAACCGTGAGACAGAGACATTCTGGGCATTATAAACACTCTCGATTAAAAAAATTATATCCCGTCAAGAAGATTTATTCGCGTAAGATACTGCACAAGTTGACAATCGCTCAGCTCACTAAGCAGAGTTTTTAAGCACTCACGTGAGTGTTCCCAGGCTATGTCACACCACTGCCAAATCTGATCTGTACGCAGAATCTTGGCATCAGAAGATGTAGCTGATGCCATCTCTGTATTTCAGAAAACCCAGAAATGCAAACCACTCTGTTATAAGCACCGAATCGGCTTGCAGCCGTTACGTTCGGTTTAAGCTTTAAAGTTTGACGTTTACTTTTTAATTTTTGTGCTTATTGTGTTGTTCCCGTTTTCGATTTCGATCAAATCATGGGTAATGCTCCCGGTTCCAAAAACCGACTGTGTCATTCGGCTTTTAATCTTGGAACCCCATTTATCTTCATTCGATGCTATTGATTGCTGACAAAAGGTTTCGACCAAATTCTATAATGGTTTTTTTAGAAATCATCACTGTTAGGTAGGGCTTAATCCCTAAACGAATTTCGGTTCCGGTTCCGGTACGTCCCGAAATGAATGTTTCGGTTAAAGGTTCTATTTCGGTTTTCAATGATGTACCGGTATAAGTACTACTTATTTTTAATATTGTAAAAATAAAATTCTGAGATAAATCCAAATCATTTTATTCCTGTGTAATAAAACGAATCCAAATGCAACACAAAATTAAAGGATTTCACATTTAAAGTAAAATTAAATAGACTATTTCATATTCGTATTGTTTTACGTAGTTAACATGGTAGAAAATATGATTACATTATATACTCATACACAGAGAACCCATAACTTTGTGTAGCTTTTCTGCACACCGCGTTTAGTTTTCTCATTTCAACACGTGGCGTGTGGCTTTTCTGCATGCCGCGTTTAGCTTTCTCTTTTCAACACGTGCCGTGTAGTTCTACACGTCACGCTTAGCTTGCTCATTTCAACACGTGGCGTGTAGCCGCGTTTAGTTTTCTAATTTCTAAGCGTGGCGTGCAGAAAAGCTACACAAGCGTTATGGATTGAAAATCCTGGTCAAAACGTGTAGAAATCCTACTTTTTCACTTACACAAAAAAAAAATGACTGCGCACTTTTTATTTATTTATTTTTGTTTATAAGCGCGCGCGCGCTGCTGCTATCTTGAAAGCTCAATTATTTCGCTTTGCGTATCATATTTTAGAGCAGAAGAGGATCACCAACCCCAACCTGTAGTTTTCTGCATTCTACATGTTGCGTGTACAATATAGCAGGTCGTTTAGCTTTGACGTTTGTACACGCGCCGTGCAACCAATTTTGTTTTCTCTGTTTATATATTATTAACTTTGAATTTGATACGTCCACGTCTTTTTTAACTAATATACACAAAAAAAAAAGCTACACGAAAATGTAGGATTTTCAACCCATAACGTTTCGTGTAGTTTTTGCATTTCAACACGTGGCGTGTAGCTTTTCTGAACGGCGCGTTTAGATATTGAAATCCTACACGTTTCGTGTAGCTTTTCAACACGTCGCATGTAGCTTTCTCATTTCAACACGTTACGTGTGACTTTTCTGCACGTCGCGTTTAGCTTTATCATTTCAACGCACGCCGCGTTTAGCTTTCTCATTTCGAAGAGAACTGAGAAGAATAAAACCGAAACTGCACCGGTACCAACGATTCGGTTTCGTTCCGGTGCTATCGGTTCCATTAATAACGAAAACCTGTTTTCGGTTTTCCAAAAAAAATTTGTATCGGTTCCGGTAATTGATTGGAAACGGTTTATTTCGGCTAACGGTTCCGGTATTAAGCCCTGCTTTTACCAATTCCGACCAATCGAATTCGCAAACAAGAACAGACCGGAAAATCTCTGCTATCAGTCTTTTTTCTCAATTCCACAGAAGTGAATTTTGCCGATTCAAAACCCTCTCCCTTTGGCTAGTGAAATTAATTGTTTATCGCAACTTTGGCATTTCAAAACATTAACAGCTGCCCACAAAATGTAAATAAATCATCTTTCTTTGATATATTTTAAAATTTTTGATATTTGTTTTTAAATAATAATTATTTAAATTAATTAGAGGGAATTTCGGTGCGGCTATTAGAAGGGAAAAGTAAAAGTTTAAAGATTCTGAATCTGAATTACGGATTGTTGAAGCTCCAACAAGTTCCATAAACATTTTAGCAATCGATTGTCATCTATTGCGGGATTTACGGTTGCCAACCAAGAAAAAACGGGATAATTTCGAAATTTGAAACTGTTGGCAGCTCAGGAGATGCAATTTGGCCCAAGGTATTTCTCAATCAATTTAAATTTTAGTTTGTTAAATGCTGCTGCATACGTCTGTAGCATCTCACTGTCTCACTGTGTTCGTCAACATTAAATCTAGCTCCAGGGTGAGCATTTTTTTCTGTTCAGTGCAGGGGGAGGGGGATACTGCCCCCCTAAGCCAAAGATTTTGCTCCGGAAAGTTCACGTTTACATTTTTCTGACAAAATTTTGAATAATGTTTCTCATTTCAAATCGAATGGATCTTGCGAAATAATAACAATCAAAATGAATTATTTCGCAATTATCAATCTACGACCCTGGATTATTAAAGTAATACGAAAATAAAAACGACTCGGAAATAATGAAGAATTTCTTTTTAAAAGTAACTGGAGTTGAGTACAAGTCTGCTTATGTTGATTACGAGCAAACTTTATGCTTAAGCATTTTTTTTTATTTTAAACCTTTTTTTTACTTTTAATTAGCAACTTACGATGTATCAATAAGTAAATATTCGTATTTTACAGTCTATGTTTAGATTGGTGTGAGGTTAGTGCACAGAGAAAACAAAATTGACTGCACGGCGCGAGTAGAAACGTCAACCCGAAACGAAACGTATTGCGGCCTGCTAAATTGCACACGCTAAATGTAGAATGCAGGAAGCTACACATGGTGTGCAGAAAAGCTGCATGCAACGTGTAGAAATTTAAAAACTAAACGCCGCGTGTAGAAAAGCTTAATGCTGCGTGGGCAAAAGCAAAGTCTACACATAACTTCTACATTTTTTATACAGCTGAATAGCACACGAACGTTTAGGTTTTCTACATTAACGTTTGGATATTGAAATCCTACATGCGCGTGTGGAAATTCTAAACGAAAAATGTAGCTCTAAATCAGTACTGAATTTTTATATTTTTCATTTTGGAAGCTGCTCTCCACACGCGACATGTAGTTTTTCTACTTAAACGTTTAGAATTACAAATGCTGAATGCTACATGTTGGAAATCTACACGAAACGTGTGCAAATTTCAGTCCCGTATATAAATGAGCAGAGCAATGTATTCGAACTTAAGAAACAAGCAAGCCAAAATTGGTGTATGTTTTCAATACAAGTACATCTTACTCAATACTAGTAACACGTTAGATGCCTTGCCTTAGAGGCGCGGCGTAGCTCAGCCGTCTAAGGCGTCGTTCCAACCGTGTTTTTTTAAATAATAGAGCTTTCAAGATAGCAGCATATAAACTAAAACCCAAAGTGCAGACATTTTTTTTATTTTTGTGTAAATAAAAATGTAGGATTTCTGCACGTTTTAACCGGGATTTTCAATCCACAACGTTTATGCAGCTTTTCGGAACGCCGCGTTTAGTATTCTCATTTCAACACGTGGCATGTAGCTTTTCTACATGCTGCATTTAGAAATGAGAAAACTAAACGCGGCATGCAGACACGGCTACGCAAAAGTATTTTGTTGAAAATTCCGGCTAAAACGTGTAGAAATCCTACATTTTTCGATTTTGCATATTTTCTTTTTCTCTGTGTGACAGCTAGTTACTAGCAGCTGGCAGGGGAAGATTCTTAGAATTCTTCTTCTTGCTCTAAAACCATTTATCCTTCTTCTGCGCTGGAGCCGTTAGCCGATTTGTGTGTCCTCTGAGTCTCAAGGTAGTCCGCAAATTATTTGGTAATATCGCTTATCATAGGGACATTTAGTTTTTTCTCCCCTCTCGTGCACATGTACCAGGTCGGCGCAGTACTTTGGCTTGGAGGACACTGCACGTCACTTGAATATGCACAGCATGTTTTCATTAATTATTTGTACCAATGCAGTGGAAGTTAATCGTTTTCTTTATTTTAAAGAGAGTTTCAATGTGCCTTTAATGTGGGAGAACAAACTAACTTTTAAGTTTGCTTTAAATTTATTCTTCGTGCAATGCAAAGCATATACCTTAGTCACTTGAATAGGTTCATGCGATACAGTCTTAGTTATTTCCTTAGTTATTGAATAACTCCCACAATTTTTGAGATATCGATATCAAATTTAAAACTTACTTAAAAACAGAAATGTTCAGATCGGATGATAAATAGCCGAGATAAAAAAATGTTGCATACTTTCCGGCTGCCCCATCTCAGGCACACAGGAAGGCTATTAAACATTTGTTTTCATGAGTAACGGGTATATCGAAGTCGGTTAGAGCCGACTTTAACTTACGCTCTCGTTTTTTTTGTGTACTGATTAATCACTTAATAACCTATTCAGGAACATTTTGTTGGCAGAGTTTGCACGTGCAGTAGCAGAGATATTGCCACTTTTAAATGGTAGAGATAATGAACCTATTCAAGTGACGTGCAGTGTAGCTGCAATACCAATTGAGCAGCGACTTTGTCAGCTGGTTTATGTGCAAGCCAAAAGTCAGTAGCCTGTCAAGGTACACTCTCAGGTACCTGTGACCTTGATGATGGCTAGAGGTTAATCTTCCATGAAAACTCCGGGGCAGTCGTCTCTCCTTAGCAACGCGGAGACATTGGAACACTTCGCTTGACTGATACCAGTATTCCAGCGCCTTGCCCATCTGCAGAATCGGTACATGTGGGGCTGTAGATACAGGGATGCGTGGCCAAAATGGCTGTGTCAACGGCGAAGTTGTCAAGGAAAGGGTCCTGTGCGTCATTTCGGGAATGTTGCCTCCAGTGGGCATACCCATGGTTGAAAGTGTGTAAAGCTAAGGCACTTCTCCAGTTATAGTTTTTGTACTCGATTCAGCTCCATAAAGTACGAAGGAAAAGTCCTGTTAGTAAGGAAGCTGCGCACCAGATCAAAATGCTGGGAGAAGCCTTTTTATCTTGCCCAGCAATCCTTTGCGCCACACACGATCGCACGGCTTGCAGATTGGCCGGTATGATTCCACCTCTGAAGATCTCGTTCGGGCTTTTTGGATCATCACGATCTGGGCTTTCTTCTAGGCCCTCGGACGCAACACTGAGTTGTAGATCAAGACTAGGAAGAGTCTCAGGGAGAGCCTTCAGCGTCTTTTTGTCGATCCCTTATTCTCCAGGAGCCTTTTTGGGCTTTAATTTTTATACTCTGTACCGAAGGTACATAGAATATATTAAGTATGTAACAGTGAGAAGGAATCGTTTCCGACCCTATAAAGCATATATATTCTTAATCAGCATCAACAGCCGAGTCGATATATCCATGTCCGTCTGTCCGTCTGTATGAACGCACAGATCTCAGAGATGGTAAGAGATAGAGGTTTGACATGTATGGGACATATATTTCTTATACGTGCAGGCAGATCAAGTTTATTTTTAATTTTTTCCACGCCCCCTCCCTCACCCGTAATTTGGAAAAAACGTCATATCTCCCACAGTTTTGATGATAGATTGTTCGTACCTTCTAGAGATATACAGTAATCAAAATTATTTATCGATTTGCTGAAGTAATGATAAAGATTGGATGAACGATACACAAGTTATGAGCAAAAAAGGTTACCGAAGGTTTCGGGGGCAAATGAACTGGTGCAGAGTATGTTATAGTCGGGCTTGACCGACTTTCTCACTTGTTTTATCTTATTATTATTATAGATACTGGCAGTTTGAGCTGACCAGGGTTTTTTTTGTTTTGTTAAATATGTTGGGATTCGGTTACGGTTGTTGGTATAAAAATTTGGCAAAACACTGCGACAAATCCAGCATACTGGTCCCCATTTTGAATCTCAAACGCTATCCAAACGTATTTTCCCTAAGTTTGAAGTTGCACACGAAATTTTTCAACTTTAATCAAGAACCTAGGTTAGGTTAGGTTGCGATGGCTGGGAACTGCAAGTCGCTCCATCACCTCGGCCACAGAGGGCCCATTGTGGTACCATATTTATCAAAAGCATACATATTACGAAAAAAATTTGCAGCCACAGATTAAATTTGGGAGGATAGAGATATTAGTCACTGAAATTATGTCAATTTGTAGCAACAATAAACCTTAAACCTTTTATTTCAATGAAACATGCCACATTAAATTTGTAATAGATGTGCCTGCCTTTGATAACCATTAAAAAAATTAATTTTATACAATTTTCTTGTTAATGAAAATTGCACTTAAATTAAAAACTGATCAAATTGATGCTATGTGGCCGATATAAGCCTTAATAGCGGCGAAGTCAAGCAACCAACCAAACCAAATATAATATGGTCAGTTTGACCGAAAGGTCCACCGAGACCAAAAAATTAAAAATGGTTAAAAACGCTATGTTTTATCATATTTCCATCGGGAAACAATCAAATTGAACTAATGTAAGCTAACCTTACAATTATTCATAACCCATTTCGAAATATTCGGTACAAGGTCGAACATTAATATTGCACCTTTTTTTATACCCTTGTAGAGGGTATATTAAAATTGTCCAGATGTTTGTATCGCACAGAAGGAAGCATCTCCGACCACATTTATTTCTACTCTAAATACAAAACAGTTTGTCTGACTGATTCACTGACTGACTGATTGGCAATCAACACTGAGCACAAACGGTAAGAGATAGAAGTCTGAAATTTGGATAGGAGTTTCCATTAGTTTTGAAAGTGAGTAATAAGACGGGGTTTCGGAAAATTCCACCCCCAAGGGGTGTAAAAGTGTCGGAAAAGTTTGTATGGGAAGATTTTTTTTTCATCCGATTGACTTGAAATTAGGTTTATGCGGAATAATTCGACGTGTTTTCCGATTTCGGAAAATCCGCCCACGAGGAAAATTGGCTTTGGCTTTAAAACTCGGTTTGTAAGGATATAATACGAAATAATTTGAAATGTGATTTTCCAATGGAAAATTCCTTGCACAGGGTGTGAAAATGCCCGGAAAATTCTGCATGCAAACAAACTATTTTTCATCCGATTGGCTTGAAACTCGGTTTGTAAGGATAGAATACGAAATAATTTGAAATGGGGCGGTAACGATAACGATAGCGATAAAGGTAACGGTAACGGTGGGTGGGAAGTGGGTAGAATGTGGGTGGGAGTTGGAGGCAGCAAAGTCGTAATGGGGAAAAGGCAAAGTAGTAAGACTTTGAATTCAAGCCGATGTATGTAAGATTCGCTGTTTGGGCTCTACGGGGGATACAAATTAAAAAGGCTATACTGATGGCTGCGCAGCGAAGCGCGACGGGTTATAAGCTAGTAAAGTATATATGTTCTTGAGCAGTATGACGAGCTGAGTTGATATAGCCATGTCCGTCTGTCCGTCCGTGTGTCCGTCTGTTTCTATGCTATCTTCTCCGTCAATTTAAAAGCTATCTTAACCAAACTTTTCACGAAATCTTTTAGTCGGATCAGATGACTATAGCATAAAGATGCCATAGGTACGATCGGTCGAAAAATAAGTTTTAGTAAAAGATACTTTTTTTGTCTTCAACGTAAACGCCCTCAAACCTCGTATTTATAAGTTTTCTATGCTTTCACATAATTCCACCAAGTTTGATCGGTTCGGTCCGATTTGAAAATCGGACAACTCTGTAGTATAGCTGCCATACACAAGATAGGTCTGGAATAAAGTCTTAGTAGGAAAAACTTTTTTTGTTTTTATTGCTATCGCTTCCAAACTTGTAATTGATCAATATTATATGCTACCACACAATTCTGCCAAGTTTGATCCAAATCGGATGACTATAGCATATAGCTGCCACAGGAACTATCGGTCAAAAAGTAGTTCCAGTGAGAAAATTTTTTAATGGTAGAGTCTTTATGTTTTCCAGCTATGAATATTATCTGTTTAAACACAATTTTGCCCAGTTTGATCCAAATCGGATTAATATAGCGTAAAGCTCTGCCATATAACAAGCTGGCTTGCTGGTTCCAGTTGGTTGCGGCGGTTCCAGTTCATCCAGCTCCAATCACAGTTCCAGTCACAGTTCTAACTGGTTCGCACATCACTGGCAACTCGTTACTCGATGGAAGCCCGCTCTTTTATTCGACATCTCTAACTCACACACATACACATACTCAACTCGTAGCATTCTGTACCTTACCTAAACTGTGTTTTACATTAAATAATCGCCACAAATGGTGACCCCTTGTGAAACAAAAATTAACAATTAATAATTGAAATGGTTGTAACTTGCGACAGAAAGTAACACCGATACGCACAATCATATGTACATACGGCTCGTCGCTATGGCGGAAACACATGCAAACCTCAGCAACAACAACAACAAAAGTGAAATGTGCAAAAAACATTAAACAAATTCATATGAATAAAGTGCGACAGGAAAAGCAATTAAATCCACTGTAGTCTCTTGTTCACCAACTCAAGCATATTTTGCTGTGCTCTCAATTTGGACGGCCCTGCTGTAAAGCCCTTGACCAGGGTTCCCCAGCCATGGCCCCTTGGGGCCGAACATACTCGCCAATTCACACCGGAGAGAGAGAGAGACAGCCACATTTTCGCGCTCTCATCTTGAGGAACCCTGCCCTAGATGACAATCTAAACGAACTGTGGTTTAGATAGTCCTGAAGAAAACCAACCAAATAGAGAAGAGGGGGAAGAACGAATTTACAAATAAGGTACAAAGAAAAAGAAGGACAGAAATGTGCAACAGAAATATATAACGAGAAGGTCAAGCTAACTTTGTCTGTGCCGAAGTTATTATACCCTTGCAAATGCTGCTTATGGAAATGTCAGAGTTTAAGAACGCTTACATAAAAATCAAAAATGTTTGTAAGTAAAACCCATTTGCCGACAGATAAACATCTGATTTCGACCAAATTTCGCGAATCTTTTTGAAAACATATCAAATTACCAATCGCCGAGTTTGAGAAACAAAATTTAAAAACAAAAAATTCACTAAGACTCATTTTCCGACCGATCGGTCCTATGGCAGCTATAAGATACAGTCATCCGATTTCGACCAAATTTTGCGAATGTATTTAAAATTATATAGAATAGAATTAGTAATCAGTGAGTTTAAGGACGCTTACATTAAAAACAAAAAAAAATTCTTACTAAGAACCATTTTCGACCGATTGGTTCTATGGCAACCATTATATATAGTCACCCGATGTCGATCAACTTTTCCAAATTAGTTTGAAAGCGCTTAATATTAAGAATTACCGACCTTAAGAACGATTTACTTGAAAACAAAAAACTTTTTCTCAGTAAGACCCATTTTCCGACCGATGGTTCCTATGACAGCTATAAGATATAGTCATCCGATCTTGACCAAAATTGCAAATCTGTTTGAAAGCATATAATAATAATAATGGACGAGTTTGAGGACGCTAACATTGAAAACAAAAAAGTTTTTCTCACTAAGACCCATTTTTTGACCGATGGTTCCTATGGCAGCTATAAGATATGGTCATCCAATCTTGACCAAAGTTTGCAAATCTGTTTGAAAGCATATAATAATAATAATGGACGAGTTTGAGGCCGCTAACATTGAAAACAAAAAAGTTTTTCTCACTAAGGCCCATTTTTTGACCGATGGTTCCTATGGCAGCTATCTCTCTCGATACGTGACATTTTTTCCCAGTATGAATCAAGTGGTAAAAGCTTATGTATATATTCATGCAATTTAGCTTTATTTAATAACTAGCTAAGTATATATCCGCCGTCGCTAGGGTCCTTAGAGTTTTGTTCATATGTTTCTTTTACCATATTTTAAAAAAATTTAGATTCCGGCTGAAAGAAGCTTACCACAATTAATCTGGTTCAAGCTGGTTTCGAAACGTTCTTGAAACAGAAAAATGTACAACCCAATATTTCCAACCTTAAAACCGATCTTCAAGTTCATAGCTTATATTATATAATTTCTGAGATCAGGCTCTAAATCACTTTTAAACCGATTGAATCCGATTTGGAAACGGGAAACAACCAACTCTCTATTTATTTATTTATTTATTTATTTAGAGTTGACAAAAAAAAGGCTGTCAACGAAAACTTATATACGTTACAAAAATTTTTATGAGCTAATGAAGCCTATCAAAGAAAATTACAAAATAAACTAATAACGACTCCGACACGGTGGGGGAATTTTATTTGCCCGTCCGGCCAGCTATGCCCCTATTCACAGCCAATTGTAGTCAGATACGTTATTAGAGCTAACAAAAACTTTAATAATATAGAGATCGAGAAGAGGGAGAGAGAGAGAAAGAGAGAGAGAGAAAAAAACCAAAACCTATAGTTATGTAGGAACAAAGGAGAAAAAAAATAAGATAATATATTAAATTAAAAAAAAAAAAAAAAAAAACTGAGATAGAGAGAAAAATATCTTAAAGTAAACTTTAAAAATAAAAAATTTATACGAAAAACTTAAAACTAAATAACCGGAAAATCTCTGACCCGGAGGGGAGGATTTTTTAGCCAGTCCGACAAGCTATGCCCATACATAAATACATACATCTTACATATTTCCAACATAAAATCCTAATTTTAAGTTAAAAACCCAAATAATTGTTTTGATATGAATTAAAACCACATTTGAACCGGGCTTAGAAGCTTACGAACCGGTTCACAGACTTGGGACATAACCCATAACTCTTTCCTGAACGACTTGAATATACTGTAAGAATTTTATGAAGATTGGCTCAGCGCTTTAGACGCCCATATGAAATATACAGCCATGCTCCCATTTTCGTTTTCGTAAAAATTTTGCGATTTAGAGCACAAATTTGGTACAAAAACCGGTTTGAAATCGTAAAAGTTTTGCGAAAGCGAAAATGGGAGCATGGCTGATAGATGTATTTGGAGTAGGATCTCTTTTTAGTCATAAAATTTTACACTCGTACGTGTCGAACGTGACCAACCACCACGTGACCAAGTTTATTCCATCTATGTGTTTTTTATATTCCGATGTGTTCCAGAAATCTCTAGAGATTTTGGGGTCAGTTGTTTTTGAAAACAGACAATCCAAATGTCGGTGTTCCACAAATGTCGGAGATTTTATTTTTCGGAGTTAGCTTCGTAGTTGCATGCAAAACAGCTGACTGGTCATTTTTGCGTTGGGGCTGCCACGACAGGGTTGTTGTAGGCTTCAAAATAATTTAAATTAATGTAGGATTCAAATTTTATTTGGTAGTTTCTAAGCCAAATACTGCAAGTGGTAATGGTATGCACTGAGTTCCAAACTTTAAATTATTTTTAAGCCACTAGTACTCAATTGTATCGGAAAATAACTGAAGAGAATGCTGACCCGTAAAACATTATTTTGTATTGACAACCCTGTTGCTTAAAAGTGAGTGGAGTGCACAAATATAAATTCAAAAATGGCGGCGGCTGCATTAATTGTTTGGATGTTGCTGGAAGAAGGCCGTTGGCGAGGAAGACATAAACGAAACAAAAGTTTCAGAAATTTCGCAATCCACTTTTGTTTTGTGATGAAGCGTAAGCTACTTTTCTGCTAACGCAGACTGTTTTCCATATGGCATTACTGCCTCTTCCTCCGGAGTTCTAAAAGATCAAAACAGATGTAAAAAGTGCAATTAAAAATTTCACTGCTGATAACTTGACTTCCATTTGTAGTTTAAAATTCTCGCCGATAGAATTTATCGATAAGTTTGATTCGATACTTCATTGAATTAACCTTTAAAATCAGATTTTAGTAAACTGCTAATTTATCCACATAGTCTTCATTTAAGCGAACAAACTTTTAAATTTGAGGAGAAAATTAAAACTCCGAAAATGATATTGTCACATTTGGACAAAGTTGGCAGGTTTGTTGCTTTCTGCTGCCCTCTAACTTTTGCATTGTTTTGGTGGACAATATTTTAAAATTCATTTTTATTGCTTTAAACCAGGGCTTAATACCGGAACCGGAACCGTTAACCGAAATAAACCGTTTCAAATCAAGTACCGGAACCTATACAAATTTTTTTTGAGAACCGAAAACCGTTTACCGTTATTAATGGAACCGATAGCACCGGAACGAAACCGAGACGTTGGTACCCGTACAGTTTCGGTTTCTTAACCTTTGCAGAGCGCATCGTAGATTTGGTCACGAGTTGAAGCTCAACCTACAGGATGCTTAAATATTTCCGGCGGAAGACATTTTCAACATTTGCTCTAGTTTTGCGGCTGCAGATAACGACTTTCTTCTGCACCGGAAAGTGTGGGACTCAGTTCGCGAAATTGTACGCATATTAGAACCAGTGGAGGTGGCCACAACTAAACTAGAAGCCGGAAAGCTTGTTTTGTGTGATTTTAATTCCATTTGGATACACTGCAAATTGGAAATATAAAAAAATTCGTCGTCTCTAGCAAAACAGCTACTGGATTCTATTAAGACTTTTCACGCACTTTAACGTGTTCGAAACCATGAAAACATTCTTAACTGGTGGTCAGAATCCTACACAAAGTTCCCAGAATTGTATGATGTATGATTAAATGTGAACCATTAATTTTGTGTTGAATTCGTTTTATTACACAGGAATAAAATGATTTAGATTTATCTCAGAATTTAATTTTTCCAATATTAAAAAAAGGTAGTACTTATAACGGTACGTACCGGTATATCGAAATAAAAATCCGGGTACCGTATCGAAACCGAAATTAATTGAAAACCGAAATAGAACCTTTAACCGAAACATTCATTTCGGGACGTACCGGAACCGAATCCCGAGTCGTTTCGGGATTAAGCCTTGCTTAAGACCCATCAAATCTTTAATAATATTAATGCAATTCGATCAGTTAAGCATTGTTCCTCATTATTATATTTGACTCAAATCTCTTTATTAGCAAAACATAAGCCAAATGTCGCCACAAAATTCGCAACATTTGAAAACAACTAAAAGAGGTTTCAGGAACAGTGTTCCTGGAACACCGACAATTGCTTTTGGGTTGCTTTTGGGCCGATTAAACTGCCTGTTTTAAACTCTGTGCTAAATTTTCATAACATATGATCTTTTTCAATGTCAAACGTGACATTGGAAAGTGGAGAAAAGCAAACTAAAAATTTACAGTTAATCGAGATTGCATTATTTTGTGTAACACTCTTTATCATGTATATTCTATCGTACCGAAGATAATATTGAAGATTGCAAGCAATTTAAAATGTTACAAGTAAAGAAAAAGCACTGGTGCAACTTTGCAGTCGCTCATCATTTTAAAGAACTTTGAATTTCTTGGCGTCGGTGGACCTTTTTTTTTTGAAAATGCTCATATTTACTAAGTACCCTGTTCTTTGTGCTGTCTATGATGCTGATGCTCGTCTTTCTTAAATCGACGCGTTCATACGGACTTGGCTATATCGACTCGGCTTTTGAACAACTGCTTCCTTCTGAGTGTTACATTTGCAACTTGACCCCCCTATCCATTTTGTGTACAATTTATGAAAAAACAAAAACAGAGAAATTAATTAACAGAAAACAAAGAAAAACTCTGTTCTGGGTTATGTGCTTCAATTTCTCAGTTACTTTTAATTTCCACTTTAATTCCAGATAGTTGCACTTGCCAATTGTCGTTCACTATGTGAACCAGTCGCATTTGAGGATTGAACCGAGCGTTAAAGCCACACAAGAGTCAATTATACAGGAAATGCTGAAACACGCCTCAAATGCGAGCAGTGCCGGTGCCGCTGCTGTCACTGTCAATGGACAGCTGCTGCGACCGGCCGCTAACGCCGCCACTAGCAGCAGCAACAACAACAACAATGGCAGCAATGGAAGCGGCAATAACACACCCTCCGCTTCAGCGGTCACACCAACAGCCGCAGCAACAGCAGCAGCAACCACCACCGGTGGTGGCCCAGTTCCCATACCCGTTCCCGTCACCTCCTCCAAGGGTACATCCCCTACGCCCGCAGCAGCTGCCGTGGCCAGCACCGCACGCAACATTCACCTACGACCGCCTCAGCCACAGCCGCTCAATATCTCTGCCCTGAACGCCTCCACCTGCAGCACTCTGTACAATGGCGGCGGACGGGTGGCCAATGGCAATGCCTCCACACTTTTGAATATTGCTACACCAGTCACTCCATTGAAGCCATTGACTCCATTGTCGCCCCTGACGCCCTTGACACCCAATGGACACTGCAATGGCACTGGCAACGGAAGTCTGCATCATCATACCTATACCAATCAGCACATTCTGGCCAACAGCCAACAACAGCAGCTCCAGCAGCAACAGCAGCAGACGACGCTGTCGCACCATCACCCGCATCAGCAACTGCATCACAACTACAGCAGTTGCAATAAACGCTCAGCCAATACCGTGCTGCAGAAGGTACAGAAGCATGGGCCCAGTCCACGGGAGGCCTTGAACAGTCTGGGCTTGCTTTGTCTAGGTAAGGGTCATTTTGGACGATTTTATTGTAATTGTTGCCAATCCTTTCCTTTTTTTAGTTTCTCTACTGTTGGCACTGCTTTCACTGATCTTTCTGCTTAAGATCTCACCCAATAGTCGCGAGGATGCTTTGACCCGTACCATGAGCAGCGAAGATTTCATCATTGTGTACGATGTGACTCTGGCTTTGTGTGCCCTGTCGTTATCCTTGAATCTCTGCTGCCTGCTGGTGTGCGCCATTCAGTTTCTGTTCGCCGTCAAGCTTCGCTCGCCCACGTTCGATGGGAGGGACAACAGATACCTGGAGAAGTCCAGTGCCAGCCGCACGTGTGCGGTGAGCGGTTTCTTCATCTCCATACCAGTGTTTCTCACCGGCATCATTTTGTACACATTCAATCATTTCCATTCAACGCCGGCCATCATCACCAGCGTGCTGATTGGCCTGGGTATTGTGTTCTGCGGCGTAGCCATGGTGCACAATGTGTTTGTGTGGCAAAAGGAGAAGACGATCAGCTATAGAAAGGTGATGCCCGTAAACATGTCCCTGCTATCGGCAGCGAGCCAATTGCCACTGACTCCGCCAGTGCAGTTCCTAAGTCCAGTTCCATCGCTTGCACAGCAAGCGCCGTCCATGCACTTGTATCAGGGTGGTCAGCGCATTTCGGTGACACCCGTCTCACCGAATCACTCACATGGCAGCTTCAATCCCCTACTCTGTCCCGGCACCAACAATAATCTGGGTGGAGGAGGAGGTGGTGCCATTAATTCCTCATTTCTGGTGCGTCCCGCCACTGCCACACCGCCAACTCCCAAGCCCAGAAATTCCCTGTTGGGTCGCGAGGCTAGCGGTTCGGTAAGCCCGGCGTTGGAAATGAGCAACATGGCAATTTCGCTCCATGAGCTATCAACGCTTGTCTAGGCGAGCATAAGTATTAAGTTGGCCGGAACGGTGGTTGTCGGTGGTTACAGCTAAACACTTAATAGTATTAATAGTAACATACATAGCTCGTAGATACCTCTCAACCCTACTTTGAGCCATAGCCCCTGGGGGCCGAACATACTCGCCAACTCACACCGTATGCTTGCCGAAGTCATGCATCACTGTGTGTTAGACAAAGACAGAGTCACATTTTCGCGCTCTCTGCTTGGGGAAGCCTGACATACATACATTTGGTTAGCCGAGCATTACACACCGATGCATATATACGAAGAAGATCTTTTGAGTGCGTAAATTTTGCTAAAAGGGCCGAGACAGACATGAGAAGAAAAAAAAACAAAAAAAAGTGTTTCTCTCCTCTCACAACCAAAGAGAAGCAGTGACCGCTGTTAAATGTCGTTTTGGTACCTATATTCAATGTGCCGGGCAAAAATGTTATTTTCTGACAAAGGCAAACGGGGGACCGATTTTTGCGATCTCTGCTTAATACTGCTTGCCTAGACAAGCGTAGATAGTCATGGAAGCTCATGGCAACCACCGTTCCGGCCAACTTGCCCTAGTTACCTATAACATAAGCTATAATCCTTTTGTATATAATCTTTGTATATATTTTTTCGAGACTATCGACTGTACTTTATAAGGATTACCAACTATTTCTTTTCAATTCAACTGAATGGAATGTAAGCTCTCCCGGAAGCGACAACCGAACAAATATTTCGGGAGAACTTACAACAATACAATTCAGTTGGATTGAGAAATATAGATGGTGATTATTATAAAATATTACTATAAACTATTAAACTATTTTTTTTTCAATGCAACTGTAAGTTCTCCAGGAAGGTTAATAATTTAAGAGACAACAAATATTGTATTATATATTAATTAGAAGAACTGACTATGTCCCAGCTAAGGGCCAATAACCGTTATTTTTCACAATTTGAATAAACGTTATTTTTTCGACAAAATAAAATGAGTATTTTTTCTGAAACATTAGATTTCGCTTAATGTGAGAATCGGAACAGGCTTGGTTTTATCCCGATACTTCAAGTGCATAAAGCTTCGACTTGCTAATGTTCTCATCATTATTATAAGACACTTTGTATTCTTCAAATATTTTTCAAGATGTACAGCCTCATGCACCCATTTTCACTTTTGTAAAAATTTACGATTTTTAAGTCCAAAAAACGATTTAAAGTCGCAAAAGTTTTGCGAAAATGAATTTGGCAACAAAATAGAAAAATGTTTTATCAAAATTTGTATTCAAAACCTTTTTTTTAACAAAATAACAAAAATTGTCGTTTTCGAACATATCAAAATTATAGGACACATGGCTTTTTATATTTTATAACTTAACTTAATTAATAAACCTAAACTATTTGGAATTTCGCTTTGACGTCTTAGAGGAAGTTGTTGCTCTTGACTTGGCTTACAAAATATTCCTAAGTAGCAAGTCAAAAAAGTCACATCTATATACTCATTTTGTACTGTTTTTCAACTTTGTCTTGAAAACTGTAACGAATTTGACTAAGCAATGCAGGACAAAATCGTAGCTAAGACTTAAATAAACCAACGGTTGCCATATACCAACTTCATTCGATTGGTCTTTCAGATAGTTACGAGCACTTAAGCATGGAGAATTGTAACCAAAATTCGAAAAATGGCAATTTTTGGTAGCAATTGGGTAACACATTCAAAAATGTCGATTGTTTAGTATTAAATCAATAAAATAGTAAAAAAAAACATAGCTTAAAAATTATAATAAAAAAATTTAATTTTTTTACCGAAAATATTCGTTTTTTCCGAGTTTTTATGACAGTTGTACATGCGTGTTGGCCTATAACTATGTGAAAGAGTAATTAAATGAAGTAGGTTCATTCTAAAGGTTTGAATTTTTAGGTCTAAGTTACAACTTTGTATTGTATTACTCGTCCAAATTTGTACCGGGTTTCAAGATGAAGATGAAAGACTGTATATAACTGGTAAAAACTTGGTTTGTTAGAAAAACTTTTGTAATTTTGTGTATGAAGATGTAATTTTGTTGATTTGCAACAAAGAAATGCTTTGTAGGCAAAACCAAGAGCAACAACTTTGCCAAAGATATAAAAGTAAAACTCAAAATAGTTTACGAGATATGGAATCGTAAATCCCACTCTGATGCGAAAAAATTCAAAGTGCAATAAAAAGAAAATGGCAGCTAATCAGAACAAACCCATACAGGGTTTTTATACTACCATCATACCCTTTCAGAATTTTTTGGACTCGATGCGATCAACTTTTTTGAGTTCAAAAATGTGTCACAGTGGTATAAATGATTAACATCTGCCAACTTCAAAATTTTGTTTTTCATGGAATCCGCCAACTTAACCAATAGTTCTGGTCCATTCCCTCAAAATTGAGTATTTCAGATCGTTAGTGCTCTCGAAGATTCTGGCGTGCATTATTTGTGAGTGCTGCCAAATCAGCTTTTTTCCCGTCATTTCTAGCTTTTTATACTCTGTACCAAAGGTACACAGAGTATATTAAGTTTGTGCAAAAGTATGTAACAGGGAGAAGGAATCGTTTCCGACCCTATAAAGTATATATATTCTTGATCAGCATCAACAGCCGAGTCGATATAGCCATGTCCGTCTGTCCGTCTGTCCGTCCGTCCGTCCGTATGAACGAAGAGATCTCAGAGATGGTAAGAGATAGAGGTTTGACATGTATGGGACATATATTTCTTATACTTGCAGACAGATCAAGTTTATTTTCAATTTTTGATACGCACCCTCCCGCCCCCGCAATTTGGAAAAAAACGTGTATCTTCCACAGTTTTGATGATAGATGGTTCGTACCTTCTAGAGATATCTAGTAATCAAAATTATTTATCGATTTGCTGAAGAAATGATAAAGATCGGATGAACGATACTCGAGTTATGAGCAAAAAACGGCCAGTTAACACGGGATTTCTGGCTTTTTTAAAAATGATTTCCGCATTTTTTTAACTTTATTTTTATTTTCGAGTCAATTGCAAAACTTATAAGCAAATCGATAGTTTGTCACCTTTGTCAGTCATTTATCGACCCTAATTGCCACTTCTAACGTTCAGGAAACAGTTATCTCAAAGTGCTAGCCAAGTTTACAGATCGTTTGACAAAAATGCCAAAAGTTTTCAAGCAAAAAAGTCGTAAAGTCTGTCTGCAGAACCCGGAGTTTAAGGCTTGGCTAAGCAAGAATGAATCTGATACCTCTTGAGTTTACTGCAGTTATTGCAAATGCACAATATGACAATGTAAACTTCACTAAGCTTCAACTTCAAAAAAATGGATTATTTCATCAGATATTAATATTAATATAATACAAGTACACGATTTCGAAAAATTTGTTTTCAAAGATTTATGCTTCATATGGATAGCGAATTGGACAAATCTATTCGACACTGCTGCACAAATTTCTAAGTTAAGCTTATAAAGCAACTGAAGCTCAGGCACTGATCTACTTCTTGGATTTTCACAAAATTCATTGTATTAAGCAATTTAATTGATTTCAGTTTACGCCCAATATTGGGCAGTTGTGAACTAACGAGAAGTAAAGTAAAAATCTGATACAAAAATTTTGACAGGAGAGCAGACGTACCTGACAACCTTAGCATTCTTCCACAAATTGACATATTTTCGGTTGACAACATTCTACCACCAAAAAAACAGCATTGTTACCATCTTGGAAGTATTTAACAACGATGAAACTGAAGTTTTGGAGTAAAGTAATCGCTTCCAAAGCTCTGAAGGCAACCAAAAATGTTTTGAGTTAGCCATGTTTGCGATTCAGATGGGGTTCTTGTCATAGTCCAACGCTAAAGTTGAGCGTGTCTTCAGACAGGTTAGTTTTACAATAAATCAAAACTCAGAAATCTAAAGGAGGTGAGCACTCTCAACTCAATATTATGTATAAGATATCGGATATAAGTGAAACTGAAACTAGAATATTACATTCAAAATATTATATGTGTAGTTACAGATACGGGTTACGTCGGCATGCGAAATGCTGCGTCGATTATAGATCAGTCCTAGTAATCTAAGGCAAATAGGCACAACTGAGGCCTACGACAAGGATGAGGACAAGGAACTTCATCACTCTGAAGATGTTTTAAATATATAATTGCATAAATAATAAGAAAAGCCATGCTCCTTTTTTCAATTTTTTTTTGTCGAAAAATACAGCTTTTTTTTCCTCTCCGTCCCGCCGAAAACTGATTTGTTTCTCGGCAAAAGTTGGCAACACTGTTTGTGAACGTCTAAAGCCGCTTATTAGCGCACTGATGGGACATTATCAGTGTGGCTTTAGACCTGGTAAATCCACCACAGACCAGATATTCACATTACGACAAACCCTGGAGAAGACCTATGAGAGAGATATCAAAACCTACCATCTTTTTGTTGATTATAAATCAGCCTTTTACACACCGATAAGGTAAGGCCGTCTTATGTGATTCATTCCTGCATGAAAACATAGAGCTTTTCCCTATTATCATCTAAAAGTGGTAGCAGATTATTCTTTAGTACCCGAATATAGTCAGTACTATTCATCTTTGAGCTGGTAAACTGCAAATCAAGAGTTCCGAACTTGTTAAATGCTCCCCACACCATGACTGACCCTCCACCAAAGTTTATGTTTTAGAAATAAAGCGGATCCCTTTTTAGGAAAAGTGGAAAGTTGATATTCCGCAGATTCTTAACAGAGTCTGCTAAGCCGCTGCTATAAACACGATAGTAAAATTTTGATCGATAAACGTTTCAAAGTAACCTTGCGTTGCTCTGGCGCTGTTAAATGAGCCTGAGAACTTACAAACAACAACACCTGGTAGGATTATGCATAAAACATATTTAATGTGCTATTTCAATATATTTTTTATTATTAAATGAAGTTAATAATAAACTAATTGTTCTTATCATTATGACTTTTGACAATCTGCAGTATTAGCGCAGTGAACGTCGGTAGTTGCCTCCTCCAACATTTTCCTTAAAATTGTGTCTGGCACAATCAATGGCATTCTATGCAGTTCGATGTAGTCCGGAGCAGCGGCACTTAACTAACACCTCGCACTTGGCTGCCACGGTAAAGATTTCGTTCAGCTCGATTGGAAAGTAATTGGCGTATTTCTGGCGACTTGCCTCCGTAAAGTTGGTCAGCATGATGATCTTCGGGATGTACTACTGAAGCATGTGTGACTTGACGGCCTGTGTTTGACCTGGGTACTTGGACACGGAGTCGGGGCCCTGGCAGGGCAACGTTAAGAAATAAAAGTGATTTATAAAGTTGAAGTTTGGTTCGCCCATTTTTTACCTTGATATAATTGGCATTGATGTAGGGCACATCCTCGTTGCCCGATCCGCATTGCTCGAGCTCCAAATGATTGACAATTGACCTATGACTTTGACGAGTCGGAGACGACAGTTCGAATATAACAATTAGGATTTAAAGCCTTAACCCACAAACATTTTATTTGCGAACAACGAACGGAAGCTACAATGACATTTTCAACACATTTGTCCTAATTGAAATACTTGCTAAATCCGGTTTTGATTTCATTAGCTGATTAGCCGTAAAGGACGCCTGGAACTTAGCAAACTTGGTATGGATTGTAGTTAATGTACACAGAAAAAAAAATTGGCTGAACGGCGTGTGTAGAAACGTCAAAGCTAAACGAAACATAATACGCCCTGCTTAATTGCACACGCAAAATGTAGATTGCAGGAAGCTAAGCGTGGCGTGCAGAAAAATTGCATGCAACTTGTAGAAATTTAAAAACTAAACGCCGCGTGTAGAAAAGCTAAATGCTGCGTGGGCAAAAGCAAAGTCTACACATAACTTCTACATTTTTTATACAGCTATCTGAATAGCACACGAAATTCTAAACGAAAAATGTAGCTCTAAATCAGTACTGAATTCATACATTTTTCGTTTAGAAAACTGCTCTCCTGCTTTAGAATTACGAATGCTGAATGCTACATGTTGGAAATCTACACGAAACGTGTGCAAATTTCAGTCCCGTATATAAATGAGCAGAGCACTGAATTCAACTTAACAATTACAAACAAGCAACAAATTGGTGTATGTTTTCAATACAAGTACATCTTACTCAATGCAAGTAACACATTAGATGCCTTGCCTCAAAGGCGCGGCGTAGCTCAGCCGTCTAAGGCGTCGTTCTCACCGAGTTTTCAGTCTAAGTTCAAATCCCCCCAGAGTAAGTAAGAAAAAAATACATAAATTTGTTTAATGTGATATATTATATTATATCTGACGATTTAGGTCTATTAATTTTGGACCACATACTGCTGCATTTTTAATTATATTTTACGGTTTACTGTTCAACTGCAACGATTTAACTGTTTCAAACAATAATACTTGTAACTTAAAACAGGCTAGGTGTCAAAATAAATTAAGTAGCAAAGTTAAATCAATTCTGTTTTACATAAAATGATGAACATACAAATTTTCTAAATAATTTGAATTAATTCAAAATCAATTCAATTCTTTTTTTTGTAAATAAATTAAATCAAAATCAATTCAATTCCGATTTTGGAGAAATTGAGTTAATTCAAAATACGTCAATTCGAGCCTGAATGATTCTCAGGAATGATTCAAAAATTAATCATACGCTTACAGCTCTGATATAGACTAGCATATAACCCGGAGCGCTTCGCTACGCCGGCATCAGAATAACCTTTATCAGTATAGCCGAATAAAAACGATATCAGTATCAGTTTGACTTGGGCTTAGCGGTAAACGAGGACAAGAGAAAGTACCTAGTATCCACGGACAAGAAGTCTACGCGTCTTGGACAATTTGTTACTATGGGGGAGTACAACTTTGAGGTTTTAGAGGATTTTGTCTACCTCGGGACGATGATTATCGGCGACAACAACATCAGCCTGGAGATCCGAAGAAGAATTACTATTGGAAACCGATGCTACTACGGGCTCAGTAGGGAGTTCAAGAGCAGAGCCTTTTCTCGAAGAACAAAAATAGCGCTATACAAGTCGCTCATCATCCCAGTCCTGCAATACGGCGCAGAAGCATGGACAATTTCAGCAGTGGATGAGGAGGCGATTGGCGTTTTCGAGCGAAAAATCCTTCGGAGGATATATGGACCTTTAAAAGTTGGCGATGGATACCGCATTCGAATGAATCACGAACTGTATGAGCTCTATAAGGACATCAGTCTAGTCAAGCGCATAAAGCAACAGCGGCTGCGCTGGTAAGGACATTTAATCCGGATGGATGAAGAAGCTCCAGTAAAAAAGACGTACAAAGCGAAGGCGGCTGACTTTGGAGGACAAGGCAGGAGGGGTCGCCCACCACTAAGATAGGATGATCAAGTGCTGAAAGACATTTCCAATCTGTGTGTGAACAATTGGTGCCAGCTCGCACTATGCAGAAGCGAGTGGAGGGCATTCATTGCAGAGGCCAAGACCGTCAAGCGGTTGTGATGCTACATCGGGCCAATAAAGAAGAAGAAGAAGTATCAGTTTGAAATCGATCAAGAGAGACAAATATGATTTGCATTTTCTGACCAGGAGATGGAGTTCCCGATTTGGGAAATTTTTTTCCAATTTGTGTCCCCCGTAGAGCCCGAATCTTACATACATCGGCTTAAAGTCAATGATTTACTCTCAGACCCCCGCCGTCCCCTTTTACGACTTTGGTGATGGGTTTTCCAAAATTGGAGCATAGTTTTTCCACTTATTTTCCCCAAAGAGATTACTTACGGAATTTGATTCAGAGCGGCTCGAAAATAACGGTTGGCATTGAACACAGCCCCATCCTCCATTTTTTGACTTTTCGTTCAGGCTGTGATTAGATTACCAACCAGTGAATCTGTCGGGACAAACTTTTTTAACCCCCAAGCCCCCCCTGAAAACGCTACTGGTTTTTAATTATAATTTCTAAAAAGACGTTGAAATAAGCAAAAAATAGGGCACCCATAATAACCTTTGTATTGTAAACTCTTAATTTCACGTTCACAAAATGACGAAAGTTATCTCCGAGACTTTAACGCTTACTAAAGTGTTTCAAAAAATGTGGGGGGTGTCCTGAAAATCTCTAGAGATTGCAAAAGAAGAAGGCTTGTGTTCAATGTAATGGTTTTGACCGCAATTTGTTATATTTTGCCTCTTTTGTACCTTATCAGTAATAATAATCAATTTAAGTTCTCAAATGTAAGATTACATATAATATAATGGTTTAAATAAAAATGGATTCTATTATTTAAAAAAAAAAATTTAATGGTCCATCTCTAAAACTGGGTTGCATCTCTCGCAAAAATTCGAACTATGAGTTTATTTGATGTTTAATTGAAGTTTTTAGAAATGTTATGATGAAAATCATAACTTATAGACCTAGAGCCCGCTAAAAAGTTCTATGATTGAAATCTTAAGGTCGCTAAATCAGTCACATTGTGATAAAATGCGTGGGCACGACGCAGTTGTTAGAAACTAAACAAAATATAGTTTCATTTAAAAAACAACAAAAATCCCTGTTTGATTGCATTTGGGCAATTCAAACAATTGGCGCCTGTGTTAACTGCGGGGAGAGAATTTCCCCCACTAACAACGAAGGGCCGATACGGGTCACGCACACACATACAAAGCTTCTATGACTTGGCGTTGGGCTACAGCTGTCGGAATTTTTGCTACAAGTCTGACTTGGGATTCCCAAGCGATCTTGGCGGTTCTGGCATGAGGTAGCGTCTGCCAACTCATTGAAGATCGCAAAGGCAAAAGATCGCTGATGATCAAACTGTGGTAGTTTGTGAAATAGCTATACGATCAACCAGCCTCCTTTGTGGTGTTGTGCGTGTCTTGTTTTAGAAATGTTATGATGAAAATCATAACTTATAGACCTAGAGCCCGCTAAAAAGTTCTATGGTTTTTATGCACTTGAAAAGTGTATTATAATTTTGCCCAGGAGTTTGCAACGCATAGAAGGAATCATCTCCGACCACATAAAGTATATATATTCTTGATCAGTATGACGAGCTGAGTCTATTGAGCTTTGTCCGTCCGTCTGTCTGTTTCTACGCAAACTAGTACTTCAAATTTTAAGCTATCGAGCTGAAATTTTGCACAGAGTCTTCTTTTGGCTGCACGCTAATATATCGGATCCGCCAGGATCGGATGACTACTTCTTGTAGCTGCCATAGAGACGATCGTTCGAAAATTGGGTTTTTGTGAGAAAAACTTGTTTGTTTTCAATGTTAGCGTTCTTAAACTCGGTCATTATTAAAATTAAATGTTTTCAAACTGATCTGCGAAGTTTGGTTGAAATCGCTAACCTTTGGAGCGAGCTTTTTCAAGTGTATTAAAACTTCGGCACAGACGAAGTTAGCTTTCCTTTCTTGTTTGATTATGTTATATGTTTTATGATGCATTTTTAAATTATAATTCAAATTAAGGTCATATTCGTCAATAAAAAAATGCACAATTTAAAAATACTTTCGCGCCATTCATGAAATATAACTTGGCAGCCCTTATCCCGTTTGTTGGTACACAGATAGAGGGCGCCAGCTGAGTTTGTGTGGCAACTTGTGTTTAATTGATACGGCAGCGTTCGGCTGGTTTAGCGAACAATTATTGAAACACAAATTTTAATATTAAAACAAATAAAATATTTAATTCAACTGATGCAATGCACAAGCTGATGTGAATTTTGCTAAATCTCGTAACAAAACTCGAGCGATATGAAACCATCCGAAAGAGATCTCTGGGACACCGGGGATTGGTTTTGGGTTGGAATTTGCATGGAAGAGATTTCCGTGACACCTCCGAATAAAGCGATTATTGATGGCACGAAAATAGAACCGACTAGAAGAACCGATTGGGACATCTTACACAGGCCAACAGCCATTTTGGTCCAGCCTTCTTGTTGTGAAATTTTGATCCAGATTGATTGATTCTAAAACTGGTCTCTGTTTTTCTCCATCAGCTCTTGTTTTCAAGATATCGCGGAAAATCCATTTTACAGTATTTTCGGCTTTCAAAAAATTATGGAGGTTACACCGAGCAAAAATATCTGTATTTATGAGTTTTATGCGACAGTATACATATTAATGCAGCCAAAAAAATAATAGGAGCAGCATCTGCAAATCTAAAAGTGTCGAGACAGACCATTGAAGAGTAATTTTCATCAAATTATGGCAAATTTTTCAAACTTAATTGTCGTGTACAAGCCATTGCGATGGTTGGACATAAAATGTGTAGGAAATATTAAAAGACTACGTGATCTAACATAGACCTTACATTAATTGTCAAGCAAATATACAATAACATTCAGGCAGTACTAGATTCAAACAATTTCCCCCAAATTCAAATTTGGTTAATATGAAACAACCCCGCGAAAATGACATCAAAATTGTATGAGTTTGGCTACGAATGGGCCAAATGAGTTCCTTGTGAATATTATGATTTTCAAAAATTTAAACAAATGGCTGGCGGAAAGGAATTTCAGTGAAGAGTCTATCTGTGAAACGAATGTATATGTTGAGGAAATTTACCATTGTTATTATTATTCTCTGTACCAAAGGTACACAGAGTATATTAATTGTGTGCAAAAGTATGTAACAGCCAGAAGGAATCATCTCCGATCCTATAAAGTATATATATTCTTGATCAGCATCAACAGACTAGTCGATATAGCCATGTCCGTCTATCCGTCCGTCCGTATGAACGAAGTGATCTCAGAGATGGTAAGAGATAGAGGTTTGACATGTATGGGACATATATTTCTTATACTTGCAGGCAGATCAAGTTTATTTTTCAATTTCCGACTTTCTCACTTGTTTTTATTATTATTTGATGTCCAATGTCTACGATTAGCTAATATAACAGGACTCCTGAAAAGCTTCGCATCAGGGATTTTCTTCCCAATACCGAGTTCTCACTGTCCCTCTGTATAGACCAGCAGTAATCAGCAAGCATATGACTATACCATTTTCCGCTATACCGAGCTTCCATAGTTCGCAAATCCTGGTGAAAACGTTCTCCGCCTTCCTCAATTAGATCTCCTACATTTTTAGGATTAATGCTCATATGGGATCCTAAATTTTTAAAATTTAGGAGCATGTCATTAGCGAGTGCCTCGAAGTTTTTGTGTTTAAAATTGCCCAAGAAATTGTTAGCTACAAACGAAACTACCAAGCTCTTCGAGAGTGTTCATTGATTTAACGAATTCCACGTCTTTAATAAATTTTCGTATTTGTGAACCATCGAATAGTCCCGCCGCCACATTTTTTGTGCTAACTAATGGAAACTTTTTGCTGAGAAACTGAAAACAACTTCCATCTGTGTTTAACGCCTTGACAAATTGTTTCATTAAGTCAAGCTTGATATGAAGCGGTGGTAAAATGATTTTATTGAACAATAATTTCCAGATTTTAAAACAGATTAACGAAATCCGTTAGGTTTTTTTAATTTTGGATAATCAAGTCCAGAGACATCGTGGTCAGTGCAAAGCGCTTTTTTTGAGTGGAGCTCCTGGAGATCGGCTGGAGCAGCTTTCAAAATAATAATTTTTACAAATAAATGTTAAAATACAGTTAAAAGAGTCCTCAATCTGTGTACAAATGTGTACATTAATAAATTTAAAGCTTTTCTCAGGAAAAATCCTTCTCGATCCAAAATCGTTGTTTACAAGGCTGTTATCATGCCTTCGTGGACCTGGGGGACCCCGCTATGGAGTATGGCATGCTCCACTACACTCAAGAAACTTGAATCTTCTATAAGCCGAGTACTACAGCGCATTGCTGATGCTCCCTGGTATGTGAGGCTTTATATCGCGAATTGGATGTTTTGCCATTATGCGCCCAAATCAATATGCATACTAGTAGGTATCATGACCGACTGGTGGCCCACTCCAATAGACTTGCATCTGAATTGGCTACAAACAGGCTCAGAAGACGCCTTAACCGACGACATCCCTCAGACCTCTGGGTCCATGGAAGGCGTCCCTCGGGCCGACTCATCAACTTGGCTTAAGTGTCCCCTTGAGACTATCCCCTACTAATATTTGCACGCTGCTGGTTTCCCCAGCAAGATGACAGATCACTCCCAGGACCTGTGCTGCGTGTTAAGTTGTTATCCCAGGCGTTTGCCGTGCTGTCTAAGCCCCGTATAGTATTAGTAATTCTTGTTAACTATTTGTAAATAGATTAAGTTCTATGTATCAAGTATTCTCCTAGCTATCATAAAAAAAAAAAAAAAAAGGAAAACTTCTTGATAAATCTTGATAAAATTAAATTAAAACTACAAAATTCCAATTTCCAACTTGAGACTTATCTCGTCAAATGGCGTGACAGACTCGGAAACATATTCGCTTGCGAAATAGAGCAAGTATTTGCACTACCTTGTATTCATTACTCATTCCTCCAAATAATAAGAATGGTCAATTTCCGCAACATGTACATTCGTTTCACAGATAGATTCTCCACTGAAATCTCTTTCCGGCAGCCATTTGTTTAAATTTGGAAAATCATAATATTCACAAGGGGCTGAGTCCGGAGATTATGGTGAGTCCGGAACTCATTTGGCCCATTCGTAGCCCAATTAACCAAATTCGAATTTGGGGGAAATTGTTTGAGTCTAGTACTGCCTGAATGTTATTGTACATTAGCTTGACAATTAATGTAAGGTCTATGTTAGATCACGTAGTCTTTTAATATTTCCTATACACATTTTATGTCCAACCACCGCAATGGTTTGTACACGACAATTAAGTTTGCAAAATTTGCCATAATTTGATGAAAATTACTCTTCAATGGTCTGTCTCGACGCTTTTAGGTTTGCTGATGCTGCTCCTTTGATTTTTTTAGGCTGCATTAATATGTATACTGTCGCATAAAACTTATGAATGCAGATATTTTTTCTCGATGTAAGCTCCATAATTTTTTGAAAGCCAAAAATACTGAAATATGGATTTTCCGCAATATCTTGAAAACAAGAGCTGATGGACAAAAACTGAAACCAGTGCACAAAACTGGAACAGAATTTAATACAAAGAAGGCTGGACCTCACAAAAGTGGTAATTTTGTTGGCCTTTGTTATCAATGTAAACAACTTAAAGCCATTGCGTTAACTGTCTTACCAGAACCATCGAATGAAGTCTTAGTTGACTTAGGGTATTGTTTAGTGCACATAAAATAATTGGGGGGAAGGGGTCGTTTGAATGATCAGCATAGTTAATTTCTTTTTGTTTCTTATGTACTGTAAGTTGGACGCCTCCTCCTCAACATTGAACCTTCATGCAAACTTTGAAACTAAAATGTGACAGAAGTCTACAATATTAACAGATTTTAGTAGACAGAAGCATTGTAGCATATTGAAACCTTTTATCCTTTTCAAAGTTTTATTTTTGGATAACTTTTCGCATAGACAACAAATATTTAATTATTCAAAGATTTATAAGGAATCAAGAAAATGCATATGACGTTCAATCAAACGCGTGAGTGTGTCTCTATTGCAGCGCTTGTTCATTTTTTGGGTCGGCCACGTTTCTTGGGCGGCACATTGGTCTCGCTGACTGCTATGGGAGAGAAGATAAAAAGAGCTTATGAGAGAGAATATGCTAAGGCTTCTTATGAACTTACCCTCTGGTGTGGGACTGGTTGTACCTTCTGAAGGCGGAGGCGATGGCACACTATCCGACTCTGAATTTGTGTTTCTACGACGACGTGGACGTAATTCCATTTGGGTTGGCGCTGGTTGTTCGCTTTGTTCCGAGGTGCGGCGTCTGGTGGTGCGACGCAAAAGCCTAAATTGTTCACCTTCTTCTGGTGCACGCGCTGGTGAGTCCACGCTGGCACTTGCTTTCCGTCCGCGTCTGCCTCGGATCGGAACCTCGAGCACTGGGGTAGGCGGTTCGCTTTTGCCGCGCAAATTGCGACGTGGTGGGATAGTGGGAGTAGCGACCGACGGCGTCTCTAAAGCCATGGAAGTGGCGCGCTTGGTCCGCGTGGATCGAGGTGCGGATTTGGTTGCTGCTGCCTCCGGCTCCAGGCTAAGCCGGGAGCGCGAACGAGTAAGCGGCTGTGTGTAATCGCAGCTAGAGTCTAGTGAATCCTGCTCATCAATCACCTCGAGAAGATGTTTGTTTAGCAGCTGTCGACGTGGCTTTGGCGTAGATACGGGTGGAGTGGACACAGATCGGGTAGAGCGACTGAGAGATGCGCAAGAAGTACTAGGTAAATCATCGCTGTGAAGACGCTGTCTACGTAGACGCACTCGCACAGGTGGCGTTTGTACAATGGGACTGTCGTCCTTGGAAGAGCTCCGAAGAGAGCGTAGAGTGCGTGGAGCGGGGTGTTCCTCATCCTCTGAGAAGGCCAAATGGAGACTAAGCTTAGAGTCGTCTTCCACCTGGGCGGAAACTTCCGCTACCTCAACGGGCTCCTCCTGCGACCGAATTAGTTCTTCCTCCAACTGTACGGGCTCCGCCTCCAACTGAGCGGGCTCCGCCTCCGACTGAATAGGTTCCTCCGTTTCTTCTAATTCAACATGCTCCTCCTCCAACTCAAGGGGCTCTTCTTCCAGAACCTGCTCCACCTCTGACTGAATAGGTTCCTCCTCTTTTAATTGTACATGCTCCTCCTCCAACTGAAGGGGCTCTTCTTCCAGAACCTGCTCCAGCTCCGACTGAATGGGTTCCTCCTCTTCTAATTGAACCTGCTCCTCCTCCAACTGAAGGGGCTCTTCCAGAACGTGCTCCTCTTCAGACTGAATGTGTTCCGCCTCTAACTGTACGGGCGCTTCCTCTAATTGAGCGGGCTCCTCCTCCAGCAAAAGGGGCTCCACTTCCTCCTTCTCTATGTGATCGCGCTCCTCCTCTGATTGTTCGGTCTCCTCCTCTACCAGTGGGGACCCTTCTTCCACCTGACAAAGCTTTTCTTCTACCTGATCGAGCTCCTCTTCCATCTGACCGTAGTTTTCCACCGCCTGAACAAGCTCCTCTTCCATCTGAACGCAGTCTTCCACCGCCTGAACAAGCTCCTCATCTATCTGAACGTAGTCTTCCACCACCTGAACGAGCTCCTCTTCCATCTGAACGTAGTCTTCCTCGGCCTGAGCGAGCTGCGGCTGAACAGGTTCATCTTCCGCTAGCATAGATGGATAGTCTAGCTCAAAAGGATGAGGTGTCACCTCCACTTGTTGCAGAGTGCTTTCCACCTCGGGACTGTGCTCCAACGCTAATTCGTTCACCAGCATAGACTTTTCCTCCTCTTGCCCTTCCGCCAATGTGTGTTTGTGCTCACTGTAGGCCACTGTGGCCAGGGAGTCATTGCTGGAGGCCTTCTCCTTCTCCTCAACTTCGCTACTATCCAGATTGATGGTGTCAGCCCATACAGAGTCACTATTGGCCGTGGCCCCCAGTGAGAGCGAGGCATTTGGCCCTGGAACCGCCTCCGCATCAGCCAGGCACTCATCCTTAAAGGCAAACAACTCGGCACTGGAGCAGGCTGTCGACTGCTGTGGACGGTGGACATAGCCACGCACCTCAGTTCCGTCTAAGGCAATAACACAGTCATCCTCATCCTCCACCTCATCATCTTCCTCGTCCAAGGAGCCCTTAGTGGTGTCCAAATCATCCACAGTCTCTAGACTGTTAGCACGGTATAGAGATCGAGGGGAGCCATCACCACCAGGTCCAAGTGGCGCTCGTGGACTGGAGTTCTGGGACACATTCGTGTCGCTGGGCAGGAAAGAGGTGGGCGTATGGGTAACCGAACGGGATGTGGTTATCGAGCCTGTGGACTCTACCACAATGGAATACATGGGATCACTCTGAAGGGTGGAGGGTGGGTGAAGAGGCCGCACCTCCGATGAGGACATGTCGGAGAGTTCACTGCTAAGACTGTAGGTGGGCGAAGAGAGGGGTTCCTGGGCGAAGGGAATGTTGTAAGACAGTTCTGTCTGGAGCTGCAGCTCATCCTCCTGCTCCTCCTCCTGCTCCTCATCCTGCTCCTCCTCCTGCTCCTCCTCCTGCTGCTCCTCCTGCTGCTCCTCCTGCTGCTCCTCCTGCTGTTCCTCCTCCTGCTCCTCCTCCTGCTCCTCCTCCTCCTCCTGCTCCTCCTCCTGTTCCTCCTCCTGCTCCTCAACTTGTTCCTGCTCAGATTCCTGATCTGGCTGCACATGCTCTCCCTCCTCTCTTTGCTCCAGAGCAGTCACATCATAGCTGGACATACCCAATGTGGTGTCTAGCATCTGAGGCACCTGCTCCGCCCTGGGAGCTGCAGCCGGCAAGGACCATGCCGGTATCAACATTTGGCTGGGCTCCGTCTCTTCTCCAATATCACCACAGATGGTGGTGCGCTCAGAGATTTTTACGTAGGTTTCGCTCATCTTCGAAGAGCATACGGTGGGTACAAAATCATGGGAGGTGGTCTGAGCCATATGCATGGTGGCAAAGCTGCCGAAGCCGCTGCTGCTCTCACTTCGGCCTTGGAGCAAAGAGTTTCGGGGTTGAGGGCCTGTGGGCGGAGCCATGGGCGCGGGCAGAGCAAGAGGCTGCTCAGCTGGCTGCTGTTGTGGCTCCTGCGTGAGGGAGACATTTGTTGATGCTTGTGGCGACAGAAACTCTTCATCATCATCCGATTCGGAGCCAGCAGTGGGCACTGGCTGCTCAATTTGAGGCTGAATTTCCATTATGATTTCATCGGTTTCTTCCTCTTCCTCCAAGGAGTCGCCTAGACCTAGCGGTATGGGCGCCATAAAACGAAAGCGTTTGGAATCCGATAAAACGTCTGGTGGAGTTTCCACAGGGATGGGCTCCAGGACAGGACGACGCTTAAGTATGGTGATGGGTGTGGGACTGCAACTGCTTTTCTGTACGGAAGTGTGTGGCTTCGTCTGTAGGAAGGCGGGCGGTTGCAGGAGAGTAGATGTGCCCTCCAACTGTTTCTCCTCATCCGCATTCTGCTGCTGGTCTTGCCCAGTTTCCATTTTGTTTTTCACAAAGCCGCAAACCTCTTGAATTAAGTGTTCGCCCAGTAGACGTCGCCGTTTCCGCGGCTGCAGCATGTACTGCGATCTAGTGAGATTTGCCACCTCATCGTGTTCTTCAAGCTCCCGTCGACGCTTCTCCACCGGCTGATAGGGGACGGGTCGCACTACGCGTCGACGCTGTGGCAACTCACCCATACCACCATACTGGGCACTCCGCAGGAAGGGCACATTATGGCTGTTCAAGAGACGACGCTCCCGATTCGGCTCCTCCTCATAGCGTGTGGCCCAATGGGCACTCAGAGCCGAGCTCTGGAATATGCCACCCACCATATCGTTAGCATTCTGCTTGACCAGTTGGCAGCTAAACGGCTCCGGCGAAGAATTCTCCATGCAGCCGCCACTTAGCTTATCCCGGATGCGGAAATAGGTGCCGGCTATGGTTTGGGTCACAGGAGCCATGGTGGCTCTATATGCGGAGAGTATGGTATTGGAGGCATCATTGGACACTTGCCTCTCAGCGCCAATTTCATCCATAAATGAGACGGCCTCGATATACTTGGACTTTTGCAGCAACAGAATCAATTGAACGCATTCGGTTTGCCGGGACTTGCACTGGCGGAGCAAACGATAAACCATTTGTTCCTCATGCTCACGCAGACAGAGCTCGGCGAGGACCTTGAATTTGCCCAGACTGATGCAATGACGGAAGAAATGTTCAAGGAGTGGACGGCCGGCCTCATCATCATAGAGACGGGCGTGATGGAAAGCCTCGGGTATGCTCTCATTGGCCAACAGCACTCGAAGACGCAACAATGAAGTCAACGGACCAGGTGGTTGATCCACCACACGCATAGCAGGCTTTATGGCTCCATCAGCCAAGAGTACATTCAGTAGTAGTTCAATTTGCCAGTCCTTGTAATGATTTATCTTTGAGCGAACGTCGTACAGCTCGTTGATGGATTGCTGTAGAAGATAGAATGCGAATGTGAATAGGATCATTAAACACTGGATAAACGAGGAGGCGCATATGAAATGAATGAACGGCGACTAAATAGTGCTTCAATATTGATTACGTCAACAAAAGGAGGTCTGTTTCAAGGTCAATTTTTTTTTTCGAATTTTCTCAATATTTTCAGGCCGACTGTTAATACTCTGTACCTGCATTAGCAGCGCTGCTGCTGCGCTGCAGCAGTAAACTTTCTCTTGGTCATAGCTTGAGTATCGTTCATCTAATCTTTATCATTCCGAAGTTTATATACCTTTGCATCTTGTACAAATTTTTTAAATAAATGATTTCAATGTTTTGTATACAACAATTTTACTTTTGCTTTGAACAATGCTTGTTGAGGGATTTTCAAAACTGACCAATAGATGGCGCCACTACTTGATTTGAACAATAATTGTTAAGGGATTTTCAGAACTGAACAATAGGTGGCGCCACTACTGTGACCATTTGGCAACCCAGCAAGAAACCTGCAGCAGCGAACTTTGTTTTGGGTATAGTTCATCCAATCTTTATCATTCCTTAGGCAAATCTAGAAGGTACGAACCATCTATCTACAAAACTGTGGGATATGGCGTGAAAAAAATTGAAAACAAACTTGATCTGCCTGCAAGTATAAGAAGCTTATGTCCCATACATGTCAAACCTCTATATCTTACCATCTCTGAGATCTTTGCGTTAAATTTTTAGTTACCAATATTGAAACAATTGTAATTGTAATGATGATTAAATTTCTAATTAAAAAGAAATAGAGGAAAGCTAACTTCGGCTCGACCGAAGTTTATATACCCTTGCAGCTTGAAGGCGCCACTACGTTGAGCATTTGCTTGCCAGTTTGTTATATGGCAGCTATACGATATATTTTTCAGATTTTGACCAAACTTCCCAAAGTTGTGTGGAAACTGATAATATTTACAACTGGAAGATATAAAGACGCTACCATAGAAAACAAAAAAGTTTTTCTCACTAGAACTTCTTTTTCGACCGATTCTTTTTCGATATATTGTTATGGCAGCTATATGCTATAGACAACTGATTTGGATCAAACTTGGTAGAATTGTGTGGTAGCATATAATATTGATCAGTAACGAGTTTGGGAGCGATAGCATTAAAAACAAAAAAGTTTTTCTTATTAAGACTTTTTTCAGACCTTCCTGATTACGATTTTTTAATAACCGTAATTGTAACTTTGAATTATGATTATTTAGTGAAAATTACAAAATTTAATTACATTTACAATTACTTGAACATTTGTACCTGTAAAGTGTGATTATTGAGTAATTGTGCTTGATATGTTGAATTATTCATGTATTTGTAGGTGAAAGTTAGGACTTTTTACTAATCAAGTTTATAAAACACCAAAATTCGTTTTCTGCTAATCAAGTTAATATAAATAAAGCTTATAATAACAATCATTCAATTGAACTATGACGCTTTTTTTAAGAGTGCAATAAATTTGTAAAACTAAGAATTGGAAAAAAAAAGTCCTTCAAGTTTTGGGAGCAGCATTAATAACCCCTGTTGGCACAAAATGGAATTTAACATATTGTACGGCCTGTCCTATTTTATTTTATAAATCAAATCTGGCAGAGCAGTGTGACAAATTGGGCATCCATAATACAAAATTTTCCCAACGAGATATGGGCATTTCTCAAATGTCGAAAGCGACATTCGTACGCATTCAAAGTAAAGAAAAGTATATGCCAAAACATTATTTTATTTTGACAACAGGCGAAACTTATAGCTCTTGATTAGCACTATAATTGGTGCTAAAGTTGATATTGGGCAATTGTTCGTTTTCAAGATAATTACAAAAAACCAATGCATTCGCATGCGGCAAAAACAAAAGTCGCTTTCAAGGCGAGCTGTTCAAACACAGATTTCAGCGGATCCTGAATGAATATTTTAATGAGACTAATTTTAAAATATAATGCATTGATGTGTCTTAAAAATATTTTTATTTGATTGAAAATATTAAGTAGTTTATTTTTTATTTCATTTTAATCACTTTTGCACGCGACATGTCGCATGCGACATTTTGTTCCATCATACTTTTTATGTGGTTTCCAATATAATGCGAAAAAAACTTAAGGTTTATTGCAATCACATAGTTTCTCGTGGTTTCTTGTGCATTCTTTTTTGACCATTTGTACCCTCAGGAAGATTTTAGATAGCAAAAGTAAAAGAAATCTAAAGGCACTTTATCAAAAAAAAGTGCAAAATTAATGTCCAAATTAGAAAAATTGCGCTAGCGCGGCCGTAAATCCGAATATTTCGAAATGAGCTAGGTATAAATGTAAGATTGGCTTTCATTAATGCAATTTGACTGTTTCCCCATGAAAATTCGATAAAACACAGTGTTTTTAACCACCTTTACATTTTTGGCTGCGGTTGACATTTCTGTGGAAATGCCCATATTCAATATTTGAAAGAATACCGTATTTTGATGACGCCAATAGAAACAACATTAGACTTTCTGCAGATAGAGGATATGGATGTCTTATTCCGGCATGGACCACTCTGGCGGAAAAGTTGAAAAGAATCTTTGATTCCACAGGGACCACGCTCCATTGAGGAATATTTTTTGAAGTCTATGACTTCGACGAAACGAGGGTTGTCGAATATATCAAAAATATCTATATCGATATTTTGGATGATATAGAAAAAGTATCATTTCGATATAAATATTTTGGTGTAAAAAAGATCGATTTTATCGATATTTTCGATATTTTTCAAGAAAAACTCGGATCTTAACAATGAACAGGTCTATTCAAGTAATTGAGACGTCATTTGACGCGTAATATGAACTACATTCTGACTGCGCTTTAAAAATATAGATTTAATGCATATTTATTAAATTAAAAGTTATTTATATCTTATTTCATTTATAACATAAGAAGTTCTGCAATCTTATTCATGAATTTAAATTTATGAACCGAAAGAAGTGTTTACTTTTTAAATTCATCATCTTTCAAAATAGAGCGTTCGAACTACAAGGCATAAAAAAACTTATTCAGTCTACAAAACGAAAAACTTCTGATTTTACCAATAATAGTTAGATAGAGATTTTAGAAAGACCCGTTTTGTTATGTGCTCATCGGTCATTCGGTTTCTGCTGTCAGAAACAACACTTTTTATAGCCGAAGCCAAGCGTGCGGTTGGTACGGAGCTTCCCGGTATAATAAGATATGACCAAAGCCAAGTCAGGAAGCACTGGCAATGCGTCTTTCTCTTACATCCGCGTAAACAACGGTAAATTAAAATTTCCACAAATTCCCAGAAGTCAAAATCAATTATATTTGCATTTACCGTTTTTAAAGATGGGCTGCATTGCCCATTTACCGTTGCATTTACCCTTTTTAAAGATGGGCTGCATTGCAATCAAGCATCTTTATGCTTTGCTTCTAAGTGCGCCTTTATATTAGTTGAGTTGCCAGACCAGTCACAACTGTATTGCGATTTCTGTGCATCAACTTTAATAAAATAAGTGTTAAACATTTTGCTTTACATGTCCAGATACAAGCTTGACCACAAGAAATAGTTATTCGCAACAAAACAAAAATTTCACCGAAAAATAACACCAAAAAATATTCGATTTCCGATATATCGCCTTGGAAAAATATGCGGTAATGATATTTGTCATCTTGGGCAAACATATAGATAATATTTTCGACATCCCTAGACGAAACCGTTAGGGTAACAAAGTCCTTTTTGCAATTCGATGACTTCGAAGTTTTTGGATTTCATTTTAAGACCGATGCACTGTGAGGTTTAAGATAAGTCAGATACTTCTATTAACATGAATTATATTTTAACCGAATGAAGTTTTAGATAGAGCCCCACCAATAGATAATTTTTTTTTTTTTATGAAACGTTGATGCACAGTGCGCAGTACCCCCACCTCCCGCCCAACCGACCGAGAGGCGCAGCCACTAACGTGTGACACGAAATCGCCAAGGAAGAACATAAAGTAATGTTAACTGCGGGCTAAATAAGTTGAAATAGAAATAATGGTACTGACTCTTCGCTATCAGAATTAACACTCGATATTAAAGACCAGTTGGGAAGAGATTTACTTGATCCGTCGACAAATTTCTATATGCTTGATAAATATCCAATACTAAATGGGAGAGCGAAAAGATGTAACTAGTAAATAATTTCATTTTATACCTAAAATTACATGAATAATTTAACTTTTCAAGCACAATTACTCAGTTATCACCCTTTACAGTTGCAATTACGGAAGTAATAAAATTGTGAAATATATACTGAATAATCGTAATTCCAAGTTACAATTACGATTGTTAAAAAATCAGGAATCAGAAATTGTGTTCAATTATCTTAAAAATTGTGTGGGCTTGTACTCAGAACGACAGAAAATTCCATTCGTCATAGTATTTCACATAAATAGACACACTTTCTAACAGCACATGAGCAGCAAAGCAAAGCCAAGGTGTTATAAGAAATACTGTGACGAAAGGAATTTTCCGTCGTTTTGAGTACGGGGCTTAATAGTAATGGCAATTTAAGTTTACAGCTCTGCTATAAGGTATGTATATTCAGCATCAACAGCCGAGAACCAAGAACCTGGGGTACATGGAAATATTTGATATCACTTTGGTTGATCCTTACCCAATAATCACCGCGATCCAGGAACCAAAATGATTTCACAGATTTCACCAGCTGCTCACTGATGTTGAAAGAAATCTGGAACTGTTTGCTTAACGGCGTCCTCACTTGTCCCCTCTCTTGGCTCAAGTCCAGCAATAGGTACAATATAAGCTCATGCTTCTGCCCCAACGGGGCTTCGGGAGATAGCATCACATGCATAAGCGCTTGCAATGATGTGGGAGGATATGATTCTATGTGCTCATTCATTAAACTCTGCTTAACTAGAGCATCGATGTAAAGTCGCTCTCGCTTAGCGCGTCTCTCGCCATAGTCTTGTCTCAGCCTGATGAGTTGCGAGACTCGTCCCTGTTCCTCCCGCTGCAATTGTATTCCCTCGGGCAGTAATCCTCGCTCGATAAACCAATAGAGCACTCGTTGATATTCATAGACAGCTTGCAGGGCCTGTTCGTTGACCTCATACTCTTGCAGCACTGAGGGGGCAAGCAGTCGCTTGCCCTGCTCCAGGATATATGATTGCAATTTCAGCAATTCCCGCAGCTGTCCGGAAAGCAACTTAAACTCTTTCCGCTCGCGCTCGTCCAAAGAATAGCCATTGTATTCAAAGATGCCCTGGCAAAGTTCAGAGCATCGTGCCTTGATACGATTGGCCCGTTTCACTATCCAGTTGGTCAGAGTGGACAGGGAGAGTTCAGTGGGATTGAGCATATTGCAGAGGAAACTGCCATCTAACCAACTTCTGGCGCAATCGTTGAGCAAAGATATGCAATTGTGCTCCAATGCCACGGAAAGAATGAGCTCATACATCGCCGTCTAGAGAGAGAAAGAGTAATGAAAAGAGTGAGACTGATAGCCAATAATCCCTTACCTTGGAGAAGGCGGCATGAGCGTTTAGCTCGCAGAATTGTGGGATAAGACGCAGACGTATGATCGTTTCCTGACAGGTCTGCGGATGCAGAAACATTGTGGCCTTCTCTTGGCGCAGAGCATTGATGAAACGATGCTGGACACCATCATGGGCATAAACTCGGTTGCCATTGGCGGTCAACAAAGAGCAATCTGGACGGGGAAACAAAAATAGTTTACTATCAAGTTGGAGTAACTTTTCCCCGTGTTCATTACCAAAGGTCAAGGAATCAGGATAAAAATGTTCATCACAACGCTGCAAGGAACTGAAATGCAATATGGTGCTGGGTTTCAACTGTAGGGCCAATCCCTTTTGCAGTCCGCTCAGCACATAGCTGGCCAAGAAATTGTGTGAATGATGAGGGTACGCCGTGAAGGGCATTTCGTCCTTGTACCATTGATTGATATCAAACAAGACTAGCTTGTTCTTTTTTTCCGTGTGAGAGTACCAGGTGAGAATGACCAACAGTGTCCCATCGTCGCCGGCAAAGGAAAATGTCGAGACGGTGGTGCAGCATATATCAGAACAATCGCCTTTATCTAACAGTACGCGGGTGCGCTCAGAGGTGGAATGAAATTGCTAAGCGAAAGAAGACAGAGATTACTAAATATAAGTATATACAGAGCTATAGATTCTACCTCAAAATGGAACCTATCGCCGTCCGGTTCCTCAAAGGAGCGTCTAAAGTTGACGTCATGTAGCAAGATCATTAGTCTGTCGCTGCTCTGGTACATGCCACAGAGATAGAAGCAGGGCTTGGGATCATCAGGCGGGATAATGCAGCAGAGACGGTTCACGGAGGCGGGCGAGCCGAAGTTTTCGTCACTTGGTGCTTGCAGAATCGAGATCACTTCGAAGCCAGCCAAATCATAGAGTAAAATGCGTCCATCCTCTAGTCCAGCAGCAAAGCCAGAAATAAAGTCAATGCCGACCAGGCTGCGAATTCCGCTACCAACCGCTGTACAATAGAAGTGAAATAAGTCACATAGCAGATGATATCAGACGAAGCCAAAGCTCACCATCCACCTCCACAGCCAAATGGAAATCTTCCTCCCGACATTCGCCCAACAGGCCGGCAATCTGACCGATAGAGCCCTCGCTGGAGATGCGTTTCACTTCCATCATTGGAATATCCGCCTCCAGAAGACGTATGTTCTGACTTCTTGTCTCCACCAAGTGTCGAAAATTTAGATCCACCAGCAATATAGTGCCGTCATCTGAGCCTACCGCCAGACAGCCATCAAATTCACGCAAATAGGTTCTACTGCACACCTGAAAATCCAAAAACGACAAAGTGCTGGCATAGACTCTATCCAGACTGATGCAGCGCAACACTTGATTGTAGGTAGGAGAATAGATGGCCAAGTGCGTCTTGGCACGCACACAATCCTTGGGCCTACGTTCGCCACTGCTCCAGGTCTCCAGGCACACGGCCAGCATAGGATTGGAGGACTGGCTAGGAAACAGCTGCTCCACACACCGAATGCTGCATCGCTGATTCTCTTGGGTCAACTCACTCCAGAAGGTATAGCGCGAAATGCGATCACCCGTATCCAGTGAACAGATGAGCAAAGTTGCATCCACCGAGTACAGACGCGTTATCCAGCCCCATTTGCCGCCATAGATTATGCCGCCAAGGTAGGGCGCTGAAAGAGGAAGGGATTAGCAAGCAGCAGCAGCTAGCGGCAGAGGGTTTTACTTACAGCTATCATCCTGCTGTAGTTCCTGGCCAAAGCCTGGTACCGCGCGCTCTGGAAATGTGGTCGTTCTGCTGCCATCCAATTCAACCTCATACCACATCATGACTTATTCTAATTCTCCGCTCGCTCACTTTCAGCACTATTGTGTGTTGCTAGTTGAAAAGTAAAATAGTTTTACTTTTATTAATTTTGTAACTTTTGTTCTATTTGCATCGATTTTGACATTTCAACACACACACACATGCCCAAGCCGGCTGTTGTTGTTGTTGTTGACGCTTGCAGGTAGTGTTGGTAAACGATTAGCGAAGATATCGATAGTGAGTTATCGAATATGTGAGGATATCGATAGTGAGTTCCAACTTCGCTTATTCGATAAGATTTACTTTTTCGATAAGCTGTTGATCTGGCCACTATTAAGCTAACTATCGATATACATATCGATAAGCAGCAAATTCACGTAGATCTGGCCACTCTTAAACTAACTATCGATATACATATCGATATACGGCAAATTCTATTTGCACATTGTTCTAGCTCCCCCCTTCAATCACATAGCCGGAAAAGCCATTTCTCAAATAAGGCTATGCCTAAATGTTTCAACTCAAACATCATTTGCCACTTACTTGAATTCAATACAATAATTCGGGGGCGAAAGATAAGCGGCTTAAGTATAAATAGTTAAAACTTTTCAAGCACCGTAGGCGCCAACAACAACGGTGCACACACAGTGATAGTAGACACACACACACACGGAGAGGCAGAAGCACGCTCACAGAAAAGAAACGAAACGTTGACTGTTGGAGGAGTGGAGTATTGCAGCAGCATCAGCAAAAAATAAATTCCGAAGGGTAAGAGGCAAAAGTAACTTGAAACTGGAAACATTTTTAAGATTTCCTGCTTTGCAGAGAGCGCTATGTCTCAGCTTGGAGGTACTGAGGCCTTGGCTGCCGAGCTGGCCAAAGCAGTGGAACTTATTATGCATCCCATGACCCAACATCAAGCACGCCTGGAGGCCTACATGGCCTGCGAACGATTCAAAGAGGAGTCACCGCTCTGTGCCCAAGTGGGCCTATATCTATCCAATTCGCCCCAGTTCAGCCAGAAGGTACATCATTTCGGTCTTCAACTGATCGAGTACACCATCAAGTTCAAATGGAATCAGATCACACACGAGGAGAAGGTGTATATCAAGGATAACGCCATTAAAATGTTAAACATAGGCGTGGGTCCGGCGGCGGATCGAAGTCTGCTGCATTTAAAAGATGCTCTGTCCCGGATTATCGTGGAGATGATCAAGCGAGAGTGGCCACAACAATGGTCGGATCTTTTGCCGGAACTGAGTCAGGCCTGCAATCAGGGCGAGGCTCAGACGGAGCTGGTTTTGCTGGTGTTCCTGCGCCTGGTGGAGGATGTGGCTCTGCTGCAGACCATTGAATCGAATCAAAGGCGCAAGGATATGTACCAGGCGCTGAACAATAACATGAACGATATTTTTGAGTTCTTTCTGCGTCTGGTCGAGCAACATGTGACGGCATTTCGCGAGACTACCGCTAGGGGCAGCTATCAACAAGCGAACGCCCACTCGCGTGTGGTCGAGATGGTTTTGCTTACGCTCAGTGGCTTTGTGGAGTGGGTTAGCATACAGCACATCATGTCCAGCAACGGCAAATTGTTGCATTTCCTGTGTATACTGCTGAATGACCTGGCGTTCCAATGCAATGCAGCCGAGTGCCTGGGACTGATCACCAATCGCAAGGGTCAGGCCAAAGAGAGGAAGCCGTTGATGCAACTGTATCAAGAGGAACCAATGAAATACATCTATACCGCCTGTCACCTGCCAGTTGATGCCAATTCGCCCAAGTCCATAGAGCAGCAGCATACATTTCTAAAGAAATTGCTGCAGGTGCTCAACGGCCTGGTGCAACAGTTGGTGGCCTTGTGGGGCAAAGATGAAGGTGTGCAGCGACCAGGCCAGTTAACGATTATGCTGGAGTGTCTGCTGCATTTGGTACAGCATCCCTCGCTGAGCATAGCCCATGGGGCCGCCTTGATTTGGCAATTGCTGCTGAAGCATGAACACAGCTCCAAGGACTTTGCCTTGACCACGTACATTCCCAAGTTGATTCACATTATAGCACCGCGAATAGTGAAATTGCCTTATCCCACAAATCCAGAGTCTGCCCAGCTGACATCCATGAACACCGAAGCCTACATACGCCTGGAGTACGACAGCGAGGAGGAGTTTGCCCTATATTTCTTTCGGTGCCGCACCGACTTTCTGGAGATCTTCCGCATGTCCACGCTTGTGCAGCCATTGATTACCTACGGCTACTGCGAGCAGTGGCTGCAGACGCGCCTGCGTCTGGCCGTGGGCGAGGCCACCAACATGTCCTGCAGTGTGCTCGATCCCATTTACATGGAATGGGATGCGTTGGTCAGTGTATTGGATGGCGTTTTAAGTCGCATACTCATGGTCTCGGAACGTCCGTCGGTGACGGGTGGCTTGCGTTTGCTCGAGGACTGCCTGAAACTGGAGGTGGCCAATCCTTTGATCTATTCGATACTCCTGTCCTGCATTTCGGCTCTGTTTGTGTTCCTCAGCATGTCCTCGTGCCAGCTGACTCCCAACAATTGTGTGGCAATGAGTGGAGTGAACCTGCTGCCCCGAGTGCTGGACAAGATATTTCGTGCGTTGGTTCTGAAGCCACCCAATCAACTGGAGAAGGTGCAGCTGAAATCAGCCAAAAATCTGAGACGTCATGCGGCCTCCTTGCTTGTCAAATTAGCCCACAAATATCCACTGCTTCTGCTGCCCGTCTTCGAGCAGATCAATGGCAATGTGGAGATGCTGTTGAAGGAGTCTCAACATCATCAGCTGTGTCGTCTGGTCAGCACGACCTTGCAGGAGGCATTGATACTGATCTCCAACCATTTTGGCGACTTCGAGCGACAAACCCTGTTCATTGAGCATATAGTGCAGGAGAAGCGCACGGAATGGCTGCACTTCGGCGAGGTAATGAAGAGTCCCCTGGAATTCCAGCACTTTGTGGGCCTGGATAAGCCGCCCATGCAACTGACTGAGAGTGATCCCTCGCTAACGAATCGTAGCCGTCTGCTGGATGCCCTGCATGTCATTCTGGGCGTAGTCAAACGCTGCACCTGGCCCGACGATCCGGACCGGGCTCAGCGTGGAGGCTTTGTCATTGGCTGCACCGAGCTGGGCAATCCGATATGCCGCAATCCGGCCACCAAACACGTGGTGCCATTGCTTTCCCATGTGCTCACGATGATGCGCATGTTGAATGAAATGTTCCTGCCAGAGGCTCAGACTGCTCTAGCGGACGGCTATCGCAACATACATGGAATGCTGGAGCATGAAAAGAAGCTGCTAATGGGCATCTGTGCCATACCCGCGGATCCGCTGGATACCACCATCAAGGTGGAGCCCACGCCGTTTGAGAAAATGCAAACCTTCCTGAGTTTGCTCACCGAGGGCTGCTATCATCTGATGGGTTCGGCGGGTCCCTCGCTGGGCCGAGACCTGTATCAGCTGATGGGTCTGTCTGATGCCATTATTTCCAACGTATTCAGCTGCCTGGATATCATTCCCGATTACCGTATGAGGCCAATCATCCGGGTATTCTTCAAACCTTTCGTCTACTCCTGTCCTCCCAGTTTCTATGAAATCGTGTTAATTCCCCTCTTTGCGCATCTCACGCCCCTGATGTGCGAGAGGCTAACGCGGCGCTGGTTGTACATCTCTGAGCTTTACGAGAGTGGTCAACTTAATGGCGAGGTCAATGACACGCAGGAGGTATTGGAAGATCAGCTGAATCGCACACTTACCCGCGAATATTTGGATGTGCTCAAAATTGCTTTGGTTGGTGGTCAAATCGGAGCTGATCATGTCAGCAGCACTGCCAATGTGGTAGCCATGGAGAACGAGGAGCACTCCATGGACAGTGCCCCTCAATCGCGAGCAGCCCAATCCGCTCTGCTTTCGGACATAATCTCGGACTTGGGTGGCAAACTGCTGAGGCACGAAGTCATCGGCAATTACCTACTGATGACCCTGATTAAGGCCATTGCCTGGAACGACGGCATGTGTAATATGAAGGCGGTGAATATAGCGGCTCCCGTCATGCGTTTCCTGGCTGCCGAGAATCTGATGGACGAGAATAAGGCGGTGAGCGCCTTTACGGCCGTACTCCAGGGCATGCAGGTGCATGGCCAGCACGAGGCCAATCAATCTGGATTGATTACCCTCGGCGTGCAGTTCTATGAGCTGTTGCGTCCCAAGTACCCCATATTGAGCGAGGTACTGCAGCACATTCCCAGCGTGAATCTGGCGGACATTCAGAAGTTCGATGAGAAGATATCCGTTGCACCGGTCAAAGGCAACAAGGTGGATCGCGCCAAAAAGGACATATTCAAGAAGCTCACCGCTCAGCTGGTGGGACGCAGTGTGAATCAGCTGTTCCGCCATGAGGTGCAGATGGTCAATCTGCCACCCATGCAGACGCACAAATCCAAGACTGCACCTGCACCTGGCGACATAATGGACAACAATCAGAATGCCAATCTCAATCAGCTTTTTAGTGGCAAGTGACAGATGGCGACGACTGAACTAACAATTAATTGTAAATTAGCCTAAAGACGTCGCAAGGAGACAGAGAAAAGAGTGGAGGAAAGCATCAGGAGGAGAAGTCTTGCAAACACCGCCCCACCCCAGTTATGTTAATTATTTATTTTGTAAAATTTAATGTTTTAAGAATTCACCACTCGCCAGTTGTCTCCACTTCCCACTCTTTTACTAACTTGTTACTGCTGGGCCTCGGTTTTCCTGGTTTGAATCGGTTGCCCAGCTGCTTTGTTATTTTGTTGTTATATCCATAACAATACTCGAACATTTTCGTTCTTGTTCTTTTCCCGGTGCTTTCACCTACACACCCGCCCCCTACACACACACACACACACACACACACACACCTTTTTATACATACATAGCTACACTTATCAAATTGAATGAAATCGTAAAAATATTTCTGAATTTACGCTTAGGTCCCTAGTTTATAAGCAACGAGTACGAGCTATTATTATATAATATGATATATATATATAGTATTATTATATAATATATATATATATATATACACACATATGCATATATCCCCCATGTCTCCCCCATTCGCCATAGATATGGGTGAGGATCCGAGTATATAATATTCAAAAATTGAAATTATATTACCTATTTATATTTATATAAACAAAAATTTTAAACCCAGCAAATTCGAAAGCAAAATCATAAAAAAAATCGAAATAAGCTAATTAAAACTGAATGCAACATTAAATACGCATTTTTTTTGAGTGTTTATTAGGCGGAGGCATGTCAAGATGCAGTAATTGAGGTGGATGTTCGGTTGGCCAACAAAAGTCCAATCGTTCAAATGTATGTAACAGACAGAGGGAAGCATTTGCGACCATATAAAGAATATATATTCTTGATCAGCATCAACAGCAGATTCCGTCTGTATGAACACCTACATCTCAGAGACTAGAAGAGCTGGAGCACCCAAATTTGTTTTAAATTTTTGCCCCGCCCCACAATAAAAAATATTGATCAACTCCCACAATTCTTCAGATATCCAATTCTGCTTCGAAACTCACATTTATATATCCAACATCTATAATCTCTGAAATTTCAGATCGGTTAATTAGCATCAACAGCCTGTCCGTCGGTCTGTACATCTAGATCTCATAGACTAGAAGAGCTAGGGCAACCAAATTTGAAATGTAGGCTCATACATTTGTTCTATTGGGACAAAAACTGCAGCGTCTACTTCAAAAAACCGTCTTCGATGTAAAGTTCTGTAAAACACCTTAACCATCCCTACAGTGGCAATCTTAGTGGTTCAATAAGGCATGGCCTAACATTGACAGGTCTAAGCTTAAGACCAATATTCACGACGAAAAGGTGAGAGTGGTCTTAAGTGTCATAAAAGGTGATGCAATTGGATATGGTCTGCCAACTAGGCCGTTTTGAACAGTTTATGTGAAGCCTAACATTCAGACCGAGTTTCGTTAAGATCTGTCAATTTGTATACCCTTGTAACGCATAGAAGGAAGCATCTCCGACCATATAAAGTATATATACTCCTGATCAGCATGAGTTGAGTTTATATAGCCATGTCCGTCCGTCTGTTTCTATGCTATCTCCTCCGCCAGTTTTAAAGCTATTGTTACCAAACTTTGCATGAATTCTTTTAGTCCAAATACGCTGTACATTTGTCGGAACCAGCAGGATTGGACGACTATAGCATATAGCTGCCATAGGAACGATCGGTCCAAGAAGTAGTTTTAGTGAGAAATTTTTATACCCTTGCCAAAGGGTATTATAATTTTGGCCAGAAGTTTGCAACGCATAGAAATATTCATTTCCGACTATATAAACTATATATATTCTTGATCAGGGCGACGAGCTGAGTCGATTGAGCTTTGTCCGGCCGTCTGTCTGTCTGTCTGTCCGTCTGTCTGTCCGTCTGTCTGTCTGTCCGTCCGTCTGTTTCTACGCAAACTGGTCTCTCAGTTTTAAAGCTATCGAGCTGAAATTTTGCACAGAGTCTTCTTTTTACTGCACGCTGCTAATATGTCGGAACCGGATCGGATGACTGTATCTTATAGCTGCCATAGGAACCATTGGTCAAAAAATGGGTCTTAGTGAGAAAACTTTTTTGTTTTCAATGTTAGCGGCCTTAAATTCGGCCATTATTAATATTATATGCTATCAAACAGATTTGCAAATTTTAGTCAAAATCGGATGACCATATCTTATAGCTGTCATAGGAACCATCGGTCGGAAAATGGGTCTTAGTAAGAAAAACTTTTTTGTTTTCAATGCTAGCGTCATAAAACTTGGCCATAATTGATATTTTATGTTTTCAAACAGATTTGCAAATTTTGGTCAAAATCGGATGACTATAACATATAGCTGCCATAGGACCGATCTGTCGGAAAATCGCTCTTAGTGAAAAAAACTTTTTTGTTTTCAAGTAAATCGTTCTTAAAGTCGGTGATTCTTAATATTAAACGCTTTCCAACTAATTTGAAAAAGTTGATCGACATCGGGTGACTATATCTTATGGTTGCCATAGGACCGATCGGTCGGAAAATGTGTCTTAGTGAGAAAAACTTTTCTGATTTAAATTTTATCTTTCTTCAACTCCGCGATTGTTAATTTGATTTGGTCGAAATCAGATGTTTATCTGTCGTAAAATGGGTTTTAGTTAAAAATTTTTTTAGATTTTTATATAAGCGTTCTTAAACTCTGACATTTCAAAAACCGTATTTGCAAAGGTATAAAAACTTCGGCACAGACGAAGTTAGCTTGGCCTTCTCGTTTTTTGTTTTCAACGCAAGCGCCCCCAAACTTCGAATTTAGAAGTTTTCTATGCTTTTTTTTACAACTATATAGTATAGCTGCCATAGAAAAGTTAGGTCTGAAAAAAAGTCTTAGTAAAAAAAACTTTTTTGTTATCAATGCCATTGCTTCCAATCTTGTTATTGATCAATGTTATATGCTTCCACACAAATCTGCCAAGTTTGATCCAAATCGGATGACTATAGCGTATAGCTGTCATAGGAACGATTTGTCGATAAAGAAGTTCTAGTGAGAAAAACTTTTTTTGTTTTCAATGATAGCGTCTTTATACTTTCCAGTCATGAATATTATCGGTTTCCACACAATTTTGGGGAGTTTGACGAAAATCGGATGAATATATCGCATAGCTGCCATACAACCAACTGGCAAGAAAATGGTCATAGTAAAAAATAGTCAGCTAAGAATGTTCGACGAAAATCATTTAAAACCTTAATTTATATGAATTATACAAGCTACACGGGTATATATAGTTCGGTCGAGCCGAAGTTAGCTTTCCTCTTTTTTTACACCCTCATTTCTAACTCACACACACTTAACTCTTTGGAATTCTGTGATACTAATTCTTACATGCAAACCAAACACTCTCGGCTGGACGCCAATTGCAATTAACCGAAACAAAATCTAATCTGTGTTTTACATTAAATAATTAAAGTGGCTTAAATCGCCACAATCATTTCCTTGTCATTTTGTTATATGGCAGCTTTACGATATATAATATTTATCCGATTTTGATCAAACTCGCCAAAATTGTGCTGATACAGTTAATATTCATAACTGGAAAGTATAAGGACGCTGACATTGAAAACAAAAAAGGTTTTCCCACTAGAACTACTTGGCAGCTATGTATATGGTATAGCAGAGACCGGCACGTCTCAGTCTCCAGTGTATTGAACAGGGCTCTGCGGCAGCGACGTCGACACACCGACAGTAAACGAGCTTATACTGCTCTCTTTTGCAACAACAAAGATGTGCTAAATAAGCGCGCTCTCGCGTAGCTAAAGACACACACGCAACGCCAAAATGTGCATGTGTGTTTTGCCGGCCCCTGTGCTATAGTCAATAAACCAAAAAGTTTTTCTTACTAAGACTTTTATTCAGACCTATCCTTTCTATGGCAGCTATACCATATAGTTGTCCGATTTTAATCAGACTTTGTAAAATTATGAGAAGGCATAGAAAACTTCTAAATTCGAGGTTTGGGGCATTGAAAACAAAAAAGGTTTTCTCATTAAAAGTAGTTTTTCGACCGATCGTTCCTATGGCAGCTATATGCTAAAGTCGTCCGATCCGGCCGGTTCCGACAAATGAACAGCGTATTTGTACCTAAAGACTCCGTGCAAAGTTTGGTTAATACAGCTTTAAAACTGACGGAGGAGATAGCATAGAAACAGACGGACAGACGGACATGGCTACATCAACTCAGCTCGTCATGCTGATCAAGAGTATATATACTGTATGTGGTTGGAGACGTTTCCTTCTATGCGTTAGAAACATATGGACAATTTTAATATACGTATCCTCTGCAAGGGTATAAAAATCGAGGAGCTGCTGCCCCTCTACCACCACCCTGGCTACGTCCTTGTAAGCAAATAACACGAATATGCATTTGTCGGGGAATTATGAGATGGGCAGCTTCAAGAATGGAATTCTTAGGGTTGTTCTAGCTTGAAGCACAGACATTTTATTTCTAGTAGTAGATTTATTTTTTCGAATTGTTTGCTTGTCATAAGCTGTTTGCACACTTATATAATATAATTAACAGCTTAGTAAAAGTAGTAAGGTGTTTAAATAATTATAAATTTTGTTAATAATCCTCTGTGACAATTTTGAGCCTATATTTAAGGGCAGCAAGCGTAATACAACTTTCTCCGTTAAGTCGGTCTCCAGTTTTTCCCATTGTGAAGAACATTTCTCCGGAATATTTGTATCGTAGTTCTCCCAGAATTGGACATTCTGAGAGGAAATTGAACGTATCCTCCCTGGCGCTCAAAGCGTGCACTTCTCGTCGCTTATATGGGGTCTATAATTGAGTGCCAGCAGCTCGGATCTGGCTTGAAATATTACCTTTATGGCATCCACCGAAAAGTCATCTCTAAAGTAATTACTTTGACCCAGTTTGAAGTTTAGACCTTTATACAAAAGCCAAGTTTCGCTCCTTTGAGCAGCGATCTCACAGGTTTTCCGCTGGGCTTTATCAACTCTTTCAAGTACAGTGCAAAGCACTTCGATTGGTCACTAAGGATTAAGCGACTAACTTATGAAGTCTTCTGAGGTAGATCCATGATTTTTCTAATATATTTAAAATGCCTATCCAGCGTATTGTGATAGAGGGTAGGTAGCCCAGTCTCTAGGTGTATCCCATATGATGGTGTGTTAATTGGCAGTTTAAAAAGCTTCTTAACCAAATTACGTGCTGGGTTTTCCACACTGCCCCACACCTTTACTGCATATGGCATAATCGATCTTGCCGTTGCTTCAAAAAGCTTATATTTCGCAATTGGTTTTATGTATAATGTTATTTATTTGTATAATTAATAAATATTAATATTTCCTATACATGCAGCTATAATATATTTCATTTCGAAACTTATAGTTTACACCCTTGCTTCACTCTATGAGCCCGCGTGTCGGTTATCGCAGAGATTGCTCCAGTCCGGTACATGCTCATTCTTTAGATATGCCTCCTTGGCCAAAGAGCGCGTCTGTATCAGATCTGTTGCTCCGCACAAGGCTCCACCAAGCCAGGCAGTGAAATTCTGTTTGCCAATGGACTGAAAGAACTTAAATTCCAACTCGCCATGGAAACGCTCCTTATAGTGGGGATCGTGGGCCAGCAGGTGTTGCAGTTCCTGCTTGAGGCGTGGCAGCAAACCAATCACCATAGAACCACCACCTATGAGAAAGATGCCCTCCACTAAAGCTTTTCTCACATCCATGGAGCAATCGAGTATTGAGCGCAAAATCAGATGGGGCAGACTGTCACGTTCATTACTCTGCTCAAACATCAGCTCATAAACAGTCTCTCTGAGCAGGCCGGGCACTTGGATGATCGCATCGCTGTCACAAATGGCATAATCCACGCTTGGAGGAGGCTTGGGCAGAGTGTTTTCGCCAACACCCAGAGCCCGAGCTTGGGCACGCTCAAATGTGGTGACAAAGCAGGTGCGCACTTTAATGTCTTCAAGCACACTCTCCGTCAACAGCGATTCCTTGACGCCTGTCTCCACAAGTTGCCTCTTAATCTCTTCATGTATGGCTCTACCTCCATAGCTCTGATCCTTGAAGGCAGACATTATCTGCACTCCGCTAAACACAGGCATTAGGCTAGTCTCACAGTAACCAATATCCACCACCACAGCTGTGGGCACGGCCAGCGTGGATAGCGCTATCAGATGTGCGGGCACAAACAACACGGAGGAGACATCGAAGTGCACGAACAGCACACGGGCCAGGGTCTCGCGTATTACAGTTTGACCAATCACATTCTCCAGTACCACAAATTTGCGCTCCTTGGGACTGATTAGCAAATGCTTGAAGAATATCATTTGCAGGAAGTCCACAATTTGATCGTGAAGCTCTTCGATCCTGGAGTAGTCAAAGAGTCGCTTTGTCTGCCCAGTGGTCGTCAGAACCACTTCGGTAGGTATAATCTTGCGCGGATGCGCCTCGGCCGCAAAACCCAGCCTGGTGAAAAGAAATGGAACATGAGCGATGATATCACCTGGGCAGGTCAATTTCAGCAAATGGCAATTACTACTCACTTGGTATAGGCATTGCCTATATCCAAAACAATAGGCGGCTTCTCTTGCATCACGCTCTCATACAGTGGCATCTTCAATTAAGGCTTTATTATATTAAAAAAAATAAAAATAATAACAAATCGAAGTAAAAAGGCTGAGCTGTTTGGCTTAGAGACGGCCCTGCGAACATATCACTGTCGATAATTGCTTACGTTATGACAACAGACACATCTCTAACTGGGTAAATCGATAGCTGCAACTACCTCGCACAGTGGGGCCGCAGGCCGAAATCTGCATCAAAAATCAATTTTTTGACTGAAGCGATTAACAATTATGGGTGATATAGCTTCTCAAAGCGTACTTTTTTTTCTGCGAGGAAATGTGCAGGTTTGTAAAAAACACAAAGTTTCGAATTGAATTGTCTCCAAACTATACCACCGATCATTATCTTATTGGTTTTTTATGAAAGATATGTTTGTTCTTAATATACGAATATTAAAACGAGATGGCAAAGCTAACTTCGTTTGCCGAAGTTTTTATATGTTTTTATATATGAATACACTCGAAAAAGTTTGCTTAAACGGTTAGCGATTTCGACCAAACTTTGCAGATCAGCTTAAAAACATATAATATTAACAATGACCGAGTTTAAGAGCGCTAATATTGAAAACAAAAAGTTTTTCTCACTAAAACCCATTTTCCGACCGAACATTTCTATGGCAGCTACAAGAAGTAGTCATCCGATCCGGTCGGTTCATTTTAGCAGCGTGCAGTAAAAGGAAGGCTCTGTGCAAAATTTCAGCTCGATAGCTTCAAAACTGAGGGACTAGTTCGCGTAGAAACAGACAGACGGACGGACAAAGCTCAATAGACTCAACTCGTCATGCTGATCTAGAATATATAATATATACTTTATGTGGTCGGAGATGATTCCTTCTATGCGTTGCAAACTTCTGGGCAAAATTATAATACACTTTTCAAGTGTATAAAAATGTTAAACGGTAGTTAACTTTTTTAAACATCGCCGTTTGGAAAACACTCCATATTTGACCCATTTTTCAACTTTGGAAGACTCATATTAAAAAAATATCAAAAAGTGATGGAATTTATTTTGTAGATAAGTAGAGAAGTCAAATTTCTACCTAATGTATTAAAATTGACTACCCTAGTCTGCCCCGAAAACAATCGCGTGGTGCGGTGGAAGACTTAACTTAACATTTGCTGCCTGTTTGTTAATAGAAAACCTGCTAACCATAACCACATGTATTTAGAAGATATAAATGTTATGTTTAATGGCAAGCCACGCCCCCTTGCTTACTCCGCCCACTTGTAAAAATTTAACATGGATATACATATATGCATTTAATAAAATATTTTAATTTTGATCGAAGTAATTTTTAATATTTTAAAATATGGCAAACAATTTCAGGCGAATACATTGATTTTAAGTCCGGAATGGGTCTCACATTCATGAAATTTTGGGATCCGCCACTAAAGAGAGGCCACTAAAACAGTCGCGTTGGCACTACGCAGCCAAAACCAAAAATACATAGTTTCAATAAAAAACCATAAAAAAACCCTGTTTTATTGCATTTGCAATTCAAACAACTGGCGCCTGTGTGAACTGCGCGGAGAGAATTTTCCCCATTAACAACAGAAGGGCCGGTACGGAGCATGCACACACATACAAAGCTTCTGAGATTTGGCGACTGCTACCGTCTGCCTTTGGGATTCCCAAGCGGTCATAGCACTTCTGTCACGAGGTAGCCTCTGTCAGCTCATTGAAGGCAGGCAAAGATCGCTGATGATTGAATTGAGTAAATTCACGAAATAGCTATACGGTCCACCAGCCTCCTTTGTGGTGTTGGGCGTGTCTTGTTTTGGAAAAGATATGAACATAAACCATACTCTTATTGACCTGGAGACTGCTAAAAGTTCTATGATTGATATTCAACGGTGGCACTAAAACAGGCACATTCTAAAACTATTAGAATAATTATTTTAAAACATATTTAAGCCCTCTTTTGAAGGCGTAACCTAAAGAACTTTACGTCAAAAAAATCTTAGAAGCTTGCAGATTATTAAGAAAAAATCATGTAGATAACTCAAATAGTTCAAAAGTTATGATTTTTGAAACGTGTTTTGGGAAAAGGCCCCACGGTGCGTCGCTGCGGAGCAAGGGCTGGATCTCAAGAAACTAGCCCCATTTTGAAAACAAGTGTCAAAATGCAACTAATTTTTTTGAACAAGTAAACTGGCAAACTTGCAAAAACATTTTAAAGGGTACGCACACAGGATGCCATATTTTTAGGAGTCAGTTGCTTTCATACATGTGTAAACAGCTACCAGGTGCTTTGAAAACTGACTGTTGCCATATTCATATGTTCAAATCAGGGCTGCAAACCGGTTTTTAACCGAACTGGTTAGAACCCGGAATTCCGGCTTTTTTTTACTGTGAACCAAACCCTGAACCGAACCACGGGGACGAAAATAGTTGAACCCGAACCCGTTCCGAACCCAAGCTTTTGGTTCGGTTCAAAAAAAAAAATTATTGACATTAAATTTATTTGGGTACGCTTGCATGTACGCCACAACAGAGTCGACAATTAGAAATATAACTATACTTTCAGTATCGGTCGGTCAAACCCGACTATGATATACATACATTGCTCTTACTTCCAGTCAAACATATTATTTTGTAATATACAAATTCAATGTAAATAGCTATGTATGTACAGCGTACAGTGTGCAGTGTATTGAACGTTTTATTTTTATACCCGTTACTCGTAGAGTAAAAGGGTATACTAAAGTCGTGCAAATGTATGTAACAGGCAGAAGGAATCATTTCCGACCATATAAAGTATATATATTCTTGACCAGCATCAACAGCCGAGTCGATATAGCCATGTCCGTCTGTCCGTCTGTCTGTATGAACACCTAAATCTCAGAGACTAGAAGAGCTAGAGCAACCAATTTTGAAATGTAGACTCCTATTGTCTGCACGCAGATCAAGTTTATTTCAAATTTTTGCCACGCCCACCCACGCCCCACAATAAAAAATGTTGAATAACTCCCACAATTTTTGAGATATCGATCTCAAATTTTAAACGTACATTAACATTCGCAACATCTATAAGCCCTAAAATTTTCATCAAGATCGGATGATAAATAGCCGAGTTAAAAAAATTTTGACCCACCTCAGGCACTCAGGAAGGCTATTAAACATTTGTTTCCATGAGTAACGGGTATATCGAAGTCGGTTAGAGCCGACTTCAACTTACGCTCTCGTTCATCTTATACATATGCGCCCGTTTCAATCTAAACCAGGGGTGCCCAGAATGAGCTTACGAGCGCGTGAAAGTCAATACAAATGCACAAAATACAACTCAAGCAAGTTGTTCAACTACAAGAAATAGAAAGAGAAAACCGATTTTTGTTTGTTTGTGTGAGTGTGCGTGTGGTCATTGCTGTCTCAAGAATACGCGTGCGAGCGCTCAAGCAACATTGTTGTTGCTTTTTAATTTGCCAGAGCCATAGGAGAGAGAGAAGAGAGTCACATATGATGTTGTTGTTGCAGGTCTGCACGCGCCAACAACAAAACCTTCGTTCGGAAAGAAAGAGAGGAGAGCACGCATATGAAACTGTTTTTGTTTTGTATAATGCCACGTTTGTATATGGCCGCGTTTTTCGTATGCGCGGGCTATTTGTTGTTTTTGTGCACAATTCCAAGCGAGTTAATTTGCGACGCAGATTATTATGAGACTGACTGGCGCCAATTGCCGAAAAAAAATCTCGAAGCAAGGGTTTGCCCACCACTGATCTAAAGCGCCGAACACAAATTTTGCGACAAACGATAATTAGCGTTTTGGTGTATCGGGCGATAAGCAAATTTGTGCATGCTTAAGCAAAAATATATACATACATACATACAGAAGCGAGTGCCGCGCGCCAAAAATTTGCCCAAAGAAGAATTGAAAACGAAAGAGACAAAAACATGTGTATACAAATCAGAAGTGGCACGCGCATTTCATTTTGTTTAAGAAGTTTGACTATGGAGGTGCTCAGCAATGACATCAAATTTAATATATACGAAATTTACATACAATGTGAGCACTGATAAATCAGAATGTCACGAATGTAAACTCAAGATGACCGGCCGTTATGCAGCTTATTTGATGCGGCACCTTGAACGAAAACATAAAAGCATTTTTGAACAAATTAACAGGGAGAAGGAATCATTTCCGACCGACCAGTTTTGAAAATCACTCTTTGTTCAATGCAAGTAGTGGCGCCATCTATTGTTCAGCAGCGCTGCTTTCAGCTGCTACTCCAGGTACAGAGTATATTACAGTCGGGCTTGACCGACTTTCTTACTTGTTTTTTTTTCTCTTTTCTAAAGATTGAAATTAGGTATGAAATGTCAGGTCCATGCGTTTAATGAAAATGTGTTAGAAATAGCACTAACGGCAGACTCATCTAAATATAAAATTCATTTATAAATGTCCACAGAGATCAAAAAATGAAAATTACTAAAAAACACTATTTTTGATCATATTTTCATGGGAAAACAATGAAATTGAAATAATGTAAGCCAATCTTAAATTTATTCATAACTCATTTCGAGATTTTCGAGTGCGACTTAGCGTAAGCGCCATTTTTCTCTTTTGAATACGTTTTGTTGTAATAAAAATGCCTTTAGATTGCATACATTTTTGGTCTCTTAAATCTTTCTAAGGGTACAATGAATTAAAAAATATTGCATAAGACACCATAAGAAACTATGTGATTGCACTTAACTGGAAGTTTTTGCTTTATATTATAACAAAAACAGCATAAATAAAATGAGGAAATTTAAGTAACGTAGCGAGGTAACGTCACGTATGATACTTTTGCTAATAAAAAAAATCGAGAAAAGATTTTTGAATATGATAACCCGGAAAATAATCTTGTATTATTTCAAATCTTGAAAAAAAAGTTTGATACAAAAAGCTTTGTTTAGTTCGCAGAGTTTTGGCATGTTCTAAAACAACTCAAAACCCACTTCCGTTTTTTGTAACGTCAAATATAAAAAAAACTTTTTAAAAATTCTATTGAATTTTTCCTATTTTTTTTAACATTTTTTCGTACAAACGTAACGTCAGCTCAGTTTGGAAATGCCCATATTCATTCTTAGTACAAATTTTATCTTTATTAAATGAATATAAACCAGGGAATCGCATTTCGGTTCCGGATATGGTACGTACTGAAACTTATGATTCGGTTTTGGTTCTAACATTATTTCGGTATTCGGTTCCGTTTCGGTACCTGTATTTTTATTTCGGTATACCGGTATGATTTCCTAGCGAAGACATAATAATAACACCCCGGAAAATAAAAGTTCCACGATTACTTGACATTCTCAAAGGCACACATACAATTGTGGAAACTTTATTGAGTTTTCTGACCACCTTTGAAGTACATCTTCTTTATTTTGTAAACTTTTTAAGCTCAAAAAAATTGAAAATGATTGATGGGATTAAACTGTTTTGTGAAAATACTGAACTATTTGTATTGTCCTATTTCTTTTCTTACCAATACATGTAAGGAATCGTCTTAGCCGCCAATTTCAGCCAAAAGATTTGTGTCAGAGCTGCTTCCCTTATTAGGTTTGGTTAGTTTATATTAAATAGGCTTCTCGACTGAGGCGAGATCACCCAGAGGCCTTATGGCCCATTGTGATGCCTAAAAGGGTTGGGAAATAAGGAGAAAGGAGGGGGTGGATTGACGGTCAGGTTCTATGCAAATATTGTATTTAAACCATCTTGAGCAGTCGACCAAAAGAGCCAGGTTCTCTAAGGGTAGATCTGCCAGACTACCCAGGTATTCAAAGAATGGTTTTACTTTCCTAATGAAGTTCCACTTGAACTTGATCAATACATTATAAAGAAGGTCTAAGAATATGGGATGCAATATTTTCCAAAAGACTGGGCTTGCGTCTTTCTTTTTCACAATACAAAAGCTTTGCTAAGCCAGACTCTTTTTGGTGAAAGCTAAGGATGTACCCAAATTGCGTAAAAGTCCCAGCCTTCCAGTCTAGTTGAGTTGTTGCACTCAGAACCGAAACTGTACCGGTATAATGTTTAGGTTCTTTTCGGTCTTTTCGGTTCCAAAAATATCGCTTCTCGGTAAAAATATCGGTTCCTGGTCCGGTTCTGGTTCTAAGTTTTGGTCGGTTCTTTTCGGTATACGGTTCAGATTTTATTTCCTGACATAAACATAACATTTGTGTTAAGAAATTTCATTAGAAAATATTAAATATTTTATATTTATTAATGTATATAAGCATAAAATTTATATGGAGAAATGTTATAAAAAAAATATTACAAATTATTTTGTTAAAACAAATACAATTGTGTTTATTTATTTCAGAGGTATTTAGTACAGAGGTAAATATCTTAAGTAAGAACAACCACACGAAATTCACGAGCCGAACGCATGACGAGACTGAGGCCAAGAGAGAGAGAGAGAATAGTCGACACCAATACACTCTCACACTAGCCTCGCTCTTGTTGATTAAGCCTGCTCTACGTATAGCCATAAGCTATGCGTGAGGCCTATACGCACTGATCTCCCTTTGCGTAAAACAACAACGAATGCGCTGCGTGCGCAATAGGCCCCTGATTTATATGCTACCATATAAACTGTAACGTGAGTCACGTAGCGTGCGTCACAAAGGGTCAGTGTTTCCAGAACCTGAGCTGCAAAAATGGCTAAATTTGCAAAAAAAAATTGCTAGAAATAGGTAAAAATTTTGCTAAAAAAAATTTCTAAAAGTCAAAACAATTATTGTTTTTAAAACAACAATGCAACAAAGACTTAAAACAAATTACCAAGACAACAGAAATAGTTCAAATGTGGTCCGCAAATAACTCTGGAGTCAGAATCTCCATTTAAATGGCTAGTTTCAATATTGAGTTGAACTGAAGGAAAGTTTGTGATGTGGTCAGAAGCACCAAAATGCATCTTCTTTGTATTTTTGACTCTTTAAAATGTTACCTAAAGAATTTATAGGTAATTTTGCCGACAAGTTAATGTCATCATCTGCAATCTTTGTAGCAATTTAGTCTTCACCAGGTTTAACGTAGTAGTGACTGAACCGTTCAGGTGGACTAAGTACTGAAATGAGCCCTGATTTGGGCTTTCTCCAAATGGTACAATTTTGTACGAGGATTTCACCAGTACAAGGCTGAGTTGGCTGTCAAAAAATCATATGAGAAATCTGAAATCAGACTTTTTTCATACCATCTGAAAATTTTTGGAACTTCTCAGACTAAGCAAATCATATGAGAACGACTCAAAAGTAACGACATAGCTAAACATAATTTTAAAATGGCCAGTTTCGTAGCTGATAGCATTTTCAAAAATTTAATAGAATTTTCACTTTCAATATTGCTAGATCTAGCATCTACCTATAAATAGCTAAAATGGCAACGCTGCAAAGGCAAAGGATTTACAGCTTTTGATAATAAATGACAAAATGTTTGGCTGCAAATAAGTCATTTTAGAAAACTCTTATATTTATCTTTCTTTTAGGTATTAGATATGGTGAGCCTTATTATGCCAAATTCGCTATAAATTACGAAAACACCCATCCACTTTAAAAGTTACATCCGTTTTTTCCGTCACAAGACTTTCTGATCAATTATTTCGCAACAAATACCTGTTATTTAATTATGTTTTATGCCATTCGAAAGTACACAGAAAACCCACTAAGCACTATGTATAAGTTTAAGGTATCTCTTTTGAACAGAGCTCGCAAAAAACTGTTAACACTATCAGCGTGTCTGTGAAAAACTGTTCTGTTACAGATACACCGAAAGAGGTTGCAAAAAGACACTTTCAATTCTGTTTTGCTCAATAGCTGTTTTCGCTCAACCAAAGATCGCTTTTTTCGTTTCTGCTTTGCTCATGTCTTTCACTGACCGTTTTGCCGAGAGCCGACTTCCAAAGTGTCTTCTAAGAATGTAAGCGTGTTTGTGACTGGGATGCCTGTGTGTGTGTGTGTGTGTGAGTGAGTGTGTTTGACTCAGTCAACGATCTTTGTACATATGTGGAGTATGGAAAAATGTATTATTATTAACCTATCAAATGAAATGCAGAAAATATTAGTTTTTGGTAATTGCTTAACGCCTAAAAACCATATTTATTTAATTATGTTCATTGTACATATTGTACATAAGCCCACCGCCTACCACACTTACAAAACAAATAACACTTTTTGCTGACACTTTTTGCGTTTTGCTCATTTGAAGACAGTTTTTGCGTGAGCGCTCGCTCACAAGTGTCCCTCTCAGTTGTTATTGACGGTCTGTCTCGTTTGTTTTGATGAACCGAAAATGCTCAACAGAAAACACATGAGGAGGGGAAAAATGTGTTTTGCTCAGTGAGAGACCGAGTGCGAGACCGAGTTTTTTCTGTTTTGTCAGTGAGCTGATCGAACTGAAAAAAAGTGTTGAGGGTTATTTGCGAGCTCTGCTTTTGAATGACCAAAAAATGTTTATGTTCTTATGTAGCGTTTATCCCGCAGGATTTGCACATATGTTCCCGTTTCCACAAACCGAATGTGTCATTTGTCTTTTCTTCGTCGTGTATCTTTATTCGACTTTCTTGATAGTTTCATTTTTTAATCGAATTCTTAAATGATTCTTGGATTATAGAACTTTTGCTAATTCTGATAACCGGATTCGGAAACGAGAACAGGCCTAAATGATGAGTCAAAATATTTTTTTTCCTATTTTCAGTTTGATTACATAAATATATATTGGTATTAATAACAACCAGAAGGAAGCATTTCCGACATCACATGTTCCGGAACTTGGTAACTATTTAGGATAAGGCTGGTTCAGCTGTTCGGTGGTGCCATGCGTTTTTTTAAATTCAAACTGGAATGAAGGTTTCCTGTCGCGCATCTTATCCAGTGTCATAATTCCCATCTTTAGTCACTACTGCGGAACAGTTATTTCCGTGGGAATTAGTTGCCATAAAGCAGGGAGTCCCGTAGGGCGGAATCATCTTAACTCCTACCATAGAATAAAAAGCATATGTTGTATTGTACTTATTGTATAATCTTTGCTCCTACATAGCTGATATCCCACAAACTCCACATATGTCGACAGGACAAATGTGAGAGCGCTGACGCAGGCGTTTTGCGCTTAGGCCAAAAAGATGGCACATACCAGCATTTTTTCAAGTGCTTTAATGACGAGGGCTACGCTGACTCAGCTACGCTCAGGAAATGCAGACATCTAAATAGTTTCCTTCCCCGCTTAAATCCCAAATGCAACCTTGGTCCACATAACCCCAGACACCTTATTGAATGTTTTCTAAGTTCCAATTTTCTCCCTAGACCTATGGTGCCACTTAGTCGAGGCAGCATACCTACTCGATCTGGTCCGGAATAGTTGCTTAAGTCTCTCAAAAATTACCCTTCTCTTTCTTTTCCCTGTAAAGAAAAGCCCATTACCACCGGAAATAGAAAGTCGCCCCTTTCACTACAGCTGGAACATCAATGGCGGTAAACTTCGTATAGAGGGAGACAGCTAGTACCGTTCAGCATTACTTGGTTAATTTTGTAATCAACCATAAGCTGATCGAGTTAACACTTGCATTGGCTCGCTCTGGTTCTTTAATTTTTTATTTTGACGAATACTTTATGTCCCACAGTATCCTTAGCTATACAATCTAAATCCAAGACCAACTGTTAATTTCTCAGAGCAAATCAATGCGAGCTATTAAACACTAGTTCAACAATACCATTAAGGATTTGGGGATACCATTCAGGTCTGTTTAAATAAATTAACCAAATCCTCCTTCTTTTTCGGGTGACAACATTTTGTTTATTTTTTTGTAGCAAACTTATAGCTTAAGGATATTATAATGGGCAGGGGGCATCCACATCCGTTCCTCTAAAATAAACAGAATCGTTTACTGTATTGTTTTGATCCTGATCCAGACCCAGCGCATTTATATATAGAACTAAAACACAAACCTAATTGTTCTGCGGCTTGGACCATTCGACGCTCAAGATTAAATGATCGTAGCCGTGTCCGTTCAGAATCTCAATGGCTGCAGCCGCATCCTTGCGTTGTTTGAAATGCACATAGGCAAATCCCTTGCACAGGCCGGTGTTCTTGTCGCGGGCCAGGTACATCTTGCTTTGCGGCCCAATTTTCTTTACCAGTTCCTCCAAATCGGCCTCGGTCATCGACTCCGACAGATTTGAGATGCGAATGGCTGCCGTATCGTCGCGTCCACGCATACCCATGCCCCCCTTTTGGCTATCTTTGAGGAATGGTGGCACATATTTGCCTGATTTGGGAGCATCCACGGCCGCTGATGCGGCAGCGGCTGCCTTCTTCTCCATGAGATTGGTGTCCATGGCAGTGCCCTTGTACGGGCAGTTGACGGACCAATGCTCGCCATTGCAAATACGACACTTGGCAATGTTTTTGGAGGGATCCAGCAACGGATCGTTGGTTTTCTCGTCCTCCTTGGAGTTGAGGAACTGCATGATGATCTCTTCAGACACCATGGTGGTTTGCGAGTTGGGGCCGGGCTTGTCGTTCTTCGAATCACCAAACTTCGTCCAAGTGCGACGCTTAGCCACTGTCTTGGGCACCACCTGCTTGGAGATTTTGTAGGTGCGCACCACCTTGGTTTTCTTGTCGTCCTTGTTATATTTGTACTCAGTCACATATTTATGGCCATTCTCTACGGTTTCGGTGGTTGGCGGCAAGCCGCCATAGTCCAGCTCCACCTCATCGGCCCAGGAGGATTTGATCGTTTCGACGCCCGGCATATCTGTAAAGTAATGCAACTTAATCACTGGACACTTGAGAAGGTGTTAGCACTCAATTCACCTTGCTTTTCCAACCAAATCGGCAATTAATTAATGAAATTTACCAAAATTTCGCCACGAGGTACGGTGCGCATAGATGTGCAATCTAAGGATGGCAAAATTAGTTCGATACCAAACACATTCGTCATCGATAGTTCAGTGGTGCTTTATTTATCGATAGTTTTGCAGCTGTATCAGCACTAACTCGATGACACACATAAGCATAGGCTCATTCACTCACACACACACACACATGCAAGGCCAAAAAGGGAATTAGTGCAACAAACAAATTCAAATTGGCCGTGTTTTTAAACCAACTCCCACACGTCTATGCCTTACATTTAACTAAAGCCCACCTGTTAAAGCAACAGTATACACAAGAAATTGTAACATTGGAATCGGAAGCAGACCGAGCCCAGCAGCAAGAGCAGCCCGCATCTGACCTGTGACCAGAGAGAGTGAAACCGTGAAATATGGTCAAGCTGTTCGCACTGAGCATCTTCCACAAAGGTGCCAGCGAAGCTCGATTGCTGAAGACAGCATCCGACTTGCAGTCCTTCTCCTTTTTCCAACGTGGCACTGTCAATGAGTTCATGACGTGAGTATTTTCCTTTTTTTGGCGACGGCGCAAATCGGCAGCCCCTCCCCACCGCCCCTTCTAACGTTTTTTCTTTTCAAAGACAGCTTTGCCGCAAAGACAATTGTGGAGCGCACACAGCCCGCACTTAGGCAGTCCGTGAAACAGGACGCTTACATGTGCCATGTCTATGTGCGGGCCGATAATCTGGCCTGTGTTCTGATTGCCGATCACGAGTATCCGCATCGAGTGGCCCACACACTGATCACCAAGATACTCGACGATTTCACGGCCAAAGTCTCGGCGGAGCAATGGCCGAATGGTTCAGAGGCCACGATTGCTTTCGAGGGATTGGGCGCATTTTTAGCCAAATATCAGGATCCCGTGGAGGCGGATCCATTGACTAAAATGCAAAATGATTTGGACGAGACAAAAATCATACTCAAGAACACCATTGAGGCGGTGCTGGAGCGTGGTGAGAAGCTAGACGATATGATCATCAAATCGGAGAAACTCTCCTTACAGAGCAAGGCCTTCTACAAGACGGCGAAAAATACCAATTCGTGCTGCAGCTTCACCTAAGCTCAAGCGGGGCGAATGCGGCCAGACACAGGAACCGAAACACCACAACAAACCACAAAGCAGCAACACAAGGAATCACGTAGAAGATCGAGAACACCAACAACCAAACAAACTGAAAGGCAGCCTGCCACAGGAGCCGCAGCGAATGCTTTTTATAAATTAATTAGTTAATTTTATATATGTATATTTATGTATGATGTGACCCAGACCCAGGCGTACTTGGCTCTCCAGCTTGGAGCAATGCACTGTCTACGGTCATCTATACCACTTGTATGTCTATGATATGGATATGGCATTAATTAAACCAATATACATAATTACAGTTAATGAACTATATGCATACATATATACTCAGAAATTACCCAAATTGAATATTCTATTTAAATGCGTGTCTAAAGATTACCACTGTTCGGCCCCTCCTCTCTGATTTCGCCTATGCCCTATTAGGAATGCTTTGTTATCGCCGCTTGGTGTGTTTTGGAATTCGAGTGGAGGGGCAATTGACTCATGTACACATTCTCACGTCACACGGAAACTCCAAATCGAAATCAAAATCTCTGCGTTGAATAAAGGATGAAAGTATTATGTTAAATGTGATTCAAAATTTCGAGTTTCTTTGTTTTTCACACGAAAAAATTTCTAATAAATGGTGACCATTGTTAGGTGGAATCTAATCAACTTTCGGAAATTGATAAGAAATGCATTATTTGCAGAAGTCATGCTGCATACTTTTAATGGTCATAGGAAATTCTCCAATTTGGCAATCCCACATTCATAAAATTGTCAAATATTAAGTGGCGGGTTAAGGGAAACGCCAATCCTTCTGTCTGTATGGAAACGTCGATCTTAGAGACTATAAGAATTAGAGGTACCAATTTTTCGATGTATGTATTGAGCTGAATATCAAACGCAGCTTAACTTTGTTTCAGATATGGAAAAAGTCCCTCCCCCACAATCCGTAAGAATCTGTCACAGCCACAATCTGAAAAAAAATTGATCAAATTGATTACGTAGGTCTTACGTGTCTATCTATTCTAAAAATCCCAATAAGATCGCATTTGAATGAAAACTGGATTGGTTTAGTGCAGAGATGGGCGCGTCGCGACGTTCCAATGCACACGAGGCAGCGTGTGCATAGGTGCTTGTATGCGTGTGAAAAGTGTGACGATATGTGTGCATGCCCATTTTTGGTTTAGTGGTTTGAAATTCTTAGAGCATCTTTTCGTTCGATCGTGTTTTCATATCTTGCAAAGGGAATAATAATTTTGCCCAAGAGTTTGCAACGCATTTCGAGTCCATAAACTGCCCATATTTAGCATTTCCAAAAAAAAGGATTAAAAATTCGTCCCATTTTTCAGACAGATAGTCATCTGATTTTAACCAAATTTCGAGTTTTATTTAAAAACATATCAAATTAACATTCGCGGAGTTTAAGAACGATAAAATTGAAAACAAAAAGTATTTCTCATTACGACTCATTTTCCGACCGATCGGTCCTATGGCAGCTTCAAGATCAAGTTTATTTGTAAAATAATAGTTAACAATTTTCTGTCAACAATAAAAGGTTATATAGTATTTAACCTGCTTCACCATCCAGATAGGGGAGTTTTTTATTGATATGCCCCGGCTCACATCAAGTGGATGGAGAAGATAGGTTCAAGAGCGTGGAGAGGATAAAAACAATGTAATCTTATATGAATTAATATATTGAGGACATTCAGTTGACAACAAATAGTACAAGATATTATAATAATGAATCAATATCGAAATTGATCAGCTTATGTACGAATATGACGCCATGACAAGTCCTCCGATTCTTCAACGTTGGCAGATTTATTAGCCGTATCCTGTCTGTATTAGATGGAAGTAGGCGTTAAGCCTCCCAGTTTGGCCGCGCAATGCAAACAGAAGAAATGGTTTTTGAATACTTTCTATAAGATCTTGATACTTATCATACAGAGACGCAAGAGCAATATTCAAGGATCGGACGAACAAGAGAGGTAAGCAGAAGTTTGGTGATGTATGATCGAATTCCTTTGACCAGCGATTAATAAAAGCCAAACCCCCTTAGATTTATTTATTGTTTTGGCGCCAAGATTGAAGGCTGACAAGATCATTCTGCACGGATTATGTGAGTCAGTACTATTGAAGGATAACAAAATTTTTACATCGTCCGCATACATCAAAACGTGTAATGAGTTGATTTCCTGGGGAGGTCATTTATAAACAGTCATTCGATTTTGACAAAAATTTGCAAATCTGTTTGAAAGCATATAATATTAATAATGGCCGAGTTTAAGGACGCTAACATTGAAAACAAAAAAGTTTTTCTCACTTAGACCCATTTTTTGACCGATGGTTCCTATGGCAGCTAGGAGATAAGTCATCTGATCTGGTCGGTTCCGAAATATTAGCACCGTGCAATAAAAATAAGACTGTGCAAAGTTTCAGCTCGATAGTTTTAAAACTGAGAGACTAGTTTGCGTAGAAACAGACAGTCGGACGGACAAAGCTCAATCGACTCAGCTCCTCGCCCTGATCAAGAATATGTATAGTTTATGGAGTCGGAAATGAATATTTCTATGCGTTGAAAACTTCTGGGCAAAATTATAATACCCTTTGCAAGGATATAAAAAATGCAAAGAGTACAATGCAATCTCGATTAGCTGTAAATTTTTAGCTTGCTTTTGTCATTGTCCACGCCAATGCCATTTTCGACATTGAAAAAGTTCATTGATTACACTGTGACACATTTTTGAACTCAAAAAAGTTGATCGCGTCGAGACCAAAAAAATGTGAAAGGGTGTGTGGTAGTATAAGAACCCTGTCTGGGTTTTATCTGATTAGCTGCCGCTTTCTTTTTATTGCACTTTGAACCTTTCAGCTTCAGAGCAGGATTTACGATTCCATATCTCGTAAACAATTTCGAATTTTTCTTTTATATCTTTAGCAAAGTTGTTGCTCTTGGTTTAGCTTACAAAACATTTCTTTGTAGCGAATCAAAAAACTTACATCTTCATACTCAAAATCACAAAAACTGCTCAAAAAAACAAGTTTTGACCAATTTTTTGCAGTTTTTCAACTTCATCATTTAATTACTCTTTCATATAGTTACAGGCCCACAAGCACCTACAACTGTCATAAAAACTCGAAAAGACGAATATTTTAATTATAGTTTTTAAGTTATGTTTTCTTACTATTTTATTAATTTAAAACAAAACAATCGAAATTTTAGACTGTTAGCCAATTGGTACCAAAAATTGACATTTTTCGAGTTTTGATTACAGTTCTACATGCTTAAGGGTAACTATATGAAGAACCAATAGAACGAAGTTGATGTGTTCCAATCGTTTGTTTATTTAAGTCTAAGCTACGTTTTTGACCTGCATTGTTTAGTCAATTTCCTTACAATTTTCATGAGAAAGTTGAAAAATTGTACAAAACGAAGGGAAAACATGATGATTTTACGACATTTTTGTAATTTTGAGTATAAAGATGTGACTTTTTTGGCTTGCTACTTAGAAATGAAATAGCTTACGAGATATGGAGTAGCAAATCCCAATCGGAAGCTGATAACTTCAAAGTGCAAGAAAAGGAAGCCAGCGAAGGCTACCATTACCATTCCCTTATAGAATACCCATACTCTTTCAGAATTTTTTGATCTCGGCTTGATCAATTTTTTAGTGTTGCACAGTGTTATCAGTCTGTCGCAAATCAAAGAAGTAAGTGCACGGAAAATTTAGCATAAACAGTGTTTAAAGTAAGCAAATTAATAAAAAAGCTCAATTGGAGTTTTATTCCTTTTTTTTATGTTTTTAAGCCGTTCCAAGTTGGTCACGTTCGACATCGTATGTGTAAAATTTTATGACTAAAAAGAGTTCTTCCTCCCGCGCTGAGCCAATCTTCATAAAATTCTTACAGTATATTCAAATCGTTCTGGAAAGAGTTTTGGGTTATGTCTCAAGTCTGTCAACCGGTTCGTAAGCTCCTTATGTTGGCAATAGAGAGTTAGTTGTTTTCCCGATTCGAAGCCGGATTCAACCGGTTTAAAAGTGATTCAGAGCCTGATCTAAGAAATTATGTAAGCTATGAACTTGAAATTCGGTTTGTAGGTCGGAAATATTGGATTATACATTTTTCTGTTTCAAGGACGTTTCGAAACCAGCTTGAACCAGATTAATTGTGGTAAGCTACTTTCAGCCGAAATCGAACTTTTTTTTAATATTGTGAAAGAAACATATGAACAGAACTCAAAGGACCCTAGCGACGCCGAGTATTTAGTGAGTTATTAAATAAAGCTAAATTACATGAATATATGCAAAACACTATACCTCTTGATTCATACTGGGAAAAATGTCACGTATCGACAGAGATAAATATTTATTTAAAATAAAAGTACCCAATATTTTTAAGTCAAACAAAATACGTTTTAAAGAACTATTCATTCATAAGATATTGAAACTATTTGGGCTTAAATATTGTATATATTGGTTTCGCTAAGCTTTGTCTTTATATAGGTGCCCCCGAAAACCAATTCTGCTTTTGGCACGTTCGAATCGCTATTTGGCCATTGTTTTGGAAGCCGAATTACACTTGCTATACACTTCAGCTCTAATTAAAGTGCTGGCTAAGAGCTACATTATATAGCAGGTGTGCCCAGAATGAGCTTACGGCCGCGTGGAGCAACAACAACCACAAGAAATAGAAAGAGAAGCGCGATTTTTGCGTGGCTTGCGGAATGGGCTTGGGCACCCTTGTTATATAGGAAAAGTAAAAAACGAATGGAAAATTCGTTGTATTTTGACTTTTTTTAATTTTTAATGTACACGACAGCCACGTTCGCCATTTCCATTCGTTTTATTTCATATCGATTTTTTGTGACTTTTTATTTTAAATGCGCACGACAGCCACGTTCGCCATAAAAGAAATGCCCATATACCAGCGATGCCCAGCCGTATGCTCTTTGGGTACGTTTTGTTATTGTAATTGCACGGAACATAGGAAATCAATGATCGTATACATGCAGGGCGCGAGGCATACGAAACGACACACATGCTAACGATTTCGTGTGTATGCGACGCGTAGAACAAAAACCGGGTTTGTTCTCTTCTTTGATTGGTGTTTGCGAGCGCAAGCAAACTGACCAACAACAATTTCATTATTGGTATTGGTGCTTATCTTTGTGAGTATTGGTGAGTGCTCTGTCGTATGCAGCTTTTGGGCATGCCTGCCATATACATATTTTTGATCTGGTCTGTCTGTTTCTGCGCAAACTAGTCTCCCGGTATTAAAGCTATCCAGCTGAAATTTTGCAGTCTTCTTTTTGCTGCACGCTGCTCCCACATATGTCGGAACCACCCGGATCAGTTGACTATGAGCGCATTCTTATTGATTTGTATACGTGGGGCACTATTTATGTATATTTCCGGAACTGGTCACAATAGCTAAAATCTGGTAATACCAAAAAAAAGTGACATTTTTTAGCATAATCGGTCTCACAACTTTCAAAATTTAAGTTTGATCTTTCTAATCTAAGAGCAAGTATAGATGAACAGCTCCTAGAAGATATAATGATACAGAAGATATAATTTTTCGACCATTTTCACACCCTGGGGGCGGATTTTTAAAGATTGAAAAATCACATTTCAAATCATTTAGAGTTTTATCCAACCTAAATTTATTGTGTTAAGCCTCTGTGCTAAAAAAAGAAAAAAAAAACTATCCTTACAAACCGAGTTTCAGGCCAATCGGATGAAAAATAATTTTTTGCATGCAGAATTTTCGAGCCTTTTTCAAAAACGGGAAAATACAAAACAAGTTTCAGGTCAATCGGATGAAAACGAAATGTTTTCCCATACAAACTTTTCCGGCGCTTTTTCGTCCCTTTCCGAAACCTCGTCTAAGTGCTCACTTTCAACACTAATGGAAACTCCTGTCCAAATGTGCATTCTCACGGAAAGACGGTAATGTCTGTATCGACTCGGCTACTGATGCTTTATAGCAGCGATGCCCAGCCGTATGCTCTTTGGGTACGTTTTGTTATTGTAATTGCACGGAACATAGGAAATCAATGATCGTATACATGCAGGTCACGAGGCATACGAAACGACACACCTGCTAACGATTTCGTGTGTATGCGACGCGTAGAACAAAAACCGGGTTTGTTCTCTTCTTTGATTGGTGTTTGCGAGCGCAAGCAAACTGACCAACAACAATTTCATTATTGGTATTGGTGCTTATCTTTGTGAGTATTGGTGAGTGCTCTGTCGTTTGCTGCTTTTAGGCATGCCTGCTTTATAGAGTCGGATATGCCTTTTTCAGTCTGTTACATATTTCTAAAGCTGTCTTTACACTTGTCATATATCTCTAAAGAGACTCTCTGACAATAGTGTAATAGCAAATCATATATCCCTAAATATTTAGAAAATTTAGTCTTCTTTGATGTAATTTGACAGGTTCAATTTGATAAGAGTTTCTCTTTAGAGAAGTTTGACAACCGACTATTTAGAGACATATGATAAGTGTAAAGGCAGCTTAAGCTTTGTATATTGGGTACTGGGTTTAATAAATGACTTGGAATTCGTAAAGGATATTTATTTGATACTGAGAAGTAATCCACATGAAAATGAAGAAAACTATGGTTTTACATAAAATGGAATGGATTTCAAGACAATGTCCTTTTAGTACAATAAGTTCGCTGGTTTTAAATTTTGTGCCTCTTTCTTCTTAGTCACTCTTTGAGTAAGTTTCTTCCTGGCCAATGTTACCAGCTTTTTAGACGGGTCTCTCTCTTCTGCTTCTGCTGCTATAAAAAGATATAAATGATGCCTTTCCTCACCGAGATGTCATAAATCGTCCTACTTACTGTGGATGTATGATAAAGTTGAAAAATGTTTTATATTTCTTTGGCAAATTCTCCACGATTAGAAGGAGCTCCACCGACGCAAAATCACTCTTAGGCAAATTGACTGATAGGACTTTCCTTGGTCATCCCCATCTTTTGGCAATCACCTACTTCAGCTTCTTGACCAAGATCTGTTTCTAACTCCACAGACTCTATCGTGTTCTCATTTTTATCGTCGGAATGACGTTTCTTGAGCTGCAGATGCACACCGCCTATGCCCCAAGCCATCTTCCCAAACCTAGGGTACAGCAGATCCTCGGCTTTCTTGCTGATTTGCAGGATCATGTACATTCCTTGATTCGAGGAACGAGACATATGCAAAATTTGCCAATTATCGGTGGGCACATCAGGATTCTGCCATTGGAGAAGCTTGAGAGCCTGTTCCTTGGGCACGACCTGAGGAAAGAACACTTTTGCCTTTGATGCGGTCGGGATCTGGGTTCTATCCACTACCTCCAGCTCAGCGCCCTCCCAGGGTCTTGCCAAGTCAGCAACTGTCTGCTTGACCCACTCCAGTGTTAGCTGATCTTTGCAGCTCAAAATTTTGACGCCGTTTAACCAACCTGCATCATCGAAGGTAACTGGCTGGCTTGTGGGATTTTCCATTCTCTGCAATAGTGCCCGTATTAAAATACTCTCCACTCTCTTCCAATGATCAAGTGAAATTTTGCCGGTAGAGTCGTTTTTGTCAATGAGTGCCACATCTAGTTGTCGGTTGGCTACATCACTGACCGACTCACTCTCAGATTTATTTTGGTGTCGCGGCGTGTCCACCTTATAATGTCCCGGCAGTTTGCCAGCGAGATTGCCAACCTTCGCATTTGGCGATTGACTTTTATGTTGTTTGGTGAGATTGCCCACCTTCGCATTTGTGGTCGAGCACTCGCGATTCGCAGATCTTGGCTCTTCGATATTATTTGGGAACTTTAACCTCGACGCCTGGACTTGCGGCTTAAGTCCCAAGAGCTGACAAATTTGTGTCACGAAATGCCCATCATTCACGGATTGATTTTGAAATTTCGGACGCTTGCCGGCGAAACTGCCTACCGTTGCACCTAGGTTCGAGTATTGGCGTTTCGTTGCAGATTTTGGCTTTTCGACATAATTGGTCTTTAATCCCTGGATTTTTTTGTTCCCCGATTGATTTTGAGAGAGCGGCAGCTTGATGGTGGAAGTTTTAATGACCTCCGTCGAGTGGTAGTTTTTAGTGGCCATTAGCTCCTCGATTTTATTTGCAAACTTGAAGCTGGATGACTGCACTTCTCCAACATCTCAAGCGCAGCAGACCAAATTTTTTCCCCAAGCAATCTCTGCACTTGCTCTTGTTGAAAATTTTTCTGCTGCTGTTCTTCATTATGGGAAGGATCACTCGTTTCTATGGTATCTATGACCGCACAATGGGGATTACTTGTTAAAGTTGTATTCTGATGAATAAACAGACCAAGAAAGGCGGTGCTATTCTGATGATTGACTAATATCAGGTGTTTTTGGCCACAGGGTGGCGAATTAGGAAAAGATGACAAGTGTACGCAGCCAGCAAAGCCGGACGTCATCACTTTAGCCAACGAATCCAACGCCTCGCCCGGTGTGGGACGAAATACAACAATTTTGGAGGCCGTCAGAAACTTCACGCCTATGTCGCTTACCAGACGTATGGGTATCAGCTGCATTAGCAGCTTGGATGGCCAATTTTCTGCCGTAATCTCAGGTTTTCCATCTATGGCGTTGGTCCGAACGGTACGGTAAAACGGTACAGACATGCCTGCGCCTGCTGGTCCTGTGTCCTGCAGGTCCTGTGGCTGCTGTACCGCTGGCATTACCGCCTGCTCCTGTTGCGGAACATCACCTTGCTCCCGCTCTTGGAGAATCGTTGATAGTTGACTTGCCTGCACCTGCAGGTTCTGTTCGGCTGGCATTATATTAACTTTTAATGCAACTTCTGCTGGCAGAAAAAAAATCTTGTCTTTGTTGAACGCAGAATTGCAAGATTGTTGGTCGCTACACTTTAGTGCAATAACAATTACCGAATTTTCAATTTAATTCCACAAATTCGTTTAAATTGGCTGGTGTACGATCATTGTTCAATATTCCTTCTTAACCTCACAAACAGAATGGAAAGCAAATAAAAAAAAAATAAGTGTAGAGATGAGCGCTATTTAAACACCGCCTATTTGTAACGAGTCACAGAAGTGATTGAATATGTTCAGTAACAGGAACAATGACACGGCCACCAGCACAAATCGATGGATCAAGTTCGATTGTTGTGGTGAACGAATGTGATGTGCAATCATGATTGCTAATTTTTGTTATTGTAATGGATGAAAAATAAAAAAAATATTCAAGATTTATTACTCTGGTGCAAAGGTACTCAGTGGTTATTAAGTTTGTTCAAAAGTATGTAACACGGGGAAGGAACCACTTCCGACGCCATAAAGTGTATATATTATGTTCATTTTATTTTAATGACAGATAGAAAATGTATATTTAATTTTATATGTAATTTAGTCATTACACAAGGATTACTTAAAATCAAATTTTTTTAAGTATCGAACTTTACGAACTTACACAAATTTACTCTAAACAATTAAGCAAGTCGGTCAAGCGCGACTGTAATATACACAGTACCTAGAGTAGCAGCTGAAAGCAGCGCTGCTGAACAATAGATGGCACCACTACAAACCATCTATCTACAAAAATGTGGGAGATATAACGTTTTTTCCAAACTGCCGGGGCGGGAAGGGGCGTGGCAAAAATTGAAAATAAACTTGATCTGCCTGCAAGTATAAGAAGTATGTATATGTCCCATACATGTCAAACCTGTATCTCTTACCATCTCTAAAATCTGTGCGTTCATACAGACGGACAGACAGATAGACGGACATGGCTATATCGACTCGGCTGTTGATGCTGATCAAGAATACTTACAGCTTTATACGGAGGTGTCACGGAAATCTCTTCCAACCAAATTCCAACCCAAAACCTAGTCTCGGTGTCCCAGAAAACTCTTTCGGTTGGTTTAAAATCTCTCGTGTTTTGTAAGGAGATTTAGCAAAATTCACCACCCAAACAATTTTGACTACCAAAATTAATTTTGGAAATGTATACTACTATATTTTTTTGGATATGTGGCATCAAATGAATAAATTAGTTTAAACATTGTAATTTGCGTTATAATAATTATTCGCAAATCCAACCAAAGTCTTTCATATTTGTCAAAAGCAACCACCTCAGGAGCGCCATTTAAAGATTGCGACGCCCTCTATGTGACAGCCAGCTGACTAAGGGCTGGCAAGTCATACTTCATGAGTGGCGCGCACAAATTTTTAAATTTCGCATTTTATTTTTGGAGAATGTGATATGAATATATATAATTATAATTATTATTTAAAAATGCATCATAAAACATAAAACACAATCAAAAAATTCCAGTTGAACATCAAATTAACCTTTAACTAAAAGAAGGGCCTTTTTTTGTGAGAGATGCAGTCCTGTTTTTAGAGATGACACTTCAACTGGATCTGTTTGTGCTCTAACTAGATTTTCAAATTAGAAAATGAAATCTCTCGAAGTTCTGGGACACCGACGGATTTTTCGAGCGTTTTTCAAACCAACCGACGCCAAAATCTCTAGAGATTTCTAGGACACCCCCAATAGGGTCGAAGATGATTCTTTCTTACTTCAAACTTAATATCCTCTGTGTACCTGTTATTTTTCATCCATCACAATAACAAAAATTAGCAATCATGATTGCACATCACATTCGTTCACCACAACAATCGAACTTGATCCATCGATTTGTGCTGGTGGCCGTGTCATTGTTCCTGTTACTGAACATATTCAATCACTTCTGTGACTCGTTACAAATAGGCGGTATTTAAATAGCGCTCATCTCTACACTTATTTTTTTTTTATTTGCTTTCCATTCTGTTTGTGAGGTTAAGTAGGAATATTGAGCAATGATCGTACGTACACCAGCCAATTTAAACGAATTTGTGGAATTAAATTGAACATTCGGTAATTGTTATTGCACTAAAGTGTAGCGACCAACAATCTTGCAATTCTGCGTTCAACAAAGACAAGATTTTTTTTCTGCCAGCAGAAGTTGCATTAAAAGTTAATATAATGCCAGCCGAACAGAACCTGCAGGTGCAGGCAAGTCAACTATCAACGATTCTCCAAGAGCGGGAGCAAGGCGATCCTCCGCAACTGGAGCAGGAGGTAATGCCAGCGGTACAGCAGCCACAGGTACAGGCGGAACAGCAGCCGCCGGCAAGTCAATTGCAATCGAATCTCCCAGAGCGAGAGCAAGGCGTTCCTCCGCAACTGAAACAGGAATCAATGCCTGTAGGACAGCAGCCACAGGCTGAACTGCAGGCTCAGCAATCGAGTCGCCAAAAGCAACAGAATCTTCAACTTGAACGAGGTCTGGCCTCTCTGGGGAATAAAATCTGGTCTGGTTTGCTGGAGTGGTCGCAGAAAGGAAAATTCGATCAGCAAACAATCCCACACACTCTACAATGTACCGTTTGGACCAACGCCATAGATGGAAAACCTGAGATTATAGCAGAAAATTGGCCATCCAAGCTGCTAATGCAGCTGATACCCATACGTCTGGTAAGCGACATAGGCGTGAAGTTTCTGACGGCCTCCAAAATTGTTGTATTTCGTCCCAAACCGGGCGAGGCGTTGGATTCGTTAGCTAAAGTGATGACGTCCGGCTTTGCTGGCTGCGTACACTTGTCATCTTTTCCTAATTCGCCACCCTGTGGCCAAAAACACCTGATATTAGTCAATCATCAGAATAGCAACGCCTTTCTTGGTCTGTTTATTCATCAGAATACAACTTTAACAAGTAATCCCCATTGTGCGGTCATAGATACCACCGAAACGTGTGATCCTTCCCATAATGAAGAACAGCAGCAGAAAAATTTTCAACAAGAGCAAGTGCAGAGATTGCTTGGGGAAAAAATTTGGTCTGCTGCGCTTGAGATGTTGGAGAAGTCCAACACCAAAGAAAAACTTCTCTCTCCAACTTTGGAGGTTGTCAGCTGCATTCGAAAGGAAGGACCTAGAAGAAATAAGGAGGGCATGAAAGCCAAGGCCAAATATAAGTCTGCTCTGAAAATCAAGACTATGCTTAACGATAAGAATGGCCTAACCATTGAAGAGGAGAACAAAATTAAGTGGGCCGACCAAACAATCATGAAAGGACGCCAGCACTTTGCGGAAATCCCTAATATGCAGTCATCCAGCTCCAAGTTTGCAAATAAAATCGAGGAGCTAATGGCCACTAAAAACTACCACTCGACGGCAGTCCTTAAAACTTCCACCAAGCTGCCGCTCTCTCAAAATCAAACGGGGAACAATAAAATCCAGGGACTAAAGACCAATAATGTCGAAAAGCCAAAATCTGCAGCGAAACGCCAATACTCGAACCTAGGTGCAACGGTAGGTAATTTCGCCGGCAAGCGTCCGAAATTTCAAAATCAATCCGTGAATGATGGGCATTTCGTGACACAAATTTGTCAGCTCTTGGGACTTAAGCCGCAAGTCCAGGCGTCGAGGTTAAAATTCCCAAATAATATCGAAGAGCCAAGATCTGCGAATCGCGAGTGCTCGACCACAAATGCGAAGGTGGGCAATCTCACCAAACAACATAAAAGTCAATCGCCAAATGCGAAGGTTGGCAATCTCGCTGGCAAACTGCCGGGACATTATAAGGTGGACACGCCGCGACACCAAAATAAATCTGAGAGTGAGTCGGTCAGTGATGTAGCCAACCGACAACTAGATGTGGCACTCATTGACAAAAACGACTCTACCGGCAAAATTTCACTTGATCATTGGAAGAGAGTGGAGAGTATTTTAATACGGGCACTATTGCAGAGAATGGAAAATCCCACAAGCCAGCCAGTTACCTTCGATGATGCAGGTTGGTTAAACGGCGTCAAAATTTTGAGCTGCAAAGATCAGCTAACACTGGAGTGGGTCAAGCAGACAGTTGCTGACTTGGCAAGACCCTGGGAGGGCGCTGAGCTGGAGGTAGTGGATAGAACCCAGATCCCGACCGCATCAAAGGCAAAAGTGTTCTTTCCTCAGGTCGTGCCTAAGGAACAGGCTCTCAAGCTTCTCCAATGGCAGAATCCTGATGTGCCCACCGATAATTGGCAAATTTTGCATATGTCTCGTTCCTCGAATCAAGGAATGTACATGATCCTGCAAATCAGCAAGAAAGCCGAGGATCTGCTGTACCCTAGGTTTGGGAAGATGGCTTGGGGCATAGGCAGTGTGCATCTGCAGCTCAAGAAACGTCATTCCGACGATAAAAATGAGAACACGTTAGAGTCCGTGGAGTTAGAAACAGATCTTGGTCAAGAAGTTGAAGTAGGTGATTGCCAAAAGATGGGGATGACCAAGGAAAGGCCTACAAGTCAATTTGGCTAAGAGTGAGATTGCGTCTGCGGAGCTCCCTTAAATCCTGGAAAATATGCCAAAGAAATATAAAAAATTGTTAAACCTTGTCATACATCCACAGTAAGTAGGACGATTTATGACATCTCGGTGGGGAAAGGCTTCATTTATATCTTTTACAGCAGCAGAAGCAGATGGGAGAGACCCGTCTAAAAAGCTGGTAACATTGGCCAGGAAGTAACTTACTCAAAGAGAGACTAAGAAGAAAGAGGCACAAAATTTAAAACCAGCGAACTTATTGTACTAAAAGGACATTGTCTTGAAATCCATTCCATTTTATGTAAAACCATAGTTTTCTTCATTTTCTTGTGGATTAATTTCTCAGTATCAAATAAATATCCTTTACGAATTCCAAGTCATTTATTAAACCCAGTACCCAAAGCTTATACAAAGCTTAGAAATATGTAACAGGCTGAAGAAAGCATATCCGACTCTATAAAGCATCAATAGCCGAGTCGATACAGACATTACCGTCATTCCGTAAGAATGCACATTTGGACAGGAGTTTCCATTAGTATTGAAAGTGAGCACTTTGACGGGGTTTCGGAAAAGGGACGGAAAATCGCCGGGAAAGTTTGTATGGGAAAACATTTCTTTTTCATCCGATTGACCTGAAACTTGGCTTGTAAGAATAGTACGCGAAATAGTTCGACACGTATTTTCCCGATTTTGGAGAACCCGCCCACGCGGAAAATGGCTCGAAAATTCTGCTTGCAAAAAACTATTTTTCATCCGATTGGCTTGAAACTCGGTTTGTAAGGATAGTTTTTTTTTGAACTGTTTTGCACAGAGACTAAACACAATAAATGTAGGTTGGATAAAACTCTAAATAATTTGAAATGTGATTTTTCAATCTTGGAAAATCCGCCCCCAGGGTGTCCGTTTGCAAACCTCTCAAATTTTGCAGAAGGTTCGGTCCGGGGGTTCGAACCCGTTGTAAAGTCTAAAGTTCGGTTCGCGGGCTGGTTCCTGGAGCCCCTGAACCCAAGGTTATGGGTTCGAACCTCGGTTCGCTTAAACATAAAGGAATAATTTCCATTTATTGATACCTATTTTGTCCCAGCCCAATAATGTAGTTTTAATTTTCAAATTCATTAGCTGATATTTGCAACTTTGGAAAACTGCTAAAGTAAATAAGCATTATATAATATCTTCTAGGAGCTGTTCATCTATACTAGCTCTTAGCTTAGAAAGATCAAACTTAAATTTTGAAAGGGCTGGTTCAACTGATAATTGAGTTGCTGGAACAGCAAGTATAGTTAAGGCAATATTTTTGAAGTAATCGTGTTTTTGACCTTTCCAAAATTTTAAAACATTTGTCGATGTATGTTCTCTTGGAATATTTTCGATTTTATTTTTGATATTTGTTTATTGCTTTCTTTTGCTTTCATAACCATCTCTTCTTCGCAATCAGACGTTGAGTCATATAAAGTTGTATTTTGAAAACTCTCATTCAGAATTTCTTTTTGGAGCTTCAGCATGTCTGTAATGTGCTGCTTTGCAACTTATTTTTGGTCAGAAGTTAACAAAGTTGGAAAACTCGGGTCTAAGAACACTGCAGCCAATATTGATACTGAGCTCATAATAGAAGAACGTTTATTGAGGCATTTAGAAAGTATTTAACAATGTTTTGCTGCAAGCAAGAGTAATCAAAATCACTTGGTAGTAATTGTGAAATCTGCAGCTTTAAAGAAGTTTTATAAATTTGCTGCAGCCAATCACATATATTTTGAAAAACGTTCCATTCAGATGATTTTAGGTGGAGCTCTTTTAAAGAACTCTGAATTCAAAAATCTTTAAGAGTTAGTAAACGTTCGCACATTTTGTAGGTTGAGTTCCATCGCATCACACAGTCTACGTGGGGTACTATTTATATTTCGTGAACTGGTCAAACTAATGTCAATAGCTAAAATCTGGTAATCCCAAAAAAAAAGTTTGACATAAACGTTCTAACAACGTTTTCATGTAAGCATGGGCGCTATTTGTGTTGTTTACAGTGAGTTGAAAAAATCAATTTTTTTAAACCATTTTTGAGCGATTGTCAAATTATGCGGAATCCAACGCGAAAAACCCTTTTTTACGGCAAGGTGTTCATGCTAAATCTTATATATGGGCATTTCCGCCCAAGGGTCAACCAGAAGGAAATTGTACAAAAATGTCCCAAACTTTTATGATACAATGGTTTCAAAGCATATCTCAGTTGCTTTCATAAGGAAATTGTCCTGAAAACTGAAATATGTTATTTTTCACTTAAAGCTATGTTCAAACATGAACATAAGACGAGACTTCAAACCACATGTAGCATTAGATATCAAATTCACATCACACAGCCTATCATAACTCAGCATCATAAAATATGTCATTTGTAACATTAAATTTAATTAGGTTGGCTTTCAAGGATAAGACAAACCACTTGAAAAGGTCATCCGGTCCCCACCACTTAATATGCAATGTGTGAGGCAATGTGTATTGCTCACACGAATGCATTTTTATATTTATACACACGCAGCTATCTTACAAATACTGCCGTAGTTAAGAATATATATTAGGGGATGATAAGTTCTTAATAAAAGCTCGCTCACACTGAGCGGGTCTGTGAATGAAAATGAAATCTTACAACCGTGCTCAACTAAAAGTGTATAAGTTATATAGCAATTCTGGAAGGGAGTACCCCTTCTAGGTAAAATGGGAGAGAATATCCCCTCGCCCCATTACGTCACCATTTTCCTCCCAAGGAGTGCCGCGAAAGCGGATGAATGGGTCCTCACAATGCTGAGGAACCAAAGCAGCGTCGTGACTGACACATGGCGGGTCATGTCACGAAAGGATCAAGGAGGCGGAGCCTTATGGCTATTGGTATCGACGAAGTCTCGATGCAGACCATTGTCGTGATGGGTCAGCAGTTCAACTTCAGATACGGGAAGATCCTCGTATATGGTCTCAAGAAGACCGCGAAGTTGGCTGGACAGACCCATCAACAAGAGACGGAGGCAGGACGCCCCGCAGAAGCGGGAAGTAGTGAATCTCCGGGTGAGGAACCCATCTCAGAAAAGGAGGATGTAGCTGAGGACGAGGACCTCGACGTGGAATCCCCCGTAGAGGACATGGAGGTTGTGGAGGAGGCAGACGAGCCCATGTCCTCACAAGAACTCCCCTCAGAGCTTGCAGTCCATGAGGACGAAGAAGCTGACACCACATTGGTGTTCGGAGGCGGTGGGAGCAGTCCTGGCTCCCCGCCAGATAGCGCAAATCAAACAGCGCAATGATGACTTCCCCCTCAGTCATCAAAAGCACCAAGCTGGTCCAGGTGAACGTTCATCACGCAAAGGCGGCTTCGGCTGTCTTGGCTAGAACGTTCACCCGACAACACCTAGGACTAGCTTTAATACAGGAACCCTGGTGCAATGAGGGAATAAAGGGCCTGTATACAAGTGAATCCACGGAAATTTGGGACCAAAGGCATGCCTTCCCCAGAGCCTGTATAATGATTAGGAAGAATCCCATCCTTTCAGAATTTCATCTCCAGAGATTGCGTCGCGATAGCGATCACCGAGGCGAAGCAGGGAAAGACCACGGTCATAGCCTCTGCCTACTTCGCTGGAGATCGTATGTGTCCCCCTACAAGAGGTGTCGGCCCTGGCAGAATACTGCAGGAACAATAGCCTGCCGCTTGTAGTCGGATGTGACGCAAATGCCCACCATGTCGAATGGGGAAGCTCCGATGTGAACGATCGAGGTGAGTGCTTACTAGAATTTTTATCCAGGCTTGACCTGGAAATTTGTAATGTAGGTTCTGTCCCGACATTTGTAACTTGAGTAAGGAAGGAAGTCCTTGACCTCACCTTCTCCAGTAAGTCGCTAAAACCTTATATAAAGGATTGGCAGGTCTCCCTAGAGGAATCTATGTCAGACCATAGAATAATCCAATTTAGATTGGAAACGAATACACAGCAAAGTATCCCTGGCAGGAACCCCCGCAAAACGAATTGGGGAGGCTTCTATTCCACGCTAGGAAATAATATGCCTAGGATTTGATCACCGAAACACTCCCTAGAACTAGAAATTTTAGTGAACGAACTAAACAAAAGTATAATCGATGCGTACGAAGAGAATTGCCCTCTTAGCAAATCGAGAAAAGAAAATGATGCTCCTTGGTGGAATCCTACACAGAAAAAAGACCCGAATTCTTTTTAATGAAGCCAAATAGAATGGGCACTGGCATAAATACAAGCAGGCCCTGACACTATACAATGGTGAGATCAGGAAAGCCAAAATGAAGAATTATAGGAAATTCTGCTAGTCCATTGAAGATAAGAAAGAAGGAGCAAGATTGCATATAGTCCTGGCCAAGAAAAGCCCGGACGGTAACATTTCGCTCAAAAAGGCTAACGATGCCTATACAGCAGTGCCGGCCAAATGGAGAGGACAAAAAAGTGTGCTTGTGTTGGTGTGCAAGAGAGCTCTCTCCAGACTACAGCCGTTTTACTTGCAATTCAATGTTCACCGATACACACAATCATAAGTTCGGCTGGTGTTTGCGTAAAAACACGACTGACTTCGGCTCGTGGTAGCTATGCCTGGCCGGGTCTGCTATACAGTGAGTAACGAGAAGTCTTTTGTTAAAATACAGCTATTTTTAAAGACATTTTTATATTTAATTATTTTACATGCAAAACACAAAAACTTTGGGGTTACTATTAACCATACTTTTATTTTTGATTTTCAAAGCTGTGTATGTTCGCCACCGTAACTATAGTTTTTTTCATAAGCAATGCTTTTACTTTTTAACACGCAAATAATTATTTGTAGATGGGTAAACAAGTGATACATAACAAATTGGAAAACGTCAACGATATATTAATAAAATTAAAAGCGATCCACAGAAATTAGCATTGGCAAAAAAAAAAAATGTTCGAAAACAGGTGCAAGATAAAGAACGCGTAAGGTTGAGAGATTACAGAGAACAGATGAAAAAATAAGCTCAACAAGAGTAAGAACATAGAGAGTATACTTGTAAACAAAGTCTGGGAAATTCATAAAAAGGCAGAAAGGGCACTAACAAGTAATATAAAAAAAAAATTGAGATTGTGAAAGCACTGTTTAATAAGTATGTCGAACCAGAAAATGTAAAAAAAAAAAATTCTACAACAGTTGATTTGGAATGGGAGACAAAGTTGAAATTGGTTGAAGATACTTACTTGCGTGAAGATGTTAGCGTTCAGTCGGCATCCAAAAAAGACACCCTCGTTGTTGATGGAAAAATTGTTGCTAAGCGTTATATGCTACTAACCGTATCGGAAGCTTACGAAATTTACAAAAACGCGTCAATTGGAGAATGCGTTAGCAAGACAATATTTTTCGACATAACATTTTGACCTAAACATGTTTAACTCTCGAGCGAAATGCCGCATAACATGTGTGTATGTATTCATCACGCCAATTTTAGTTTTTGTATTAAATGGTTGCGTAACAGTTATAGAATCATTTCCAAAAACCTTTTAAAGTTTTTGCAATTAGCTTGTTGCAATAATTAATACAAATGAAAGCTGTATGATCAACGATTTCTAAAATTGTAAAAAAGATGTGAAATCTATTGATCCAGTAAAATATCTAACAAAATTGGATGAAATCGTGAAATGGGAACACTGGTTGAAAGATAGAGTAACTTTGACTTATTCTGTTGCTCCGCTTACAGATTTAATTCATGAGTTAGAAGTTCAGCTGCCACTTTATAAAACACACTTCTTTGTAAATCGATCCAACAATATTATTTTGAAGCCATAAGAAAAAATATCAAGCCCGGGGAACTTGCCTTACAAATTGAAAATTAGCAGAAAATTATGGTCTGCCAAAATGAAGTTCAAAGCGCGCACTTTAGCTACAAACAAGTTTCGATTTTTACTTGCGTCGCATGGATGCTTGACAAAACAATGTCATTTGCAGTAATAAGCAGCAGTAATAAGCAATAGTAACGACGATTGTTGGAGAAATTAAAAACCAACATGGCAAATTTCAAAGAATATTCCTTTTTTCGGACGGAGGTAGCTGCCAATTCAAAAAAAAATTATTTTTTGGAGCTTACCCGATTTAATGGCTAACTTCGGTTGTAAAACAATTAAAAGGGAATTTTTTTGCAACATCACATGGGAAAGGTGTAGTCGATGGCGTTGGAGCGATTGTAAAAAGAAAAGTTTAGCAATTAACTAAAACAAAGAACATTGTTTTAAATGATGCGTTATCCTTTTACAACTGTGACCATCTCCACATTACCGGAATTAACATTTTATATATTGGAGCTGATAGAATCAATAAGACATCCCCAACTTTACTAAAGAAATGGAAGGATATACCGAATATTCCAGGTATCAGAATGATACATTCCATTTATTGTGATGAAAATCTTAAATTAAGCACAGCTCCTACGGCCTATTCCATAAAAACAAAAATATCATAATAATTTTGATATTTCAAAATAAATAAAATTATCTATTTTTTGTTATATATAATATTATATAATATATATTTTGTTATATCTATATTTTGTAAATAAATTTCTTGTCATTATTTCATATTAAATAAAATTTTCTATTTTGTGTTATAAATGTTACTATTAAAATAAAAAATATCTTAAATTAAATTATCTATTTTTGCTATAAATGTTACTATTAAAAACTAAAATATAATAAATATTTCATTATTTCAAGTGAAATAAAAATATATATTTTTATACTCTGTACCGAAGGTACATAGAGTATATTAAGTTTGTGCAAAAGTATGTAACAGGGAGAAGGAATCGTTTCCGACCCTATAAAGTATATATATTCTTGATCAGCATCAACAGCCGAGTCGATATAGCCATGTCCGTCTGTCCGTCCGTCCGTCTGTCCGTCCGTCTGTCCGTCCGTCCGTCCGTCCGTCCGTATGAACGAAGAGATCTCAGAGATGGTAAGAGATAGCGGTTTGACATGTATGGGGCATATATTTCTTATACTTGCAGGCAGATCAAGTTTATTTTCAATTTTTGTCACGCCCCCTCCCGCCCCCGCAATTTGGCCAGTAAACACCCACCACCCCCCACCCATCACCGCAGCATTCTATTGAACGGCAATCTTAGTGAGAGAGAGAGAAAGAGAGAGAGAGAGTGAAACTTAGAGATGAGCGAGTATAACTCGTGAGCAAATGCGAGCTGCGACGTTATAGGTACAGAGTATGTTATAGTCGGGCTTGACCGACTTTCTTTTTTGTTTGTTATAAATGTTACTATTAAAAACTAAAATATCAAAAATATTTCAATACTTCATATTAAATAAAAATTTATATTTTTTGTAATAAATGTTACTACACACCAGTGATGCCAACTGCCTCTCACAAAAAGGGGACAGATCGACAAAAAAAGCGGGAAAAGGTGACAACGAAAATTTAAAAAAGGACAGCAAAAAGTGTTATTTTAAATAAATTTTATTTTGATTTTTTTTATCAAATTTAGGTAGTTTTTACCTACCTTTTTTGAAGTTGATTAATAAGTTCTACCACAAAATCTGTGCAATTTTGACGCAAGACACATTCTCTGTTATCATCAAGCTCTTTTTTTTTTAATTTGCTTTCGAACTCGTATCCCAAGTATAAATCTCCTTGTGCGTATTTTTTAATATCGTCAAAAAAAATATCCACTTCGACATCAGGAGCAATTATTTTGTATTTAAGTGTGCTAATGCCAAGCATTAAGTCGCCTAATTGTTTCGTCGGGCTTGGACTTTTATATTGAAAGCTTTTGTTTATGCGCTGCATATTTTCCTAGATGGGCTTCAAAAACATTAGATAGAGATAATTTATGTCATCATTTAAATTGTTTAAAGATTGATACAAGCTTCTATAGGATGAGCTTTTGCAGAACCACGAGTAGGTCTCACTTACGATAAATTCAAGTGACGGTGGCAAGACTTTCTTGCAAGTAGCGTTTACTGCTAACTGTACAGAATGGCGCACACACCTTACCAACATTTATGTAGGGAGAAACTTGTTCAACTAAGCATAGACCCCTCTTTTTGAACCTATGCCTATTAAGTTTTTGATTGGAACAGATCTGTCACCAAAAAGGCCAAATTGGCATCACTGCTACACACAATATATTGAGTATTAAGTTGTTTGTGAATATGAAGTGATTTATGGGAAAATGTGTGGTGATAAATAGTAACAAAAACATATGGAAAAATCGTACGTTCGGAACCCGTATGTTCGAGACCGGTACCTAATTCAATTTAAAAAAAAACCAATTGTATATACTTATACACTTTTAATGAGCACGCTTGTTGCAGGTTTCAATTGTACTAACCTGCTCAGTCTGAGCGAGGTTCCTTTTATTTAGAATTTCTCATCCCTTATTTCTAACTTAACTAAGGCAGTATTTGTAAGATAACTGCGTGTGTATAAATATAGAAATGCATTCGTGGAAGGACTACACATTGCCTTCCACGATGCATGTTAAGTGCACCGGATGCCCTTTTCAAGTGGTTCCCATGGTTGATCCTTTTCAAGTGCTGTGTCTGCTGGGCTGGGCTGATCCTTGTCACTGCGGCTATTAATATTTAATACTATTACATAAGGTGACATGTTTATGACACACATGGCGACATAGGCTACATATTTAAATATGAGATTAACACTACGTGTGGGCCGATAGAGATAATTTATTGTGTAAATACTCGATAGAAAGCTACATTAATCCTCTTTTAAAAGACAGCATCGATGATTTGTGGCAGAACAACGTATTTTGGACGACCTTCACGGTTGTGAAGGTGATTGAATTCTCTATACCAGCGATATTAATTACTATTTCTTAACTTTAAAATCAACTACCCCTATCTCTGCTATCCCTAGTAGAGATTTCATACTAGTATACGAAATCGTGCCGAGCGTATTGTGTTTTCTATAACTCGTCGAATTCTGGAAGGTCAGTAAAATCAATACCCTTTCGACTAAAGATAAATTTTCTTTGGGCAAATGGTTTCCGAAGTCTTCGGCTAATAGCAAAAGCATCATAGACCAAGGATGCGTCTTCAGGAATGTGGAAGCAGTTGGAGACCAGGTCCCCATACAATGAAGTTTGACGGAAAACTCCTCAGAAATCCGGCCATTCGTCCCAGCGTCAAAATACTAAATTTTGTATTGCGCATTTCTAATTAAGATCTCGAAATATATAAATTCAGAAATTTGTTGCCATTCTCTTTCATTTAAAGGAAGTTGCAAAAAAACATTAAAAACATGGGTTTATTTTCTACAATCTTTCTAATGGAAATGTGCGGAATTCGAAAAATATACTGCAACGACAGAGAAAAAAAAGCGCAGTATGACCATTAATCGACGTGTCACCCTGATCGCTGAATTATTGGACTTGAAACAACAAAGACCCAACTGAAAAATACTTTTGTTAAATTGTATTAATAGAATAAAGTTCTGGTGCCTCCAATCGCAACTTGGAGCATTGATAAGCTTTACGCAGCAACCTTCGCTTTCGCGGCCATGGCCTAACCCACACACTACTACGATATTGATTCTTCTTCGCTTCATCTTGCTTGCAGCTCCGCAGCATAAAATCATTATCCAATTATTTTTGTGACTATCCATGCCTATGCCTGTTCTGTTCTGTTATTTCAAACAACATTATATTGTTTGCTCAAACAAATCAGCATACTTCATTTATAAAGTTTGGCAGATTGGACAAAGAAATGTATAATAAAATTTGCCCCAATCTGTGTGAACACTAACGCAAATTATTTGCGACCTAGAGCCTGCTAGAAAGTTCTAAGAGGGGAAATATTTGCGCAAATTTTTTAAGAGCAAATATTTGGTCATGTTGGAACACCAAATTTGTTTTACGAAAACATTTACAGTTCAAGACTAACTTTGTTTGCACGAGTTCAAATTTTGTTTGATTGTGGGACCTTAGCTTAAGACTTTTTTTTAGACCTATCTTCTCTACGGCAGCTATACTATATACATACATATTTGTTTCATTTTCATCAAGCTTGGTGGAATTATAAAAAGCATTAAAAAAATCGTACGCCGCCACAATAAATGCTAATATCTCTTCCGATTTTAAAGAAATCGATCTCAACTCAAATAGTTCAAGTTATGATTTTTGCAACGTGTTTTGAGAAAACGATCCATTCCGTCTGTCTGTATGAACACCTAGATCTCAGAGACTAGAAGAGCTAGAGCAACCAAATTTGAAATGTAGACTCCTATTGTCTGCACGCAGATCAACTTTATTTCAAATTTTTGCCACGCCCACCCCCGCCCCCACAATAAAAAATGTTGAATAACTCCCACAATTTTTGAGATATCGATCTCTAATTTAAAACTTACATTTATATTCACAACATCTATAAGCCCAGATTTTCATCAAGATCGGATGATAAATAGCCGAGTTAAAAAAATGTTGCATACTTTTCGGCTGTCCCACCTCTGGCACACAGGAAGGCTATTAAACATTTCTTTTCGTGAGTAACGGGTATATCGAAGTCGGTTAGAGCCGACTTTTACTTACGCTCTCGTTTTCGCTCTGATTACATAATAGCCGAGATGCTGCCGCGCTCTGCCATATTGAAAAGAAAAGTATCCGGGGCCTGTTAGTGGCTTTAACTGGACGTCCGATAAATATCACGTATTCAAAAGCTAGAAAAAAGGAAGCCGGACTATCAGCCGTGCCTCCATTTTCACTTTCGCAAAAGTTTTGCGATTTTTAGACCAATTTTGTACTGGAAACCGGTTTTAAATAGCAAATTGTTTAAGTGAAAGCGTGTGCGATTTTCCCACAAACATGAAATAATTGCTACTTTATTAGCTGAAGCTCATAGCAAATACCGACTGAAAGATATCCAAATGTTAAACAGTTACAGAAAATGTATCCAACTTCTGAAAAGGATTTAAAGTGTACAGTTTTGAATGAAATACGTGAAGCCTGAGTTTTTAGAAGAGTCTAATTTAAAGGTAATAGAGTGGCATAGTTCAGCTGATGCTGAAATTACTTTTCCAAGAATTTTTTATTTTTTGCTTGGATTGAATAATGTTACTGACATTTTTGCTTAGGCTATTGATCTTTAATTTTTTTTATTTATTCGGCTCTAGCTCAGTGCTACAAGATGATACTTATTTTTATCGCACTAGTCAAATCACGTTGTAATTTAGGATTTTTACTAACTTCAATGCTTGAAAAATTTGAAATATTGTGATTAACTTAAAGATGCTCTTATAAAAGGAGTTTTAGCTTCAAGCGTGGCAAAGACCTTTGCTTTAAATTGATGTGGATTCTTTATGAACCTGGAGTTTTAAACCTAATATTTTGATTTAAGCCCGTACAGTTAATATTTATTACTAATATAAATTGATGAACCATGCTTTTTAATTTAAAAGCATCTTTTTGTACCTTTACCTTTAACTAGGTACTGGAAATTCCAGATACCTTTTACCTTACCTAGGTAAGAAAATTGGGTACCTTTCCAATCACTGACAATCACTTACTAAGTACAATCAATGATTGTGAAAATTGGTTTTTCGAGTGTCTTGGTGCTTGTTTGAGTAAATGATTTTCCCTAAAATTAAGGTCCATTACATGCTTACAAACTCGAACCATTATAAATATTATATTTATAAATAATAGCTTAATGCCTGAAAAAATGGGGCAATTTCCCATAGTGCAAACCAAGTCAATACGCCAAGTATCCCGTCTTCAGGACACTGTCATACCAATTGATATGATTCTTCCCCACCAATAAATGAAACTCCTTGTTTAAACGAATGCGTTTTGAAAGTGTGTGTGTTTTCTTTGTTTATTTATTGCATACATTGAAGATATTGATTTTTTTGTTTGTTGCTGTTGTTGTAAACATGCTTGTTACAATATTCAATTTTTGTTGCTCAAATATTATAATTTTTGCGCTATCATTTTTTGTTTGTTTTGTTCTTTTATTTTTAAAGACCGTTTCCAAAAAACACGAGAGTGTGTTTGTGGCTTAATAGTTGTATATATATATATTTATGTATATATATGTATGTAGGTATGTGTGTATATATAAGATAAATTGATTACAATTTATGACATTTTCATATGTGTTTGACTCGCTCGCTGGAGGCTGAACTCGAAGGCGAGGCGAGGCGAACTTCCAGGCAATGTTGCAAGGATGCATACATAATCTATGTATGTAAGTAGATATACTGTTAGATAAGATTAGTGTGTCTGTGTGTGTATGTTTAAATATGTATATATGTGTGCTTAAGCTCTAAACATTTGTTTAGCTTCATCAAAATTTCACTTCAAGTTTGCCCCGTGTTGCATGGTTTGGTTTGGCTTTAGCTTGCTAATACATATAAGTATGTATGTGTGTACATCTAAATAAAAAGAATACAAATGATGTGTGTGTGTGTGTGTTTGAGAGTGTTCATGTGTTATGTAAGTTCTAAATGCACGCTCGTTCGAAATGGCTAAGAATTTGCTTTTGCTAAAAATTTGCATTGATCAACACAACAAATGAAAATCTAAGAAAAATTCTTTCTCTTTTGAAATTAATCATATAACATGTGTGGTGTGTGGTGTGTGTGTGTATGGGTGTGATTGTTTTATTTGTTAAAAACTAGTTTGGATAAATTGTAGGCTTGCTTTTCAATTTCGTTTCAGTTAGTATTAGATTAGAAGATCTGCTAGACAATAATACCATCGCTTTGTTATCGTCACTAGAATCTAATGTTTTTTGTTTTTGTTTCTTTTGTAGCTGTATCACAATTGGGTTTTGGTTTACTTTCATTTCTCAAAAACTCATCCGAGTTTCGTATGCGTTTTGTTTTCTTCTATGTATTTGTTTGGGCCAAAAACAAATTTTGCTTAAAACTTACAATGCTGCTGCTTTGCTTCAACTTTGTTGTTGCTGCTCAATCCTCATCATCATCATCATCATCATCATCAAAAGCGGCTCCTAACTTTGGCGCTTAAAAGTATGCATGTCTCTTGTAGGTTCTCGTTTGTATGTATGAATGTGTTTAATCGTTGCATTTTGGTTTTGGCACAGGGTGCGGGGGGCAAGGACCACCCACCACACTGTAACACGATAAATGCAAATTCATTTCATTGGCTTTCGTTTGTACACTGGTCGACAAAAGTATTCGGACAAAGGCTTAGTATCTCTTAAATTAACAGGGAAAACTGTGGCATATATTCAAGACGTATTTTATTGTGTAAGGCACCTCTAAAGAAAATAAACTACGGGTAATAGCTCGCCTAATCTTAGTTGTTCCGGCTACACAATAGAATGGTAATTTTATGAAGCAAACATCTGCAACCTGGTTTAGTGGGCGTAAAATTCAAAAGAGTCTAACCTACTCTTAAACGAAAGGTATAGACTAGGGATGTCGGAATATCGGTATCGAATATTTTTTGAATATATTATATTTTTGATGAATATTTTTGTTAGTTTCGGCCACAAAAAGGGATGTTTCCTGAGGGCATATTACTGATATTGCTAATATCCAAGAGAATGACCTTAGGAAACATTTCCTTTTTGTGACCGAAACCAAAAAAAAGTATTCACGAAATATCGTCAAAAGTTATTTGATATCGATATTCCGACATCCCTAGGTATAGACTCACACTTGATCTTCACAAAGTTTGATTCATAGTGTAAGTTTCGACTAAAGCTAAGAGCGCGCATAAAATAATTTGGACAACTTTTAATTTAATGGAAATATTTTGCAATATTTGAGCAAGTTATTTACGCTTTAAGCTTAAGTCCTGCCAAATTTGCAACCCTGGCCATATTGTAACAAAATTTGTCGTATTATTTGCTTCACACAAGAAAATAATTTGCACAAATTCTAATGAAAATTTGGCTAAATAGCCATGATTGCTCATTTTCCACAACTTAAAACTTAAAGTATGGTTCCATACGCAATACAACTTGTCCAAATATGGCCAAAAAGTTCACCAATTTAGCCAATTCAGCCAAATTTAAATCAAAATTTGTGCAAATTATTTGCATGTGTGAACTTAGCTTAAGCTTTACACATCGACCTGCTTAAAATAGGGGATTGCAAATGATTTTAGATGTTCTCACTGTGAATATCCTATAAGGTTAGGTTTCTACTTCTGTCTAGGAATGGATTATATGTATAGGGGCTCTCTAATAAGAGGGAATGAAAACCAAACGAGAAATGTGTGGCTTCTAGTAGCTAAAATAATTGGTATCCTTTTTTTTAGCTGCTGACGACTGATGGTCGGAAATGCAAGGGCCTTTTTTTTGTCTTTTTGAGAACTCAGCTTACTAAACAGAATATTGACCAAATACTTTTGTCGACTAGTGTAGCATCAGTCATGTCCAAATTATCGTATAGTAATTATTGAACTAGTTCTTAACTAACAGCAACTAAATTAAACTAGCATATGGCTAGAGGAAAGTGAAGCATGTCTCTATTATTTGAACAATTTTGTATTAAATGATATAAAAATGGATCAGTTTCCTTTCTGTATGCGAAGCTTGGACATGACTGATGAATATATAGATAGAGATATACATATTTTAATAAATAGTTATTTTGGTCTAAAACAAAATGCTTAACCAAAGAGATTGTAAAATTAAAGCAAAAATGTAATAAACGAATTTATAAAATTATTTAAATCAACGGCATTTTTTCTTTTCCTTTGATCATTTCTCTTTAGGAAACAAAACGAAATGGAACGGCATTTTGTGCGTTCCTTTCTCGTTTATGGGTTTCTCTATAGTGATTCGTTTTTTCAAAAGTTGCATTTTTATACTTTCAAAAATATATATGTATGTAGTATGCGTGTCTATGTAGGTTTTTGTTTCTTTTTTTTTACATTTATCTTCATTGTTAAATATGTACATTTGTATAAACATATACATATGTATACACATATAGGCGACCCAGCGGCAGATTATGTTTGTCATCAATAGTAGATGAGTTCTTATATAGTTCATATACCAGGTGTAAACACCGGCTTTCCGCATTCATGCTTTGATTTCTGTCGAATCTAAGAACTATGCAAGACCTTTGGAGTCCACAAATTGAATTGAATAAAATAGTTCAAGGCTTAGTACTTCTTCTTTTGGTACCCATCCGAGTAAAAGATGTGTCTTAAAAAAAGCAATATAAAATCTATACGAACCACATCTACTTATCGCGGGTCCTATGGGTTTAATATATTTTTTTTCGGATCTTATACTCGTATTTTGACAGGTATTACTTAACCAGGATCCATTTAATTATTCAATTCAATTCTAGTTGGTAAAAGACCCAAAATACGCCAATTCTTCTACCAAAGTTACTTTATATGGTGCTTATATTAGACCTAATAGAAGAGTTAATATAAGACTTTGTGGACCAACCAAATCATTTTGGCACTTAAAAACTGTGAATTTGGCCCAACCACCAATATAAAGAATTGTAATGAATGTGAACTGCAATTGCTGAAACTATACAAGGCGAGTAAGAGCGCTCCCTTCTCACCTTGTTTAATTTCACCATAGATCAGTGGTGTTTTTTGAAATTTGTGCCGTTGGGTAACCTTCGTATGTGAATCAGAAGAGAGACTGTCAATGAAACAGAGCGAGTGAGAGAGATAAAGAGAGCTTCTTTCTTGTAAAGTTTTCAGTTTTTGGTACGCTTAAATTTTATCAGTTTCCTCTTTTTTGGGGGTTTGAAAAGGGGAGGGGGTTTCTCTGTTTGTTTTTTTATGTGTGTGTGTGTGCGTGTGTACACAACAACTTATTTCGATAAATACAATACAAATATCATCGCTCTATAGTTTTATTTCTTCAAAAAAAGAATGTTTGCCTCCACATGTCATCCATAATACACATATGCATCTAATTAGCCATCAGACATTTTTGTGTGTCTCATTTTTGTTTGTTTCTGTTTTTTTTTTTCAGTATGCGACAACGACAATAATACAAATACGTAACATATATGCCAGCCGTTTTCGGCTGAGTTGTGTTACTCTTCATTTAAATTGGTTAAATGGTTTATATTAATTAGTATTTTTTATAAGTCTATCACATCATCACAATTCGGTTGCATAAAAAAAATGGCCCCGACGGGATTCCGAGGTTCCGCCATCCTGGGCGATTTTCTTCACTTAGTAACATTGTGTATACACATATACATATAAAAAATAATAATTTACATTCTACATTCGCGTATAAACGTTTACACTAGCAGTAGATCAGCAGCTTCTAAAAACGATTCATAAGTAGGAAAAACTGATTTCTGAATCCTAAAATAGTGAGAGAAAAAAATAAACAAAATACTAAAAAAAAAAACAACGTCTTCTCCTTCTTCTGCTTTGCTTATTAATGGTAAGGCCTACTCGTATATGTGTGTATGTATGTAAGTAGAATATACATATTTAAAAAAATAGATTTTTTTTTGTTTCAAAGAGATCCATACATTTTTTGTGTTTCTTTTTGTTGCTACACAAAAAAAAACGTAAAAGAAAGTTGCGCCTAACAAATTTTTAATCTATTTTCCCTTGTGTCCGTTTCGGTTCCATCGTTCAATTGTTAGTTTGTACTGTATGTGTGTGTGTGTGTGTTACGTTCTTCATTTTCTGCTCATTTCATTTGAGGGTCAACAAGGTTAACTTATTTTGCGAGGGGGGGTGGGGTGGGGTGGGGTCTGGGCAACAACGTTTTAGACCTGACCAACTATATCTACACAATTCTCACAAAAACAAAAAAAAAAGGTAAAGAACAACAAAAAATAAGCAAAATTAAACATATTTAACCCTTAGGTGAGCGATGGGATTTAACATTTCTTTATGCTTCATTCTGTTGGTATAATTTCCCTGCTGTTATATCAAAGGAGGTGTGTGTACTCGAATATTTTTGCTTGGGTTTGAAAAGCTCCAGTGACCAGAAGTACAAAAGTACGAAGGAAAATGTTAATTAATTAATTAATAAGAAACAATTATTTTCACTAATTCTATCTCAGCCTCAACAAACAACGAGTTCTCTTAGACCAACAACGTTTCATCATAGACCAGCGGACACAAATTTTTCGTTAAATCGCAAATGAACTGAAGACAAGTTTCCAAACATATTGGGAGATGTAAAAAATAATTAGCCTCGCATAAAGATTTGCTGAATATTCGAAAACGGGCTCTTCAAAGAGAAAATATAGCCTTTTATGCTGAACTTAAGGTTTTGAGAGAGTTTTGACAGGCGACTCTTTAGCGCTTTAACACTCCCAAAAAGAGAGGTCAGCAAATGTATGTTGAAAATTGAGATTGAAAAGCCAATATTAATCAAATTTACATGTTAGTCGATTAAACTTGTAAAATTAAGATCTGCAAACGTAAAGGCAATATGTGTAATTTTTGAGTTGGTTGATCCTATTTCAGCAGAGTTGCTTGACAGTAAACTGCCGTAGAAGTGTTTGCATTAAAGCGCTGACTGCGACTGAATCTCTGACACTCAGTGAGGCATGACTTTGACAAGCATTCGGCTCAAATGTACGTGAATTGTCGAAACTATTCAAGGGGATATGTCTGGGAAACTTTGCTTTGGAGTTATATGAAAATAGTAAAGTTAGGCTTTAAGCTCTAGTCGAAATATCTAGGAACAGCGTGTCTATCATATTAAATTAGTTATTAATTCGTAGGTAGAATCGTACTTGCTGGACAGCATTGGGCAGGTAAAACCACTAAATAAATAGCGTTGGCACATATATTATCTTGATGTATTTAATTAGTTATTCATTTGTCTACCAACAAAGTAGCCATATTTATGCAGGAGTAAACAATATTTGAAGATCTACAAAGAAGAGATTTCATTTGATTTTTGTTTAATAGTTAACATAATTTTTAAATTCTTGAAGTTAATTTCAAACAAAAAGTATATAGTTAAATATGTAAAATTTGAATGAATAAAATTTTCTTTGGATGTAAATTACTAAAAACGAGATAACATTGGGTCATTGTCTATGCTGAATCAGGGAGAAAAGCTTTGATCCTTTCTTGGCAACATTTGTAATGGTGGTATGATCCAAGGCCGTATAAGCATTTTAAAAAAGAGATGAAACGTGTTGTTCTGATTCCAACACTGATTCAAAGTTCGACTAACAATGATTTGCCAGCTCTCATTCTTTTTTAACAGAGATGCGAGCTACTTAATCATTATTTCTTTAAATTTGATACAAATGAATCCGCACTTGATATTTGAAAACTCTTTAGAGTTAGACTTAAACCAATCTACATAATAACTAAATATCACGTAGTTTTCTTGAGTTGCCATTTTAAACATATCAGTTGGTTTTTGGTTCACTTTTGTCCAAAGAAAATATTACGAAAAGGTCACATATAAAGCTAACTATTTACAATTTCAATTTATTTATTCCTATTGTAATATTTTGTATAATTTTTGTATAATCTATTCCCAATACATCAAAGAAAAAAGTGTACCAGATATGTTTATATTGCGGCTCACATAAGGGTTAAAAAAAACCTAGTTTCTCTGCCATGTTTTGTCAAATCCTGAGCTTGTTACTCTGTTCTAGAGTTGGAGACTTATTGGATCCAACTTTACTCTGTTTTGAAACTTAAATTGGTTAAAAAACATTGGTAAGTTTGCTTTAAACACACACAAACAAAAAATGTATAAAAAAAATGTAAACAATTCATTTTGCATTATGTTCACTGTATTATTACGTGTATTATTATTTTTCGTGTGGCATTTGTTGTTGATTCTAAATTTCTTTTTCTTTTTGTGTGTTGAAAAACTGTACTTTTTTATGGATGAATGTGGCGATGGTTCTTTTTCAGTTTTTTAATCTTTCTCGTTTTACTCAATTGATTTGGAATAGTTGAGAATTTTTGCTTGGAATTTTTGCATATTTTTTTCAGTATTTGCAAAGAACTTTTGAAAAAAACATTATTTTTATAATTTGATATAATATAAATTAAAAATGGTAAACAAATACGCATAAACTAGTCGGTTTCGTACAGAACACACATATATATATATATGTATGTGTGTATGTATGTAGGTATATAAGGGAACTCAACCTGATTAACGCTTAATATGTGTGTGTTTTCAATTATTTTTACATACTTCCTACCAAAGCAGCGCTGCCTTTTCATCATCTTCATTATTTTGCTTCACATTTCTTTGAAAGTTTACAAATTTTTGAAATCATTGCTTAAGCTTCCTTAGAATTTTTCACATTTTTCAGTTTGTTGTTGTTGTTGTTATTATTGTTGCTGTTGTGTATTGCAAATTTCGCTTTCGTCGTGTTTGGTGTAGTATTATTATTATCATAATTATTATTATAAGCAAACCGTTCATTTCATACCAACCAAGTTAGTGAAAAGGTTTTTTGTTTGTTTTTCAGTTTTCAGTTTGTCTGATTAGTGTTTCAGATATCTAAACACACATATACATATATGTCTGCATGTACATATACATATATATGAGACGGAAATCACTTAAAAATTAAAGTCTGTGTGTGTATGTGTGTTGGTGTGTGTGTGTTAACAAAAATCTTAAGCTTACAGATTTTCAAAAAAAAAACCTTACTTAACTCTTTAAACATTCGAAGAACATGCGCAACTGTCTGTGTGGAAAAGCTTAAAACTATTTTTGCTATCTTTGAGTTGTTCTTGATGTTGTTGTTACCTCAGGTTCGAGGAGGAAAAAGGTGTTGTTGTTGATGTTGTAGTCGTTGGCAGGGGACTGGCTGTTGTTAATGCTGCTACAATAGCTGTTGTTGTTGCTGCTGATGCTGATGTTGCTGTTGAACGAAGAAAATTCCATAAGTAAGTAAATTTTGGTATAGTGTTAATTTATTACAACTTGAATGATTTTACAATAATCAAATGTTTGACTCCTAAAGAAAACGTATCTTAGAGCCATCTATTTAAACTGACTCCCAAAATCAGAGAAGAAATTTACAAAAATCGCTGAATCTCCATTAAATTATTCGCGTGTTTTTTAAAACATCGAGGACTGAAAAATGGTTGTATGAAACATGTTTCGAACAAAAATGCTGGTCCTCGACCGAGCCTTCTTTAGACCTTCAAGGAATTGCAGCGCGGTTTAATCCCAGTGTGTTCCTTCACAACACGAAATGAGCGAGTAAGTTGAAGGTTAAATATCAAATTTTGAATTTATTTCAGTTCCGCATTTATTTCCTTATACCAGAGAATCTTTTGAGTATTTTTTTTTTGGCTTCCAATGTTAAAAAGTTAGAAAAAGGATTTTTGAAAAATTTGTGAACTGAACCAAGTCAGCGCTTGTCTAAATTCGCTTACATCATGTGATTACTGTCCATTGACTCAAATCTCAGATGACGGGGGTTAAAAACTTTGTTTAACTCTCAAACCCCTCGAAGATTTCCGAACTTTTGCTTTTGAGTGATCAATCTTGGTCCTAAAATCAACAAGATAAGGTTGAAAGTGCTTCCCACGCACTCGAATGGAGAGTTTTGGAAACCCTTTCGATTGCTTTCAATGAATTCAAATTACCGGATATTTTGAGCAGCAGGAAGGAGTATATCGGACCTGGGCAAAAGGGAAACGAGCCAAACAAAAGATTCTTTTCTGCTCTTAATCAAGGACTTTCCTTACTTACCCCGTCATGTTGTTGTTTGTCGTTATCCATAGTGGTTGCCTTTTTGCTTTCGCCCATAGAACAGTAACAGAAGAGAAATTAAGGAGTTGAGTAAAGTGTAGGGTTTGGGGGCTAAGTTGTTCGATTTCGAAAACAGAGAGGACAATTTCTAAGTGAGTAAGAAACAAAATGGGAAAAGGAATTCAAATTGAGTATAAAAAACGTGTGTAACTTGTGCTCCTCTGCAAATCTTCATTATGGTTGTGTGGCCATTTTGTGTTCGTGTTGTTGTTGAAGTTGCTGTCGTTGTTGCCTCTTTAGTGCTGGCCCGCCTGCTCGATGGTAGCGCCCTGTCCAGGTCCGGCCACGGCCGGTGCAAACTGATGATGCTGGGCCGCATAGTAGGTGGCCGGCATGCTGAATTGACTGGCATACGGATTGGTGCCCGGTGCAGCAGTGGTGGTCAGCACTCCGGCTGCGTCGTACATGTAGGCCGCTCCTGGCGGGGCCGGGGCCACAGCCGCCCTTCCAGCTGCCGCAGCAGCCGCAGCGACAGCGGCAATGGGCGGCGAGTTGGCTGGCGTGTAATGGACCAGGGACGAGGTCACCGCTGACGGTTGTGGAGCATACTTATCATCCTTGGGTTTTTGCTGTTGCTGAGGCTGCTGCTGCTGGCCCGGTTGCTGCTGCTGTTGGCCTGGTTGTTGCTGCTGCTGTTGGCCTGGTTGCTGCTGCTGCTGCTGGTAATGGGGCTGGTACTCGCGCTTGGGATACTGCTGGAAACGTGGCGGCATACCACCAGCTGTGGCACTAGTCGGCACATACTGACCACGACCACGATACGGCTGCGGCATGAAAGGACCACCCTGTTGGCCCAAGTGTGGCTGAGGGCCACCGCTGCCTGCTCCGCCGATACCGGCGCCGCCGGCACCACCACCACCCTGATGACCCATAATGGCCCGTGGTCCGCCATTGTTGAACGGAGCCCGTGGACGATATGTGTTGCCATTGCGCAGGCCACCACCATCCTGGCCCTGTTGATTCATGCGATTCCAATTGCCACCACCGCCTGCTCCATTTTGCTGATATTGATTGCCGCCAGCGGCATATTGCTGATAGCCACCGCTGCCTCCGATTCCGCGATTGTTGTTGTAGCTGTTACCGGCCTGATAGTTCAAGGGGTTGCTGCGTTGCTGGTAGACTCCATTGTGGCTACCAATGCCCGTACTACCAATACCGCCTCCACTAGTATTCCAGCGCTTGTTGCCGCGATAAGTGCCCGAGTTGGGCATGGAGCGTGCCAAGTCCAGCAAGGCCTGCGACGGCGTCTGACCCGCCTCCTCAAGCACGGAGATCAGCTCGCGTGCCTGTTTAGCATTATCTGGGGTGAAAAATGTGTAGGCTGTGCCCAATTGCTGGCAGCGTCCTGTGCGCCCAATGCGATGCACATAGTTCTCCGACGAATTGGGATAATCGTAGTTGATCACATACTGCAAATCCTCAACGTCCAGTCCGCGTGAGGCCACATCGGTGGCAATCAGAATGTTGGACTTGCCATTGCGGAAATCCTTTAGCACCGAATCACGTTCGTTCTGGGTCTTGTCGCCATGAATCGATGTGGCCACATAGCCCTCAGTGCGAATGATCTGCAGAATGTCCTCCACCTGGAAGAGAAAAAGAAGTTACAAATCCGAAGAAATGTGCGACAAATTCTAAGTAATCCCAAAAAGTCGAATCCTTTTGATATAAATATAACTCGAAAAAGACTTAAGTTTGCTCCCATGGTGACCTGATGGAGACGTTCGTCATCAGTGTAAATTGTTAAACAGTTTCATTCGCAGTCCTAGCTAACTGCGCCTCAAGTCAACTTACACCTCATAGTGGGAGCTGCCAGAAACAGAGCGATGCCTTCACAAGGGCAGTGAATTTTGTGATGATATGCATCTTTAGTGTCCAGACTTTTAAAGGGAAAGAAAGATGGTCACTGCCAATGAATTGAACTGGTACTCAGATGGTAAGATGAGAATTATATAACAAGGGTACCTGGAAGATACTTTCGCAGGGATCGCAAACCGACTAAGTCATCAGATTTTCGACACACAAAGGCGTTGCAATAAAAAAAATCTTATTATTAAGGCGAACCTCGCACAACCGGTTCGGTTTTTGGTCACTTCAACTAAGTCTTTTAAATTTATGATCTACCGAACCTGAACCACTGAAGGGAACGTCAGGGACCGTGACGATTATGAGCTCTATTATAACAAGTAAGAAAGTCGGTCAAGCCCGACTGTACTCTGTAGCTGCAGTAGCAGCTGAAAGCAGCGCTACTGCTGCGCTGCGGCAGCGAACTTTCTTTTGGTAATAGCTTGAGTATCCTTTATCCGATCTTTATCATTCCTTCGGAAAATCGATAAATACTCTAGATTACTAAATATCTCCAAAAGGTACGAAAGAAGAGCAAGGGTATAAAAACTTCGAAGTTGGCTTGGCCTTTTCGTTTCCTCTACTATCGGTACAAATTTAGACATATTTTTGTTTAGAAGAACGCGTCCATATTACCCAGCTATGTAAATTGTCAAGTCGAATTGACCTCATTTCTGGTTATCATTCATAAGTCCCATAAAAAGGATTTTAAAAGTGCCTGGACTTTAAATTTTGGAAGATAGCTCACCCTTCTAAATGTACAAGATTTGCTTTTCCTTTTTCTAACTTGTTTTATTTTCTTCTCGAAAACGAAAAATGCCGAATTCGGATTGGATTTCTAAAACGCATTTAATTTTCAATTTAAGCGAGTTTGTACTATAAAACTATTTTTTCCGGTGATCATATTGAGAAAGTACAAAAAGTTCTTAAGAATTTGACTAAAATTATTATTTGAACTTATTATTATTATTATTATTATTGAACTTAGCTTCGAGAGGTTAAATATTTGAAAGGTTCGGTTCATGGTCCGGTTCGGAGAACCCAAAAAATGCGAACCGAACTGGTTCTTTGGAGATCGGTTCAGGACCGGTTAGCAGCTTTGCTTTTAACGTTGACAGAAAATTGTTAACTACAGGCTAAAAAAATTACCAACTTTGTGAGGTGCAGCCCTGTTGATTTAAAATTATTATAAGTTTGTGTTCACTGATTCGGTTTAGCTCCATCAGCTCTTGTGTTTCCAAGATATGGCGGAAAAACGAAAATGTTGAATTTTTGGCACGCTAGGATTTATGGAGGAAAATCTAGGCACAAATATCTGGATGTATGAGCTAATATCGAAAGAGCACATATTAATGCATGTGCATATTAAACTTAGTTAATTAAGCTATGACCCAAAAATAACCGACCGGATCGGCTGACTATAACAAATAGCTGCCATATGAACGATCAGTCGGAAAACTAGTTTTTGTAAGAAAAGCTTCTTGCATTTTAATGGAAACGTCTTCAAACTCTGCATTTATTTATTTATTATGCATTCACACAATTTTAAAAAGTTTGATCAAAATCGGATGACTATAGCATATAGCTGCCATAAAAATATTGTTAAAAATTAAATGAAAATTATTTAAAACCTTTATTTATAAAAATTATAGGTTCTGCCATGGTATATAAACTTCGTCAGAGCATTTGGTTTCGGAAAATCCACCATCTACGGTCAAATATTTTCGAGCCAAACTATGTTAAATTTGGTTAGTAAAGGCCTGTATCCAGCACTGCGGAAAATTCCTGCCAGGAATTTGCTAGTTATTTCTTGTGTGTGTGGAACATAACTAAAACAGGGTGACCATACACCTAAAAGGTGCTAGGTCACGCTGATAAATCAGTTGCTAGGCACTGTTAATTATTTGAATTTAAATAAATGTATAGAAAATAAAAAAAAATTATATTTTCCGGAGGAGTAGGTGCTATTTTATACTATACTAGAGGATGATAGGCCGATAGCTGCACATGACAATTTGCCCGGATGGCGCAAAACATTAATGCAGCATGTTCTTATCTGCACAACTTTAAATTGCTATCATCTCCAAAGTAGTATGACTTCTCGGTTGGTCGCCAATCAAATTAAGTCTTTCATGGTCGGATACAAGATTACCTAAATACATTCGCATTAATATTAAGGATTTTGTCAACTCAGTGGCCGGATCAGTACGTAGGCTTTGGTCGATGGGCAAACCGCTGGAACATAGCCGTTAATCGTTCAAAGAGTCGAACGATCGCTATGAGACCCGGATAAGTTGCTCGAGTGCGACTCCTAGGATCAAGGATACGGATAGCGCGGTTAACTTGGCGTGTCTCTAGACCACCGCTTGACCAGGAAAGTCTATGTGACTCGGACAGCAGCTACGGTTGCAGCTAAGGCGTTGGAGCTCGATTGGCTCTTCAAGCGGTATTTCGTTGCGATCCAAAATCCTTGATCATCATGCCCTACTGGACCAGGGGATCCCGGTATGTGATCAATACTCTAGAGTCTTTTATGTGAGGTCCCTGAGCTGTGTATCAGCTGTTCTTTCGATCCACACGCGCTATCGATAGGCCAACTATCGATAAGAAACTGTGGGTTTCGTTCATGTTGCTAGACAATCAAGCAACGAAAAGGTAAACTAAAAATTCCTGGCACAGTTTTTTTTATATGAAGTTTGGCAGGAATTTTTAGTTTCCGCGGTGCTGGATACCCGGCTTAAGACATAACTATAGAGCTATTGAACTATTTAGCTAAGAACTAATCGACCCGATTAGGTCATCTTTGCAAATGAACTACAGAACTTGGTCTTTAAATTAAGTTGCAAAGCCAACTACTAATTATTTTGGTACACGTATTGAACACACACACTCATTCTCGAGAGCCATTGAGCGCATCCACTCCAACTTGACGGCTATTTGACAAATGAAATTTATGCTATATTACTGCATCAAAAGTTTTAGGCGTCAGTTGTTTGCAATCATGGAATGAGGCTCGCTCGAAAATCGTGTTGTCGGCCTGCAGAAATGCGGCTACAAAAATGTTTAAGTCTTTCGGATGTTGCGCCCACTGGAAATCACCCGAAACTTTGTGTATCGTACCGTGAAGTTATTTTAGGATACTGATGGAATAAAAGACCGCGCGAAATCCGACTGTCCGCGCATCGCCAGTGCGCAAACAATTCTGTTTACTGACGAGAAAATTTTCACCAGGAAATCGTTTAACAAAAGGAATCGTTTTACAAACAGAACGATAGAATGTATGCTGTGTCATCAAAAGAAGCGTATGAACTCATTCCAAGAGTTCAGAGACGTCACCATCCTGCTTATGTGATGGTTTGGTGCGGAGTCGCCTATGATGGGGTCGCCAAGCTACATTTTTGTGAAAAAAGGAGCCAAAACTTCTACGAAAGTGTATCAATCCGATGTTTTGGAAAAGGTTGGCCTCTCAACACGACATTATTTGCAAACAATCCGCGGACCTTTCAACAACTCTCCGCAAAACCACACAAGGCAAAAACGACTCAAACATGGTTAAAAAACCATGTACCGAACTTCATTTCTACGGATGATTGGCCTGCTGGTAGCCCAGACCTGAATCCATTGAACTACAATCTGTGGTCCGTTCTCGAGGCTATAGCTTTATCTACCGAGCAGTGGACAATTTCTGAATGCATGAGGTGCGCACTGCGATCGATGAGGGGCCAGAGAGACTTCGGCGTTGCTGTGTGACCGAATAAAAAGAAGAAAAAGTTTTGAAAAATATTCATTCGTTTTCATTTTATGACGAAAGACCGTGTACCAAAACAATTGCCAGCACTAGGAATAGTTAAGTTTACGAACAAATCGAGCGATTCAGACGAATTCAATCCGCGGAATTACACAATTCTATTGTATTTTTGAGGCATAACTTTTATGTCTCAGGTTAAAGATCTATTAGTTCATCTTAATTAGTTTGTTCGTAAAATAGAAATGTGCACGTCTTTAAGAATTCCCGTATGTCCGAATGACTAATTGGTGACGTCTCTTTAGGCTTCGTCTATGCTTATTATCAACAAGTTTCTGATAATGTGGTTGCAGTGATCGAAAAGGCGGTTATTATGCCATTCATTTTTTATTTTCCAACGATGGATAAATTTTTCCAAGTTTGAGAATTTTATTTAGTTAGGTAAATTAAATTAAGGTAAACTTCGGGTCTTATACTTTGAAGTATTGGTTCTTTAAAGCAGAAAAAGAATCGTCCGAGGTGATTACTCTGTAGAGTTTATTCTAAGCAGCACAGAGGACGCGTTACGGTTCACATTAGGAATAGTTTAAGAGATGAGGACCAACAATTATGGGTCAATATAATAGGAACACTGGGAATAAATGGATAATCATATCAGATGTCGATTTCCCCTTAATTAGACTATTATGGTTAAATGAATGTGGAAAGTTAAATTGAAAGAAGTACACTGAGTACGTAGAGCTCAGGATTCCAGTTCAAACCAAAAAGAGAATACAATTAAAATTCAGTTATGAGCACAAAATACAGAAAATGCAGCTGACGGGATTTTAATTTGGTAGTCGGAGTCAGTTGTAATTTAATGTAGTGTTTGAGTCTAATAAGGAATTTCACAGTCCACCTATAAATAAATTCAAACAAATACCTTGATTTTGGTCTCCACAAAGATGATGATCTTGTTTCCATTGTTGGCCGCATTGTTTGTTGTCGGAGCAATCTCCTTGAGCAGGCGCACCATGCGCTGCGGCTTCTCTATCTCACTGCAGATTTCTACAATTTGGCGAATGTTGTGATTCGCAGAAAGATTCATCGAGCCAATGTTGATCTGGATATAATCGTTAAGGAAGTCACCGGCCAAAGCCTGAACCTCCTTCGGCCAGGTGGCCGACCACATGACAACCTGGCGATCAGGGCGGATCTGTTCAATAATTTTCCGGATTTGCGGTTCGAAACCCATGTCGAGCATGCGATCGGCCTCATCCAGCACCAGATAAGTGCAGCGCTGCAGATTGGTGTTGCGATTTTCCAGGAAATCGATGAGACGTCCCGGCGTGGCAATGATCACCTCCACGCCGCGCTCCAGGTCACGGGCCTGTGGCACTTTAGAGGAGCCACCAAAGATGCAAGTGTGACGTATTTCTGGCTTGCAAAGATGCCCGTAGTCGCGCACCACCGACTGGATTTGCTGAGCCAGCTCGCGGGTGGGGGCCAAAACCAGAGCAATAGGCCCCTCTCCGCGTAGAATGGGCGGCTGGTTGCCAATGTGAACAATGGCCGGCAGCATGTACGCTAAGGTTTTGCCGGAGCCAGTCTGGGCGATACCCACCAAATCTCTGCCACTTAAGGCAATGGGCCAGCCTTGGGCCTGAATGGCTGTGGGCTTGGTGAAGCCCTGGCGCTTCATCTCGTCAATGATGTGAGGTGGCAGCGAGCACTCCTCGAAATTGGCCACCGGATGTGGCAAATCGTTGCCCGAAACTGTAATCTCGAGCTCGTGACGCATCTCGGCCACGGCTTGCTCCGTCTTGTTCAGCGTATTCGAATGAATGATGTAGAAGTCCTTGTGAAAGGGCTGCAGATTCTCCCATTTCGGTTTGACCAGATTTCGACCCGGATTCTTGGCCTTCTCGCGTTGAATTTCGGCGCGCTCCTCCTTGGAAAGCATGCCCAAGGCGGCGGCACTGTAGCCTCCACCGCCACCCTGGCCCGGGCCTTGGTAGCCAACGGGACCCCCATTTCCGCCGTTGTGCGGCTTCTGGTAACGTTGCGCATAGTTCGGGTTTTTGCCACGGGGCCCGCCCTGGAAACCGCCACCACCGCCAGCAGCCGAGCTGCCTCCAGTGCCAAAGGTAGCGCCATTCTGTACGGCATTGCCACCACGATACGGATTACCAGTGCCGCCGGCAGCGCTCATACTGAGGCCATTCTGAATGCCATAAGCCATCACACCGTAGGGCTGGCCGAAGTGCATACCCCCCGCAGCTGCGCCTCCGTTTAGCGCAGCTCCATTGCCGGCACCGGCGAAATTGTTGCGCGGATAAAACGGACGCTCATGACGGGGCCCGCCGCCAGCACCGGTAGCTCCAGCGCCATTGCCATAGTAGCCGCCACCTCCTGTGTGCTGCTGAATTCCAGCATTGGGCGCATATGCTCCTGCATACATCTCGATGCCTCTTTCTGCAAGGAATATGACAATTAGAAAAAAATTGACAGAGAGAGTGCGTCAGAGCGAGCTTCTCTCTCTCTCTGGAAAATATGTCAGATTAGAATTCTGGAAATTTTAACCGCATCCCAAGCCTAAGACATCCACTCGCCCACCCACAACTCGCTCCCCACCACCAGAAAAACAAAAATCAATACAGCATCGCAAACGGCAAACTGCATGATGAGAGAGCAACCGCTACAAGCCAGCAAGGGAGCAAGAGAGAGAGAGAGAGAGCGCACGCAAAAGCAAGAACACGGCACTGGCACATACAAAAAAATGCATTTCGTTTTTTTCTCAGTTATTCATTTTGCTTAACTTACCTGTATTTTGCTTACAATGTGAGTAACTTCTGGTGGTCTGTGAGGGTGTATTGATTTATATTCCTATGCTAAATTAGTATATTTAACTCTGATTTCGGTTTTCCTTACTTCGATTTTTCCTTTCCTCGTCGTCGTCACGCTCACGCCTCACTGTCACTGCTGCGTATGTGTGTGTGTGTGTAATTTTTTTTTTGTTGCTTCCGATTTAATTATTGGCGTTTACCACTGGGTAGACTAACGTAAAAGCTAACTAAAAGTGTAGTTCGTTTAAACACTAAAGTGCTGGGTAAACTAGCGCTATGACTTTTTCTTTTTACGTTTTTTTTACAACAAAAAAGTTTGTAGCAAGATGTGATGGTGATCAGTGTGACCGTAAGCGCCAAACGGAAAAACACTAAAGAAGTATCGTATGGATCTATCGACTAAGCTCGATAGTACAAGTATCGATATTCTTAAACTATCGAGTATATTGTAGAGGGCGCCACTATTCACTGCGATAAATGTTATCGGTACACTATCGATATACGCCTATCGATATATCGATACACAAATATGCCTTATAGGCTGCAATCCCATCAATGACTGGGCGCAATTTTCAAAGCAAGTTTCAAAACATCCTGAGGCGCACAAAAATTTTTCCACTTTTTATGAAAGATAGTCGCTAGTGATTTGAATGAATCTATTTTTCACTCTCAAATCAATGGCCTCAACCCGACTCTATAAAGTTTGATTAGACATCAAATAAGCGGCCGTAATATTGTAGAATCATTTGGTATATCTAGGTTAGGTTAGGTTGAGATGGCTAGGGACAGTTAGACTGTCCCTACACTTAGGCCAAGATAGGCCCATTGCGATACCATATAATTCCCTATTTAAGCCAGGGGGCGTTCCTCCCGACTGAACCATTGTGACAACGTTAAGAATTTCAGTAGAGACGGAATCCCTATCTCGGACACTTCCGAGTGGTTGAGTAGAAAGGGGTGGCCAAAAGTTTTGAGTCTCCTTCTACTAAGAGCTGGGCAATGGCAAAGAAGATGCAGTAGTGTCTCCTCCTCTTCCTCACACTTGCAGCTTCTACAGAAGTCGTTGTGAGCGACACCCAAGCGTGCTGCATGCCTGCCGATGAGGCAGTGACCCGTTAGGGCCCCAACCAGAAGGGAGACGTTTTCCCTACTTTGGCGCAGAAGACTGTTGGTTCGTTTCATGTTGAACGAGGGCCACGTAAGCCTAGCTGCAGCGCAAACCGGAAGGTTATTTCAACGTGCCGTAACCAGGCGCCAGGTTTCATTCCTTGTGTTTAGCTTGTATGAGACTAAGGGCATCCCTATCAAGCTCTTCTCCGGGAGGAGCTGAATGATAGTACCCTGTCTTGCCAGTTTGTCGGCTTACTCGTTACACTCAATGTTACGGTGTCCAGGTACCCAGTTGAGGTGGATACGGAGATGCTGAGCGATCGCATTTAAGGAGCGTCTTGGCGTTATTGGTGTAGGAGTCAAGAGCCCTTAGAGCGGCTTGACTATCTGAGTAAATGTATATGTTCCCTTCTTTGATCATGAGTGTGCTAAGGCATTTGGCGGCCTCCTGGATGGCCACCAAATCTGCTTGGTACACACATATTTAAGTCGGTGGAGAAAACTCCCCCTCCTACTTTGTCATCGAGCTTAGATCCATCTGTGTAGATATTGATGGCATCAATATTTATCGCGTCTACTAGGGATATTGACGTCATAAAGTTTCTGGAATGACGTTGTGGGTATACAATAGTCTGTAATGGCGGGAACCGCGTTTTGACGAGTTAGTATAGTTGAGTGTCCTGAGGTAGTCGCGTTCCAGGCTTCAGACTCTCTTAATCTCAAGGCTGTAATGCCCGCTTATTGTTTAGACATAAAGTCTAGAGGAAGAAGATGAAATATGGTGTTAAGTGCATCCGTTGGGGTGGTTCAGAGGGCGCCACTCATACATATTTCAGCACTTCTCTGTACCTTGTGTAAAGTGCTTAGTACTGACGATTTGAGCAGTATAGAGCAGTATGGGACGTACAATGGCTGTGTATAGCCAGTGAACTATTGCTGGGGAAAATCCCCATTTACGGCCTATCGCCTGCTTACATGAGAAGAGGGCAATTGATGCCTTCTTTACTCGCTCAGTAATATTGTCGTGCCAGAGTAGTTTCCTGTCCAGTCCAGGGTCTTAGCCGTGTTTTTGAATTCGAAACTTATATTGTTTAGTTTGGGAGGAATAAGATCTGTAACTTTGTATCTCCGTGTGAAGAGAACTAGTTCCGTATTTTTCAGATTAACACCCAGGCCGCAAGAAGACGCCCACTCAGAGAGTGTCGCGAGCGCAGTCTGCATGAGGTCACATAAGGTTTGTGGAAAACTTCCGCATTTGAATATAGCAATGTCATCTACATAAGCCACCACCACATGTCCCTCCGCCTCCATGAGGCGCAGCAATTTGTTGACTGCTACGACCCAGAGAAGCGGGGAAAGAACGCCCCCTTGCGGGGTGCCTCGGTGTACGAATCTACGAGCAGATGCACAACTAAGACTTGCATTCACTGCTCTACTTGAGAGCATTAGGTTGATGAATCCAACCAGTGGCGCATCCACTCCCACATCCTCCAAGGCAGTGGTGATGGCACCAGGTAAGACATTGTAAAAGCCCCCCTTTTATCCAGAAAATCTATCAGAGAGTATTCTTTTATTTCAATCGATTTTTCAATCCTTGAAACTAGGGAATGTAAGGCAGTTTCTGTGGATCTGCCTTTGCAGTATGCGTGCTGCGTATTTGCGAAGAGAGAAGGGTTAATAGTCTGCCTTAGGTGGGCGTCAATTAGTCTTTGAAGAGTTTTGAGAAGAAATGCGGATAGGCTTATTGGCCTATAGTCGCTGGGTTTAGCATGTGAGGCTTGGCCAGCTTTGGGTATAAATACCACTTTTGATTCCCTCCATTTTGTTGGTATATAGCTAACCTTAAGGCAGCTTGTAAGAATTAGGTGTATCCACGCCATGGTGTGCTCCAAAGAATTTTGAAGCTGGGCCGGAAAAATATTGTCTGGTCCTGGTGACTTAAAGGACTCGAATGTGTCGATTGCCCATTTAATTTTGGCTTTAGTGACAATATCGCTATTGTATAATCTTGAAAGGTCTGGTTGCCTAATTGTCGGTTGTGGGGTACTGGAACATGCTGGAAAGTGTGTGGTCAGCAGGTGATCCAAGGATTCCTCGCTGGAGTCAGTCCAGGTTCCGTCTTCATTTTGCAAAAGACCTGGCGAAATAGAAATAAGCCCAAGAGGTGCGTTTAGCTTTTCTTAGGGCTTTTTTATATGTGTTTAGTTTTTCCTTGTATAATCCCCATGAGGTGGTTTGGTCATTATATTTGGCTACATTGAAGGTATGCCTACATTCCTTCCTAGGGGGGCAGGCCCTATTGAAGGACTTAGAACACACTGTGGTAAAAGTGTCGACAAGTTTATCTATCTGTTCCCCGATGGTTGGTGTAAACGGCGGAACGGGTTCAATATTTTTTGTTAGATATTTACTGTATATTTCCGAGTTTGTTCTTCTGGGATTTTGGATTTTAATAGGAGGGGGCAATTATTGCTGAATTTGTACTCTATATACCGATGGTCCGAGAAAGAGTGCTCTGTTAGGACCTTCCAAGACACGATTTGGTCACAGAGGTCCTCCGAAATGAAGATGATGTCTAAAACCTCCTTTCGGTTTTTATTATAAAGATGGGGTCGTTACCTTTGTAGGCGAGGAATATCTAACAATAAAGCATTTGTTGAGATTAATAAGTGCGGTCGTACGACCTTTTTTGGTATTTTTTGCCTGGGACCGGTCGTCCGGCCATTCAAAATTATGGCAGTTCACTTTGAATTTGGGACGGTCGTAGACTAAAATCAGTGCTGCCAGACCGTATTTACCCCAAGAATGTGGCAGCCTTGTGCAATTTTTATTGAAAGCTATCGGAATATGCACCCGAAACTTTTCTTCAACTGAATAATACAATAGATTAGTTAATGATTCATTCAAATGGGAATTACTGTTGTTACATGCTCTGATTAATAATATGTGATGCAGTCCCAGATTTCAGTTCGCCGCCCTGGGTACTTGTCGTAGCCGTGACCGTGGCCGTTGTCACCGCCTTCGGCTTAATCTCCACAGATTTGGCTGTGGGCAGAACCGGCTCATGTAAGAGAGCAAGCTGCCGAGCGTGCTATTCATAACACACGCGTGTTCTCTCTCTCTCTATACGTGTGTCGGCTGCGACGCCGGCAGAATTATAAGTTCCTATCCCATGGGATAGGCTTTTGTATCATGGTGTGGAATGCGGATTTGCTAGTGGGGTGCTTCAGATTGATGTCCCCCTCAACGGTGCTGTGGAATTCACGCATTATGGTTCTGACTAGATCCCGTTTGCCATTACTCCCATTCCCTTTAAATGGCAATTAAGTAAATTTTCAAAAAGCATTTCATCCTCACTGGCCAAGTTTTCAAGCTTATGTTATTTTCCATTTTGTAGACAAATGTTCCAAATTACACACCGAAATTCCAATTTAATTTAAAGTATAGAAAATTTAGAAAAAGACAAAATCTTAATAATACTTCTATCTATGTATATTTACATAATTATTTGGTTTATGTGGTTATAGGTTGAATATCTTCATCTATCATTGAAGTTATCTGTCCGTCGGCTTAGTCTGTCTGCCATCATTTCTACATTGGCTCTGTGGTGGAAATCGGAGGTAGGATGATGCCACGGGAGCTTGAAAATAATTTTTAATAGCTTGTTTTGGACGTTTTGTAATCTCTAAATATGATACTTGGCGACATCAGACCACACTGGGGCACCATAGAAAATTACTGCCTGAAATATCGATCTGAACAAGTATAACTTATTTTCAATAAATAACCGTGACTTTCTATTGATGCAGTTGTGCAAGCCTGAGACTATTGTAAAATGTGAAGTCTTGCCTTTTCAAAACTTACAAAAGATCTGAAAAAGCAACGGACTTTTCCAAATACTCGACTGCTAGGGCAAAATTGCAAGCCCAAAATCGTATTTCCTATAAAAAGTGCCTATCTCGAGTACAGAGTAACTTCTGTAACGATCTAAAGAGCTTTTACCAATTCGTGAATACCAAACAATGTCTTACCTTCCTCTCTTTACTATAAACAAGGAAATGACTCGTCTGACATTGATATTGCAAATCACTACGCAAAATTCTTTCAACTTATAGCCTATTTCCACCAAAGAAATGAAGCTTCATTTCTTGAAATGACAAGAAATGAAGAAAATGATATCATTTCTTCCATACAAATTGTTGTTGCATTTTGCCCTTCATTTCCTTCATTTCTCAAAAATGATGGCATTCCCCACGAAGGAATTTGGTATTTTTTAAAAAAGTACTCGCTACTCTCTGGCACTACTCGTTACTCTCTGGAAATAGAAAGTGTCATCACCAATAAACTATTGATTTGAATTTAAAAATAAGGCGCAATTTTGTTTATAATATAATTTAGTCAAAATAAGTTGTGTATTTAGCTTTCTGCTGATTATTCAGGGCGTTAACAATGCGTTCGCCCAGGGTAATTGCTTTCTTGCCGGGTATGTCTTTTTTTGGGTAAATATTGCAAAAACTCCCCGTGAGTTTGAAAGTGGCGCCTGTTGTTTAAATCAAACCATTCAGCTGTTTTTGTCAACGTGGCATTGCGAATATCAAAATGATGAAGATTTGTCAATGGAAACAGCATCATTTTTAGAAATGAAAATGATAAGAAATGAAGCCAGTGGAAATAGGCTATTACTCGTCGTCCGATGCCAGCAATGGCTATTCTTATCCCATTTCCGCATTTCATAAGCTGCCCCTCGATATCATTTTCTTCTGTCCTGAATGTTTACTTTCGCTAAAATCTAACCTTTTACCTGCCCCAGATAATGTGCAATAAAAATACTAGTAATGCGCAGACTCGCATGCCTATCCTAACCACATTTTGTTTTCCAAATCACTTGGGCATTCTAGGTTTCCAACTGCATGGAAAGAATCTTTCATTATTCCCTTACATAAAAAGGGTTCACGTTCTGACATTTCTAACTACAGGGGCATTGCGAAACTCTCTGCAATACCTAAACTGTTTGAACAAATTATAACATCTCAGTTATAACACTCATGTTCTCCATTTTTATCAACCAGCATGGATTTGTTAAAAACAGATCCATTACTAAAAACCTACTGGAATTTACTTCTTCATCATTATGTAATTTTTTAAGGTATGAGATAAATGGCTTTTCTGGGATGTAAAAATGGAACTATACAGCTGCGATCAAACCGGTATGGAAATTTGAGCACATGTACTAGGCACAAAAGCAGCAGCACTTACTCTTTCTTTTGCCGAAAACTTGAAAAAGGCTGAAACCACTAGAGCCCATGAAAAAAACTGGATTCGGGGGGTATCCAAAGAACATTGGCCCATAATCATAATAACGAGAAAGGAAAGCTAACTTCGTCTGTGCCGAAGTTTTAAAACACTTGAAAAAGCTTGCTCCAAAGGTTAGCGATTTCGACCAAACTTCGCAGATCAGTTTGAAAATATTTAATTTTAGTAATGACCGAGTTTAAGAACGCTAACATTGAAAACAAAAAAGTTGTTCCCGCAAAAACCCATTTCTCGAACAATCGTTTCAATGGCAGCTACAAGAAATAGTCATCCGATCCGGGCGGTTCCACATATTAGCAGCGTGCAGCTAAAAGAAGACGCTGTGCAAAATTTCAGCTCAATAGCTTCAAACTGAGGGACTAGTTTGCGTAGAAACAGACAGACGGACGGCCAAAGCTCAATCGACTCAGCTCGTCATGCTGATCAAGAATATATGTATATACTTTGTGGTCGGAGATGATTCCTTCTATGCGTTGCAAACTCCTGGAAAAAATTATAATACACTTTTCAAGTGTATAATAAATTAGATCAAATAAATATTTTATCCAATAATATAAATGGTCTTTCCCGAAAATATCTGTTCCCTAATTTTTTTTAACTACAAAAAAAACTTTGAAATATTTGCACTAACCGAACCCCACGTAACGATAAGTCAATATTTTGCCGGTTTTGATTTGCATTGGAAATGAGCCACGAGATCAAGCTGCATATTTGGGGTAAAAATAGTATAGGCCTTAACCTAACTCACACCTTTCATACACAGGATGGTCTTGATTTATTCTCAATTTATTATTGTGATACATTTTTCATTTTCAACATAAAAATTTTGATACCAACGAGACCAAAAAAATTTAAAAGGTACTTAAGGAGTAAAAAAACTCCGGCTGGCTTTGGTCTAAATGGCTAAGGTTTTCTTGTAATGGACTTCTAAAATTTTCAGATTTTTTTGAAGAAATGTTTTTTTTTCCAAACTATTTGAAATTTTGCTTTACTGTCTTTGGCAATTTTGTAGATCTTAACCACGCCTACAAAACACTTCTTTCGACCAGCGCCTTCATGCTCAATATCAAGAAAATGTAAAAAATTCAACCTTTTCCATTGTGTTTTGGCTTTTATTTTGGAAACCGCCACCAATAGCAATGTTTGTAAGGAGAGACAGTTGGTAATCATGAATTCTTTATCGAAAAGCTTACTGAAGATAGAATCGGGAGATTCTTTAAAATTGAAAAGTGTTGGAAGCTGGATTTATTTTGTTATATTTGTGGCTTTTATGTTCCTAAACGTGCATCTAACCTCAAAAACACAAAAATATTTAACGGCAAAATTTAAACGGCCGTACCTTCTGTATTATTCTGATTAACCAGATTAGTTTGATCATTCGTGGACGCCATATACAGTATGCAGACGTAGCTATTGTAATATTTAAAGCTGGCTGAACAAAAAACAAGAACGAATGCTGCTTGGTACGCCGGTCATATGGACATGCTAAAGAGAAGTGCCTACGGGTGCATACATTTCATAAGTGGGATAAACAGAAAAAAAATGTCAAAGACAATTTACTATTGTTGGGTAAAGGTTGTTCTTTTCACTGAACATGTTCACTTGTTCTTTTTTTCTAAGTGAGTCAACTCACTCAAATTGCTCAATTGTTCAGTTGTTCTTGTTAACCTGTTCTAGGTCTAGGTTCTAGTTTGTGTGAGCGCACGTATTTTTGTTTTGTTTTTGTTTTGCCGACGGCATTTCTAAGGCAGAGTTCTCCAGCGATAGCCCCTGGGGCACGAACATACTCGCGAATTCACACCGAATGCTTGCCGAAGTCATGCATCACTGTGTGTTAGAGAGAGACACAGTCACATTTTTGCGCTCTCTGCTTGGGGAACCCTGTTCTAAGGGGTTGGTTTCGGTTGCACTGACCGCGTTGTTGTTTTTGTTGTTTCAGCATTGCTTTTTTGTTGTACACACATACGAAACTTGTGTATATGTGCGTTTTTTACTCTTATGCTAACTCTCCCCACGACACTCAATATTGTAGATACCGCAACTCATACAAACTTTTTTATTTTTCGTTTTTGGGATCCAAAGTCAGCTCCCAAGAACAATCGTTTTTTTTCGTCACGTGCGTCATCTATAATATCTATAAATCTTTGGTACAGCCCACAGTAAAATACTTAGAGCAAGCTCACAGATCGAGACACACAAAACATCAGCAAGAGAGACTGAGCAGCTCAAAGAACACAGAACAACACTTAGAGCAGAGCCGGTCACCCATAGCTACCAGGAGCCGAAGTCTGTCGTGTTTTTAGGCAAACGCGAGGCGAACTCATCGGTGAACACTGAATTGCAAGTAAAACGGCTGTAGTCTGGAGAGAGCTCTCTTGCTCACAGCACACTTTTTTGTCCTCTCCATTTGGTCGTCACTGACTTAGAGCAAGACAGAGCAAGCTCACAAAGCGAGACAGACATAACAACTCTCTGAGCAAAAGAGACCGAACAGCTCTTAGAACAACTTAAGAACAAATCAGAGCAAGCTCACAGAGCGAGACACACAAAACAACTCTCTGAGCAAAAGAGATCGAACAGCTCTGAGAACAACTCAAGAACTCAAGGTATCAGAACAAGATTGAATAAGATAGACTGAACAAGACTCGCTGAACAAATATGAACAATTGAAGAATAATATGTTCAGTTTAAAGAACAACTCAATTTTGTTCACTCACTCATGAACAACCCAACACTACAATTTACGTTCGTGGTCCCTATGCTTCACTTCCATAGCAACATTCGAATGCAGATCCGCCAGATGGTGTCCGAATCCGGATACAGTAACGGTAATGATAGAGCAGACAGATCCCAACGACCAAATGTTTGGGCCAGATGAAGAAGCCGATGGACCAGAGGTCGTAACACAAGCTGAAATGGACTACGTTGTCACCAAGCTGGGATTGTCTCAACGCAAATCTGTGTTTTTATCTAAATAGTTAATTTTACGAGTTTTATTTAAACTTTTATAAGTTTCTATGTAAAATGTATATAAAAGAATAAACTTATGAAATTGTATTCATAAAAAATTCTCGTATTTTCCGTGTCTACATTCTCGGAATAAATACTATATTGAAATGGTGGCGGATTTAAAGATAACTGCAAAACCCTTAACAAAAGCAGTGGAAAAGGTTGATATTTTTACATTTTCGTAATTTTGAAGACGGTTTTCTTTTGAGCTGGTCGAAAGAAGTGTTTTGTAGGCGTGGCTAAGAGCTACAAATTTGCTGAAGACAGTAAAATAACATTTGAAATAGTTTATGAGATATACAGCCATGTTCCGGTTTTCACTAAAGTGAATTCGAAGTTTTTACATGTTCTCTCTTTTATTAAACAATCAAGGAAATCGGTATCAAGCCTTTACTTTATACTTACGCTTTACTCGACGGATTCAAATAAAAACGTTTCAATCTAATTAACCCAATCAATTTGATACAACAGCCTATTTAACGAATTCGAATTCGACAATTTTTGTCGAAAGTGAAAACCGGAACAAACCTAATAGATTTGAAAACAAAAACATTTCTTCTACTTAGTTTCTTAACTACCATAAATACCTTTCAAATTTTGTTGGTCTCGTTGGTATCAAAATTTTGTGGTGCACTGTGTAACATGCGGAATGGAGATAACGTTGCACCCGATGTATTGTACATCCGAGGCTGTTCCTGGTATGCTGAACTTGGAGTAGTAAAGCTTCACTTTCATACAAACGGTTTATTATTGGTGTTTTTAAATGTGCGAAAGATGGATCATTGCAAAAACCACTGGAGGAATTTTTGCTACCAGCCTTTCCGATGGGACCAGAAAGTCGAAAATCACAGAATAAATTAATAAATACAAAGAGCACAACTTTTCTAAACTTTTCTGATGATTATGGACTTACTGTAATAAATGGAAGGACATTTGGTGATGAAAATTTAAAATTTACCTTTGTGGATACAGCGGGAAACTCAGTAAATGATCTTTGTGCAGTATCGCATGCGGCCCTGTATTTATAGTCAACAAGTTTGAGGTACAAGAAAAAATATGATTAGATCATTTAACAATTGAGTTACAGCTCACCGTTGAGACTTCTTCTTCTTTATTGGCCCGATAGTTGCATCACAACCGCTTGACGGTCTCGGCCTCTGTTATGAATGCCCTCCACTCGCTTCTGATTTGTGTTAGCTGGCACCAGTTGGAAATGTCTTTCAGCACTTGATTATCCCATCTTAGTGGTGGGCGACCGCTCCTGCCTTGTCCTCCAAAGTCAGCCGCCTTCGCTTTGTACGCTTTTTTTATTGGAGCTTCTTCATCCATCCGGGTTACATGTCCTATCCAGCGCAGCCTCTGTTGCTTTATGCGCTTGACCAAACTGGTGTCCCCATAGAGCTTCGAATGCTCTTCGGGGACAGAAGAATTCTTCCTCCGAAGAATTTTTCGCTCGAACACGCCAATTGCCTCCTCATCCGTTGCTGTCATTGTCCATGCTTCTACGCCGTATTGCAGAATTGGGATCATGAGCGACTTGTATAGCGTATAGCTCTGCTCTTGAACCCCTTACTGAGCCCGTAGTAGCATCGGTTTCCAAGAGTAATTCTTCTTCGGATCTCCAGGCTGATTTTGTTGTCGCTGGCTACCATCGTCCCGAGGTAGGCAAAATCCTCTACAACCTTAAAGTTGTACTCCCCCATAGTAACAAATTGTCCAAGACGCGTAGGATTTTTGTCCGTGCATGCTAGGTACTTCGTCTTGTCCTCGTTTACCCCTAAGTCCATCAGTTTAGACTGCATCTCAATCTCTGAAAACGCCCTGCTTACCGTTCGTTCGTTTTTGCCGATAATGTCAATATCATCGGCGTATGCGAGTAGCATTAGATCTTTACAAAAAAATGTGCCCAATCTGCTGGCATTTGGGCACTGGCGCAGTATCTCCGCCATCAGCAGATTAAAGAAGTCACCCGATAAGGTATCACCCTGCCTAAAACCTCTTTTGGTATCAAATGGTTCCGAAAGGTTCTTTCCTATTTTGACGGAGCTTTAAGTGCTTCTCAACGTCATCATGCAAAGTCGAACGTACTTTGCTGGTATACCAACGGTAGACAGGGCTTTAAAACCTTGACCTTATCGGTGTGTCAAAGGCTGATATATACTCAACAAAGAGATGGTGGGTTTTGATATTTCTCTCATAGGTCTTCTCCAGGGTTTGTCGTAATGTGAATATCTGGTCTGTGGTGGATTTACCAGGTCTAAAGCCTCACAGATAAGGTGCAATCTGTGTGCTAATAAGCGGCTTTAGACGTTCACAATTAATGCACTACTGAATCTTATACGCGATGGGAAGGAGACTGATCCCACGGTAGTTGGCGCAAACTGCAGGGTCTCTTTTTTAAAACCGTTGAGACGACCGAACAAGAAAATCGACCACCCAAAAATGTCGCATTTAAAGAAGCTTCTTTCCAAAAAGAAGCTTATCAAAGAAAACTGGACGAGAAGTTGGCAAGAGAAAAATGTCAGCCTGAAAACATTAACTTATGCTATAAAAAGTGCCACACCCAAACTAGACAGATGTCGGCTAAGTCAAAACCAGACGTGGTTTAATTGGAAATGCCAAAAAACAAGGGAGCTTTCATTGGCAATGGTGAAAACTTGTTAACGAGATTAATAACCAACGGTACTTTCCAAGGACAGATGTATCGGCAGAAGAATTCGCGCACCACTTCCAAACACTTTTGAATCCCAGGCAATCAGCGAATAGCATAGAATATGCGTCGTTTCTCCTTGAGGATACTGAACTAGATGCTCCAATTACTAAGGTTGAAAACTATTAAATCCTTTTTTTTATTAAATTTTGATTTTTTGCAAATAATTTTTGTTTTATTTCGTGGTTCCAGTTTTCAGTAGTTATTTCAAACGTAATTTTAGTTACTTTTCTGATTTCGCAGTTTTTTGGTAATCAAAAGTAGGCAGCACTGACGTCAATCAACACATTTCTTAACAGGGACTTAACTGAGACTGTTAACGGATCTAGGAATTTGGAATGCGACAATATCCACCATATGTGGGACTTGTCTATTGGTATTTACATGCACTTAATACATTTATTATTCTCTAATCACAACAACTGCAACATTTGATTAACTGGAGGCAAGCCGCACCAGCAATTTCCGGCGATTCACATCCATGTTGTGCAGGAATCGTTGCACTCGCTCGCTATAGAAGTCACTTGATTTGGCCAGATGAGCACTTTGGATACGCTCCGCCCTACGAAAATCAGCCAAGTAACCTCGGTCTCGCTGATAGGCCACAATGCTGGCCAGAAAGTTCCAGATGGTGATCTGTGGCCACAGGACTTTAGTGAAGTACAAGGCCGACGTGCTGAGCTAGAGTAGGATTAGGCAATACAAGTAGGAGTAAGCATTTCCTGGATCTAACAAGTCGCTTACCTGCCACATCATGAAATCGCTTAGACGGGTCTCACCCGAAGTGCGAAACACCAAATCTGGTGGTGGTGAGTGTCTGGTATACATACACTCCTCCAGCAGGCGTTCACTGATGTCACTGGGATCGATGTCGCCCTGCTTCAGCACCGTCTCTACGGCCTGTGTTATCTCATCGCGGGATGTGTACGAGAAGGCCACGTTAAGGAAGAGCTTATCATTGCGCTCGGTCTTGAGCATGGCGGTGGCAATTAGTTTCTGCAAATCTACCGGCAACAACTCGATGTTCCCTATCACCCGTATGCGTATGCCGTGCTCATCCAGGCGTTCCGACTCGTCCAGCAGCTTGGCGAATTTCTCGCGGGCCAAATTGAACAGGCCCTCGACCTCCTCGCTAGAACGCTTAAAGTTCTCAATGCTAAAGGCAAAGGTAGTCACCTCGCGTACGCCGATATCCAGGCACCAGCGCAGACAGTCTGCTAGTTTGGCAAAGCCGCGGGAATGGCCCTCGATCTTATCAAGTTGCTGCGAGCGAGCGAAACGTCGATTCCCGTCCATGACAAAGGCAACGTGGTAAGGTATGTGGCCGCAGGCACGCAGCGAGCGCAGAGTCAGGCGCTCCAGCCAGGAGTACTCATAGTCGGAGACCCACGACATGATGCAATTTGGAGTTTGCCCTGAATTCACAGCTTGGCCAGCACACAAACACAAGCAACTCGTGATCAGTGTGACCAGGCATAAATACCGAAATTCATTAGCCAGTCGATAGTTTTGTTATCGATAGTCCAAGTGCTGCTTGGCAACCCTCAACGTGTGACAGCGTTGACAGCCTCCTTTTTTTAATATCCGGTTCAAGCAAGTGGTTCGTTTCTCAATTTTCTACGTCTATTTTTTGTCGAAATAAACGAATTTTCACATAAAAAACTTAACTGAAATGCCGCTATAGGCAAGCTTTAACCAAGAACAGTAGAAAACTGAACAATTGAATTTATTTTTTTTATATTTTTGTTTTTGTGGCCATTTGTTTTGTTTGTGATTTGTGATGCCATGCTCCACTCTTCTGCCCCCTCGCCCACAGTTGTTGCTGTTCATACTAAATGGCTCCCAGAAAGGCTAAAGTTCAAAAGGAAGAGGTGCAAGTGCAGCTTGGACCCCAGGTGCGCGATGGTGAGGTTGTCTTCGGCGTGGCCCACATCTATGCCAGTTTCAACGACACTTTTGTGCATGTCACCGACTTGTCTGGCCGTGAAACCATTGCCCGTGTTACCGGCGGCATGAAGGTCAAGGCTGATCGTGATGAGGCTTCACCCTACGCTGCTATGTTGGCGGCTCAGGTAAGAATTGAAGACTTCTCGATTGAAGCAGGAACTAATGTTCATGTTTTTCTGCTCCCTCAGGATGTGGCTGAGAAATGCAAGACCTTGGGCATTACCGCTCTGCACATTAAGCTGCGTGCCACTGGCGGCAACAAGACCAAGACTCCTGGACCTGGAGCCCAGTCTGCTCTGCGTGCTTTGGCCCGTTCTTCGATGAAGATTGGACGCATTGAGGATGTCACACCCATCCCATCCGATTCCACTCGCAGGAAGGGCGGTCGTCGTGGTCGCCGTCTGTAAGAGACAGCAGAGATATTGCATAATGTTGTTTATATGCAGAAATACTTGAAAATAAACCTGGAAAAGCGTATGTAAACTATAACTTGGAGAACTGATTGGGTGGCAGCAGTGGCGTAGGCCAAGGGGGGACTAATTAGTAACAAGTAAAGTGAAAAGGATAACAGTTTTATTAAAATGTTCAAGTTCTATTAGCTGCGGTCTTATTCGCCTTTGATATAATCGTTATGCAGTTTATTCAAGCGAATGTTAAATTGTTAAACCAAATTGTTCTTTTTTAATCCAAAAATAATGAAAATTTAATTGTCAACAGTATAGAAATTAAAGTGTGTTCTAAAGAGAGAAGGGACTTCAGCCAAAAAGCAGGCCCTCAAGCCAAACGACAGTCTGATATCCAAGCGGACAGCAGAGCAGTATTGGAGGTTCTCAAATACTTTCAAAATATTTTAGGGGAATCTGTGGACCAGAAGTGGAAGGCGCTCAGTTTCCTCTGCAAAAACCAAACTGGTGGTCTGCTAAAACATCTTCAACAGCGCTAACTGTCAACATTCTTCAAGAAATATTCTTTCAAATATTTTGGAGAATATTGGTAGTAGACTAATTTGCCCTTCTTGGGAACCAACACGATTATCGCACACTTCCATGGAAACGAAAAGTATTTGAATCGTAGCATAGCGTTAGACATTAGCAGCCACAGAACTCCCATTTTCGAAAGTACCCCTTGACTGTTTTGCCGTCAACATCGTCTAAGCCCAGGGCCTTATTGGGCTTCGGTTCTGTAGAGAGAATTGGCCAATTTCAGAGACCAGCTTGAGTGGTGGTGGCTTAAAACGACCCTCTAAATTGCTGGCAAACTCCTCTATGACTATCTTCAGATCACACCGAGCCCAGAATCCATCTTCCCTCTAGACTACTAACCTCTGTAGGGGCTGCCTCTTGACATGTCAAGTGCATTTCCAGTGGGAGAAGCCTCGGTCCTGAATTGAGTCAATATGGCAGTTTTTTCTCTAGATATTCGGATTTAAGGTCAAACAGAAACTTTCTAAGTGAGTCGTGCTGTTCGTGTTCGTGAGCACTATAGACTTCAGCCGATTTACTGGCTTTTCTGTGCTCACCGACTCTCACACACATAAGTTCGACACGCGTCTGTAAAAAACATGATAGACTTACGGCTATGGGCTGGCCGGCCCTGTTCTACAGTAGTCAGCCTCATCAAGGGGGTTTCGAGAGGCCATCCATCGCTCTTTCCCCTCACAAGGTCGATAACGTCAGGTTTTAATAATGTCTGAGAGGGACTACGGTGGCTGCAAGGTAGTCTACCAACATTGCTTGCTCAGCAGCCTTGTGTCTATACGCCAGAATCCATATTTAGGTTAAGCAACTGCTTCGGTTTACTCTGGAGCCGGGTAATGTAGGCATGTCTTGGCAATTGTCTCGGCTAGATCTGATAGAGTAAGCTGCCGCGCGAAATTCTATCACCAGTGGAATATGATCAGAGCAAACAAGAACTTGGGAACAAGCTCTGCGACGGGAAGAGAAAAGTCTTTAGCTGTCCGCTGTAGGATTGGTGGACAGTAGATAGCCAAGATTGCTGGCCACCTTAACTGCAACGCACATAACGAAAGGCCTCATAATTGAGCTAGGTAGGTGATATGAGAGATGTGATAGGATGAGTACTGCTGCTCCGCTTGCATTCGGTTCGCAGGGTGGTTAGCAGAGTGAATTCGGAAGTACGATTAACAGCTCTATCTTCAGCCATTGGCTCAACCATATATTAGTTTTTGTTGTTGTAGAGACTGGGTTGACAAGTATGTATGTACGTAGTATGAAAAGAAAAGAAGCAAAGAGAAAGGGAGTGAAAAATTAGTAGATGTTAAAATTAGGAACCCAAGTCCAAATCGAGGAAGGTGGCTGCCTCGATGGGATGGGTCCATAGTGGGAGGGGTGTAAGTGTGGTGGGATTAAGGATGCAGTTTAACAGTTGTACTGTGTCATGTGGTCCTTAACTGCATTTTGGGCATGTATCCGATATTTCTGGATAGAGGCGAGCAAGATAACTGTTTAATTGCCTACTCTTTCCGGAGCGTAAGTGTGCGAGTGTTGTTCTTTTTGATCTCGGTAGGTTTCTCTCGCTCTGGTCTATAGGCGGGGGTCTGCCACCGAGGACTACGTTGTGCATAGTCTTAATGGTGTTTTCAACCATGATTGTGCTTCATTCCTGGCTTTTATGCACTCGGATTGTGTCATCGGTCGTGAGCCGCGAAGACGCTCTATGGAAGGGTAAGCCGTTCTAAGTTCGTAGCGAACTGGTTTGTCCCTTCTGCACATAGCTCCGTCGGTACAATAATGGTTTGGGTGGGCAGTATTTTGACAGTTTATGAGGAATTGTTGGGGTAGCAGCTCGTTGTGCTGTCTAACTGGCAGTGGAGACGATTCTGGTGTGACGTCATGTGACATCCTGTTGCCACTCGGAAGGCTGCATTTTGAACCGTTTGCTGGTTCCTCCATTGTGTGTCGCTGATACAGGGGACCATATGGGGCAGCATAGCTCAGGAGTGATCAGCCAATCGATTTGTATGTGGAGGTTATAGTTTCTTTCTTTTTGCCCCAGCTGCTCCCAGCAACGGCTTTGAGAACCATATTTCTGCTCCTTGTGGACATTAAGCACCTGCTTGACTTCCTTTGTCTAAGTTGTGAATAATGCGGCTCTATATAACCCTATATTAGTCATTGTGTCGAGTGTTGTTACCAGACGTACCCAGAGTCATTATAAGTGTGGAGAGCTGATCGACTTTAGAAGCTTTTTTCGCCGTTCTCAGCTTCCCAGTCGGACTTAACTGCATGCCAGAAGCACATCCGGTATAGTTCTTTTGTCACTAAGAAGTAGTTCCAAAGACATGCAATCTTCCATTCGCTTTTATACAGGGGCGGTACGCAACAGGAACTGTTCTAATAGAATGGACGTTTGTATGGATTGTTGTTGTAGGTTCAACTTCGTAAAAACGCTCGGCTCTCCCTTTCAACTTTAGTTTCCATTTGCACGATGTCAGATGGCGTTATCTTGGCAGTGGTGTTTGCACGCATGCTGGTATGGTTTCCAAGAAGAACGCATGCAGAACGTGTGCTACTAGAACGTATTTAGCATGGCATCCTGCACCAGTGGTATTAGAACGTGTGCAGCATCGCATGCCAAAGCAGTTCCAAAGGAACGTACCAGCAACCCCAATTAAAAGAATGATTTTAAATACATAGTAAAATACAATCTCATCCTTTTTATTAAAAATTTCAATATAATTCATAATACATAGAGTAAATTAAGTTTGTGCAAAAGTATATAACAGCCAGAAGGAATCATCTCCGACCCTATAAAGTATACATATTCTTGATCAGCATCAACAGCCGAGTCGAAATAGCCATGTCCGTCTGTGCGTCCGTCCGTATGAACGAAGAGATCTCAAAGATGGTAAGAGATAGAGGTTTGACATGTATGAAACATATATTTCCTATACTTGCAGGCAGATCAAGTTTATTTTAATTTTTTTCCACGCCCCCTCCCGCCCCCGCAATTTGGATAAAACGCCATATCTCCCACAGTTTTGATGATAGCATGTTCGTACCTTCTAGAGATATATAGTTGTCAACATTTTTTATCGATTTGCTGAAGGAATGATAAAGATCGGATGAACGATCGGATGTGAAAAATTTAACCGGCACCACCGGTGTATTCAAACAAACACAATTTTTGGGAGAGAGAGACAGAAACTTAGAGATGAGTGTATAATAAAAATATTGGACGATAACCACGTGACTCCTTGGATGTATTACAATATTATAGTCGGGAGCAAATGAACTGGTACAGAGTATGTTATAGTCGGGCGTGACCGACTTTCTCACTTGTTTTATATCTAAATTCAGTATTGGCGCTACATAGATACATACATTTTTATCTTGAGTTCCCTTGGGACTCGTCTTCAGGTAGAAGTCTCTGCGTCAGGGCAGTCTAGCTGTCTTAGAAATACATACTTACTTTGTTTACGCATTACAAAGTGGTTGCCTCGATCTTTCTTCTAGACTAATAAAATACGAAAAAATACTATATAAATATTTAGCTGCTAGCATTAATTAAATCAATTACTTACTATTAACAAATATAAAATGAGAACAACATTCAATTTTCAATTCATTACGCGGCAAACGTCAACTTCTAACTAAAGTCAAATAAAAACTGTGACACTGAAAAACCACGTGTTTTCTTGATTGTTACCCATTGCTTTTCGCTAATTCTCTGTTCGGGTCTCATTTCGCAGTTTGGTTTCCAAAAGCACGGATGCTGCATGCGTGTAATTAGAAGGGACGGTTGCATGTTATGCAGATTTTATGCCTTGCAAAAAACGAATGATCGTTTATCTTCCCATTTCCATTTTGCGTTCCAATAGCACGCGTGCTGCATGCGTGCCATTAGAAGGGACGTTTGCATGTTATGCAGACTTCTTCGTTTCCAACCCACTGCAAAAAGGAACGTGCATCCGTTTTCATACAGATTGTATGCCGTCTTTAAGGAAAAATCTTCCTTGTAAAAAGTACAGTGCCAGATGGCATTCTTCTGGGAACCACGTTCCGCCAAGTCCGACTGGGAATGGCTGCTAATGGAGTACCTACACATGTGTTTGGTTGTAGAGAAAACTGATGGTTGTTTTTCTTTTTTAAATTTTTATTATAAAAATGAAAGATCGTCACAGGAAACATCTTTACTCACAAAGTAATGGTCCAAATGCCACAATTCTTATGAAATCACGTTCTTTAAATCAACAATAAAAATTCTTGGACTGGTTTCACTTGTGAGCGAGACCGGGGACTTACTGGACCATTGGGTGTGAACTCGTCGTTTCAATATAGGGGTTGTGAAAATCGGATTTGATTTGACTCTTAGGATACATTCAAGAACATCACATGAACGTACATACACAAAACTAAAACTTGTCCGACAGCTTTAGGCCGTTTACGGCTATGGGATGTGGGTTACGGAACGGGTAACGGCTATTAATTTTTTTTCATTTGGGATTTGTTTATGGTTATTGGTATAAATTATATATATTATTGTCTCTCGTTCGCTCATCGCTAGAGTATTGCTTGAGCATAGTTACTATCAAGATATAATTTAGTCGGTTCAAAAGCAGTTTCTTCTCTTTGCGATAAGGGGCTTTAACTGTGGGTCGCCGTTCATAGATAGGCTACGTCTTCTGAACTTGCCTACTCTACCAGACCGTAGGACCGTAGCAGGTGTGATTTTTCTCCATAAGCTTCGTCTCTCCTCCTAAATCTTCTGAACTGGAACGTACCTTGCAGAGTAGTTCGCCGTTTTCGTCTTTGCAAATGTGCAGATCAAATTACGACCGTTTGTGTGTGATAACCAGTGTTTGGAAGTACTTAGGTACAAATACTAGGTACATACCTAGATATACATTTTGTGTACCTTCTACCTTACCTCGGTATTTTCAAATTCGAGTACCTTTTACCTTACCTAGGTCTTAATTTTTATTTACCTTGTCAATAGATAGGGTACTTTTCGTAAGTGATTTTTTTTCGCACCCAAGTATTGACATCAATTGTATTGATTTTCGGATCACACTGAATTTGAGGCTCTTGCATTCATTTCCAAGAAATATTAAAAAAAAAAAAACAGACTACCGCGCGACATGTCCAGAAATTTTATCAGCATTGTCTCGTAAAATTTAAACTTTTTTATTGCTAACAAAGACTAAATAATGAAAGGAATAACGATTTACCGCTGATCTTGAATCGAACATTTTTCAACCCGAATGGCAAATGTCAACTTTGTGTAAACAAAACTATTAAGTTTAATTAAAAATCGACTGGAAATTTCCACAAGCATTTGAAGGTGAAGAGCTACACAATACTATATACATAATTGCACAAAAATTTAAATAATTACAAACATACACACATAATTATGTACATATGATCAAATTTTGTTGCACGAAATTGTCGATACATACATACTTATGTGCATAAATTGGTTTGTGTTCCAGTCTATAGCAGCAGTTTCTTGCGAATTTGTATACGCAAAACAATGTTGTTAATATTATATATCATATATTTCAATTTCTTTACGCTAGAGCGTTCACCCCAATAGTTACTGTTCGTACGAATCAATGAAAGCCAAATTATCTAAAGTTTAATATATTCAACTAAGGAATCAGCAGGAGATATATTCAAGTATCCTAGTATCTTGAATTCCAACCATTACTAAATTCATTATAGCAAATGTAACTAAACTATTTTATTAAAGCTAAATGAACGCATTTGCGATTACATTATAGCATAGCTCGTAAATAACTCTCAACCCTTTTTTCAGTTCGCTGTGCTCACATTACTGACCGAAAAACCAAAGGAAAATCGGGCTCGGGCTTCCCGCTACCGAATGTGTTCTGTTATCGCGCTCACTATTAAGTGGCTGTGGTTGAACCTACAGCACTGATCGGGCTGCCTGCAACCGAATAACAGGCCCAGGTCAGTCAATCGGTCATAAGCTGCGTGTTTTTCGAAGACAGCACTAAGTATAAGCAGAGAGAGAGTCAGTGTGAGTGAGAACGAGAGAGCGCATATAGTTTATCGCCTACATTCATTAGCCGAGCATTACACACCAATGCATACATACGAAGAAGACAATAGGTCTTCGTGTGAAATTCGTCGAACGCCGAACCAAAAAGACCTAAGAGGAAAAAAATCAAAAAAATTTGTTTCTCTCCTCTCTCAACCAAATAGAAGCAGAGAGCGTAGTTAAAGGTTGTTTCGTTACCTCTTTCCAATGTGGTGGCACGAAAGCTGTCGTTTTCTGACAAAGGCAAACGGGGGACGGATTTTTGCGAAATGTTGCCGCTCTGCCATGTTAAAATAAATAGTTTCAGGAAACTGTTTGTGGCTTTTACTGGACGTCCGGTAAAAATTCCCTGTTCAAAAACTATACGCTCTATGCTAGATAAGAGGAAGGCGGACAATGAGAGAGATGTCGACAATATTTTTTAAAATACTAATTTTGTCTGTACGCCTGCCGATATCTGGAGTTACAATAACAAAAGTAACTGTACTAGCTGAAGTTCATAGCAAATACGGACTTAGAGATAGCCAAAAATGTGGAACAGCTACAAATAATGCATCCAACTTCTGTTTTACGATTTTATTATTCATTACAAATAAAAATGGATGAACCATGCTTTTGAATTTAAAAGTACCTTCATTGTACCTTTATCTAGGTACTGGAAATTCCGGATATCTTTTACTAAGGTATATTTTTGACGTTTACCTTGTAAGCTTACCTAGGTAAGAAAATCGAGTGCCTTTCCAATCACTGGTGATAACTGTAATGACCTGTATCACACACATATTGTCGTTTCATTGTTGTCCCATTATATCAATTCCCGTAATCTAATACCTTTTTTGTCGACGCCGGACAATCGATGTGAGCAGGGGCATATCGTTAAAAAGTTCTCCTTATTTGGTAGATGCAGTAGACAAGTATTTTGGATTTTTTTTCACACATACTTTATAAATATTATTAGATAGATTTAGAGATAGATACATGTTTTTTTTCCATTAACGCGACATTCGTACGCCTTAACATAAAGATTCTGTATTCTTGATTCTATTTTTGGGTAGCATTTTGGTCGGAGTATATTTAGTGCAAAAGGTAGGTTCAGTTGATTTGACGCTTAAAATATACTAAACAAAAATCATTGGATTTATCACGCGGCAAAAATGGAAGTCGTTTTCGACTGCATCTAAAAAAATTAATAAATCTGCGAATCGTAAAAAAATATTTTGAAGAAGTAAACTTTAAAACAAAGGGGAATAATATAGCTTTTCATCAATTGCAATCATACTTAATTATTCACACTAGTTTGGTTTTTGTAAGCTTCAGTGAAAAAGGCATATCTTCAGTATCCAGGACAATTTTTTCATAGTAAGGACTAAGAAAAGCTGTAAATACATCATATTATTGAATTTTTTTTTTTTAATGAAATGTTAAAACCAAGGAATCAAACCGAATCTTATTTCGGTTCCGGTTCTGGTACGTACCGAAACTTATCTTTCGGTTTGGTTCTAACATTATTTCGGTATTCGGTTTCGAATCGGTAGCTGCATTTTTATTTCGGTATACCCGTATGTGCCGTTAAAATATAAAGAAAAATCGAGCATTGGTTTTGCGTGCATCCGATTTCATAGCAAAGACTTAATAATTACACCCCGGTAAACAAACGTTCTACGCCTGTTTGCCCTTTTCAAAGACATACATAAATACAATAGTAGAAACTTTGTCAAGTTTACTGACCCCCGTTTAACTTAATCTTCTTCGTTTTGTAAACATTTTAAGCTCAGGGAAATTAATAAGGCTGGTAACCTCTAAAATACGGCAGAAGGTTCGATCCGGAGGCTCGAACCCATCTTGCTTCATAACATCTGAAATATTTGAAACATTTCTGCGTAAAGATTAAAACCTTCTTGGCCTTATTTTTGTTGAAGAGGACACATTTAACTTACTATTTGATATATCTATCAACTGCTATTGACTAAGGGTAACGCTATCAATCATAAGTCCCCCTCCAAAAGTCCCTTGTTCTTCCAATATGAACTCGTACATAGATATGAAATGTTTGAATTGTCATGTTACAACATGACTATTACTTTATTCCCTTCTCATAGTCGGAATATTCCCAGTTTGGATATGAGTTACAAAACTGATCTCCATTGGATATTGCCCCAACCGATCCAAGTACTAAACAATGATTTTTTCCAGCAGTAATATAAAGAAACTTATAATAGTCGATTTTAATGATTTTCTGAATCGAACGTTTTTCCAACAGAAGAATTCCGGCTCGGGTTCTCGAGGTAATAGATTTCAAAAGTCCGGTAGATGGTGCGGTTCGATGGACCCAAAAAACTCAAACCGAACCGGTTCTGCTGGGCTCCGTTCCGGATCGGTTTGCAGCCTTGAAAATTAATAATGATTCAAGTCATGTTTTGTTCATGTTTTGTGAAAATACAGAATTATTTGTATTTTCCAGTTTCTTTTTATACAAATACATGTATGTATCGAATTAGCCTCCACTTTCAGCTAACGGATTTGGGCCAGAGCTGCTGTCCACAATTAGTTTCACTTGAACAGAAATGGATAACACAAGTACCCCTTCAGTTCTTGTAGGTAGCGCAGCGCTAGCGAATTGCTAGCGATTCGGTAACCTTTTACTGACTACTCGCTGGATTACCGACAATGGAAAGCTTGGATTACTTTTACATGGGCATGTCCTAGCGAATAGTTAGCGAATCTGGCGCTAGCGAATCGCTACCGAAAAGTAATCTGTGGCGTAGCTAGCTACCGGAGTAACTACTTGTAATCTGTGGCGTAACTAGCTACGGCAGTAACTACTTGTTATTAGTAGCGTAGCTAGCTACAGCAGTAACTACTAGATATCTGTAAGGTAATATGCTCCAAAATATCAAACAATTCATTTAATTTAAAAAATAATTAATATTGTTGTGACTATTTATTTTTTATTACACACTTAAGTTTTATAATGCGCTTTTTATTTATGTGTAAAGCATCCTGAAACTGCTACTCAGCGGTTTGGTGTCCGCCGGAGGGTATGCAGGCTGAAAATAGTAATTCAAATTGCAAATATTTAATTTAAAATATGATTATAAAACCTACATACTCTGCTGCTGTCTATGCTGTCTAATAAAATGTACCCAACGACCTTTGCCAATTCCATTTGGAGAGACTATAGATTTTATCGCCTTGATCTGTAAACAGAAATATTTTTATGTACACAACCTGGTAAGATATATATATAAGTTTTTATTTTTAATATTGTGACCTGATATTATAAATTGATGATGTTTATTATAGTTGATGATACTTAGCACTTTATATATTAGATTTAAAAAATTATTTATTTTTATTTGTAAAAAGCACGCACTCGGTTTGGCGTCACAAAATGAAGTAATTTCTGACGCTAAAGTAGAAATAGAATACGCATTGAAAAGAAGACATCCGAAAAAAAGTTTGTTATTTTTGCCTTCTTTCAACTTGCAACACAATTATGCTTTACACTTTCGATGCTCAAAAATATGGCAGGGTATCATGGGGTATTATGGTTGTGCATTCTGTACACAGTTTTCGACTTTTTTATAAGGGCGAACTGGATAGTCTTAACAACCATGTGTGCCATAGCTTAAAAATATTTAAAAAAAATTCTTTTCTATAAAAAATTCTTTATAAATAAAATCTCTTTAATATTTAAAACAATTGTAAACAGCATGCTATGCTTTTTTCCTATTCTTTTTGTCGGGTCACTCGCTGAAAGAAGTTCAAACCGAAACGCATTTGCTGTCTTCGATTTGCTTAAAAGCATGTCAGCGCGTTAGTACTGACTACAGCCTGGATAACTTGGACACTAGCGAATAACTAGCGCCGAATTCGCTAGCTTTTCGCTAGCGAAACTAGGGTGGTAGTGCCTTGGGAACTAAAGGGACTTTTCTGTTCAATGTTTATCATGACATTATAATGAGGGTCTAAGAATATAGGATGCAATATTTAAGAAAGACTGGTCTTGCGTTTTTCTATTTCACAATACAAAAGTTTTGCTAAACAAGACTCTTTTTTTGAAAGCTTTTAACTTTGAAAGCCCAAAACCAACTGCCAGCTTTGCAGTCATGTTTTAGCACCCAGAACCGTAACTGTACCGGTAAAATGTTTCGGTTCTTTTCGATCTTTTCGGTTCCAAGAATATCATCATGTTACATGATAATTCAAACCTTTCATATCTGTGTACGAGTACATATTGGAAGAACCAGGGACTTTTGGAAGGGGACTTATGATTGATAGCGTTACCCTTAGTCAATAGCAGTTAATAGATATCTATCTATATCAAACAGTAATTTAAATGTGTTCTCTTTAACAAAAATAAGGCCAAGAAGGTTTTAATTTTAACGCAAAAATGTTTCAAATATTTCGAACCAAAACCTCAGGTTTGATAAGGTCCGGAACCGGTCATCGAAACGAAACTTATACTTCACGATGGGTTTAAGCCTCCGGAGCGCACCTTCTACAGTATTTTAGAGGTTTGCAGCCTTGTTAATTTCCCTGAGCTTAAAATGTTTACAAAACAAAGAAGATGAAGTTAAATAAACTTGACAAAGTTTCTACCATTGTATTTATGTATGTCTTTGAAAATGGCAAATATCTTTCTTTATATTTTAACGGTACATACCGGTATACCGAAATAAAAATCCAGCTACCGATTCGGAACCGAATACCGAAATAATGTTAGAACCAAAACGGAACCTTTTATAGAAACATAAGTTTCGGTACGTACCAGAACCGGAACCGGAATACGATTCGGTTTGATTCCCTGATTTTATCTCAAATGTACTTGTCATTCTTTTCATTTATGCTCAAAAACTTCCAATTGATATCGAAAAACTTTGTTGAAACATCTACTCATACTTTGCCTGGAGCCCAAAAAAAATTCCCGACAAGATGGCTATCATTGGGAAAATACTCTTACGCATTCTGGAACAATTGGAAGCACTCCAGTTATTCTTTTTGGCTATAACTATAAATGACTTTAATACCGAACACAACAGTACGCGAGATTTATTTTGAATTAGTTTTCCGAATATTCTAAATAGTATTAGATGTAAAATATATATATATAAAATATATAATGATTACGGCAAAAAATATTATTTTCAAGTGAACAAAATGATACTGCGCAACTTCTTAACCATTTTGACCACCTTTGTGACTCGGATCAAGAAACAGCTGGTTTACAGTGGAGCAAGCTACAACTAACTGATCCGATAAAAGGGGAAATTGAACTAGTTCTGTTTTAGAATGAAGTGTCGAAAATAAATTAGCTTCATGCCTAAGCATTCCAAAAATTAATTTTAAAAAAGAATTGGGTTATATTTGGATGGTTTTGATTATACAAATTTTGTTACCTATATGTTAATTTTGTAGGTACTATAAATAAAATGATTTAAAACCAATAATTCTCTGTACTTTTTTGACAAAATGTAGTTCAGGACCTCTTTTCATTGAAATTGGGCTTTTTTTAAATATATTTTGGATCTATTGTTTCCTAAATGGAGCCTTTTCGAATTTTTTTTTGGAGCATTTGTTTTTTTTCTGGTGGCAACCGTGAACGCAACAGTTGCACACTTAAGGCTTTTGAATATAACACAACTTCCAGCACTTTCTGGCAGCTAAACCTTATGGTTTTAGAATCCAATTTTATCAAATATGTCCCGTTGGAGGAATCAGGGGGGATCATAACTATTACATTAGCTGAATTTACATATGTATACATATATCACATGGACAAACAACAAATTAAAAACATTTAATTTATTAAAAATTAAAGTTAGTTCCTTTCTTTTTAATATTCAGTTGAAGTTTCTTTAATAATGGGTTGATTTAATGTTGTTTAAATTGTTTTCAATTTCACTTAAATCTCAAAATGCTTCACGATTGATAATTAGTTCCCCTTCTCACAAATTTAAATGTACGCCAGTGTGTTTTTGCCAATGTTTACATCTCATTTAAGGGTTGCCATACCAACTCAATCATTCGATATTTAGCTATCGATAGTGAAATGGCAGCTCTGTTATCATTCGATGAGCTGGCCAATCATCCCTGCCTTAGACAGCCCAATGACAGCTGTGTTGTTTTCGCTTCCTTTTTTCGTATCCGGTTCATGCAATTGGTTGGTTTCTCAGTTTCTCTAAATAATTTTTTTTATGTGAATTGAAATTTTAACAAAAAACTAACTAACTGAAAGTGAAACGGTGGTGTATTTGTGAATTTACCAAGTGCAACTGACGCTGCGGTTAAAGCGGGACCTGCACGCGTCGTTTGTTTCACGTGTCGTACTCATACCGTTTGCACATAACCTGAAAATTATTTTGTTTGGCAAACTAAAAATAATAATAATTCGCCCTGATCCATACGAAGAATCACACCAATAAGCAGCTTTCAGGCAGTGGAATTACTTTGGTGTGATTTGTGGCTTGGTGACGGCGATTTTTTTGTTGTTGCTGTTGACTGAAACTGAACTGTGTGTTGTTGTTTTTCTTCTCCCCCTCCCCTGTCTCTATTAGTTGCTGATCGTTTCGACACTACAGAATGGCTCCCAGAAAGGCTAAAGTTCAAAAGGAAGAGGTGCAGGTGCAGCTTGGACCCCAGGTGCGCGATGGTGAGGTTGTCTTCGGCGTGGCCCACATCTATGCCAGTTTCAACGACACTTTTGTGCATGTCACCGACTTGTCTGGCCGTGAAACCATTGCCCGTGTTACCGGCGGCATGAAGGTCAAGGCTGATCGTGATGAGGCTTCACCCTACGCTGCTATGTTGGCGGCTCAGGTAAGAATTGAAGGCTTCTCGATTGAAGCAGGAACTAATGTTCATGTTTTTCTGCTCCCTCAGGATGTGGCTGAGAAATGCAAGACCTTGGGCATTACCGCTCTGCACATTAAGCTGCGTGCCACTGGCGGCAACAAGACCAAGACTCCTGGACCTGGAGCCCAGTCTGCTCTGCGTGCTTTGGCCCGTTCTTCGATGAAGATTGGACGCATTGAGGATGTCACACCCATCCCATCCGATTCCACTCGCAGGAAGGGCGGTCGTCGTGGTCGCCGTCTGTAAAAGCGCTCCCAGGCGTTGTTTACTACAAAAACGTTGCGCTAATTTTTTTTATACTTATAAAATACATCTAACTAATGTGTAGTAATAAAAAAAAGGAAAAAATTAGAGTGCAAAATGGGTTTTCGTTTTGTTTTCACTGTGTAAGTGGGCGGGGGGACGTGACATATTCAAAACAAGCCGCCTAGTCGGAATGCTGTATCGATAGACACCAATCGATAGTGTGGTGTGCATGCTGGCGATTGACTGTTATCGATTCATCGATAAACTGATATCAACATCCATATAAATTCATATACATATACAACAGACTGTGAACGAATTTTGCAGGAATAAAACGCATTCTTGAGCATAAATTAGCACTAGCCAATTACAATTAATCATATCGCCGTCACAAAACTTAACGAAAATTGAAAGGATGATATGAGCAAATAAACGTAATTGGCAAGTTCAATGCACGAATAATATATTTGGTTATAAATTTTTTGTGTGCGTGTGTGTGTGTGTGAATATATTGTGTAGTGAGTATTTCAGTGGATGCGTGTGTGAATTTCTTATTTGCGAAAACTTTTGTGAATTTCTTCGATGAAAATGAAATGAAAATTGTGGAAAAATCCTTGGAAATTCATTCAGTTGTGCCGCAGCGAGAGAGAAAGAGAGAGCTCTCTTAGAGCTCAAGCTGAGCAGCAGCAGAGCAATTTACAGGCAGAGCAGAGATAGACAACAGAGTGAGAGTGTGAGTCAAAGTCAAGTGTTTGGTGTGTTGTTTGGTGTTGTTGTTGTTGTGAAATTCTCCGTCTCTAAACAAATATTTTCCAAATTTCCCATTGAAATTAATACACAAAAAACCAAAATTCCAAAAAGAACCAACCCAAACAACAAAAAAGAAATCAAATCACGCAGGCGGCCGCAGCAGAGCAGCGCAGCAGCAGCAGAAGAAGAAGACTCAAAAAAGAAAACTTGTTTGAAAAAAGAACAAAACGAAAAGAAGAACACAAAAAACGCAGAAGCAATCGCAGAATCAGCATCAAAATCCAAATCGGCGTGGTTGGGATTCCGTCTCCTAGTAGGAGAGCCTAGACTATCGGGGGCAGCGACGTTGGCGTCGGCTGCGACGTCACCAAAATACCAAACAACAATAACAACATGGATGAGGATGACAACCTGTCCAATGCCGATATTAGCATCGATGACGAAGTCCAGGCCATGGTGGACGAAGACGACGACGACGACGATGATGAGGAGGAGTCCGATGTGGATCTCTCTTCGGTGTACGTTTTGCCGGCAAATGTCAGCCATACCACAAATAGCCGGACCACCGAGAGCGAGGGTGTAGGTGCAGGTGGTGGAGCGGCAGCAACCGGAAATAACTCACATTCGCCCTTTCATGATTGGGACTCGAGTGCCGCCACTGCGGCCAGCTCCTCGACCTCGACCAGTGCCCGCTGTGGCGGTGATCGTCCCAGCGGTCGTGGTGCCAGCAACACGACAAATTCCAGTGCTGGTGCCAAGCCCAGCTTTTTCTTTGGCGCCTCCTCGTTTAGCCTGCGCAGTCGCAAGGAGGTTGCCGCCCTGATCAACACAGAATGCTGCCGTGGTAGTCCCACTCCCGATCTGGACTCCATCATGGATACGCTGTTCAATCCGGGCACCCCTATTGATAATCCGGATAATATTGAGTGGATACGTTGGCTCATTGCCGGTGGTCGGACGCCGCAGGAGTTTGTAAAGATTGGTAAGCGGAAAAAAAGGATTTATCGATAAGTGTGGGTCTATCGCAATGGCGATCAGCTGTTAGCCAAGTACGTTGCCCCTGAAACAATTTCAATTGCTCGTAGTGTATGTGTGTGTGTGTGTAAGGCAAAGCAGAAACAAAAGCATAGAGCAAGGTGCAAGGCAGCGTGAAGAGTGCAGCGCCATGGCAACAGACCAATCAAACGCACACACACACAAATAAACGCAGCAGAGGTTACTTTAGCCCAATTTAATCTTGACTACTTATCTATGTTTGTATGAGTCGTTGTTGTTGTTATTAGTTGATTTGGGTGCCAGGCTGACTGAGTCGCCAAAGTCACCCACATATGTATGTACAAATGTAGATACACGCACACGCACTTGAGACCGACTGCAGCTTGCACCTTGTCAGCTGTTCTCCCTTGCGTAATCATGTTTCCACAGCATCCGTTCAACTCTCTCTCCCTCTCTCTCCATCTCTCTATCACTAGCCTGGCACCCCCTGTCACCATTGAATGCGTTTGCTCTATTTTATTTTATGCTGTTAAATTGTTCACAAAAAAGAAGACAGAGAGAAAAGAAACAAATTCCCCACAATTGCAAAATTGCAAATGAAAATGCTGCATTCAGACAAACCGACTGACAGACAGACACTTGCTGGAAAAGTTTATTGACCGTCATTGTTGTTGTTGGTTTTGTTGTGTTGATTTGACAATATGTTGTCGACAACGACGACACGCCACCCATATCCAACTCCAGCCAAGCACAGTGGCCTAAAACAATAGTCACACAAAATACATATATAAAAACTATGTAGAAGACTTCGTCGAAGCCTTTATTAGAGATGGGCGCGGGAAGGAAAATGCGGTCCCGTCCCGTCCCGATCCCGACCAACAATTTTCAATTAAATCGCTTACCGTCCCGTCCTGATGCCGACCCAAGTTCTATTCGAACCGTCCCGATTCAGACCTTAAATATTTTTTTAAGAATAGAAGACAGTTTTTTATACAAAATTATAAAAAAATATTTCAATTTATTTATGAAAAAAGAACGTCTTAAAATAATGCTAACATATAAATAATTTACTTCGTAATAAAATATAAATCAAACTGATCGTAGTTTCTTAGTTATTTTTCTTAAAGAACAGAATCTTCTTAAAGTTATCGCCTAATAGGCGAGTGCGTCTTTTTTAGAGTATTCTACTGGACGTAGAGAACACCCTCTTGCTGGTGGCCAAAGTTGGAATTTTATACTCAATGTTTATATTCTGCACCAAAGGTACACAAAGTATATTAAGTTTGTGCAAAAGTATGTAGCAATAAACAATAATGATGGGTAGCACCGGCTATGGGCAGTACTTCACACACTTTATGGCTTCTTTGCCACTTTGTGTGGTTTCTAAGTTAAATTGATCAGATATATACAAACTTTGGAGGTTACAGAGTATATTATAGTCGGGCTTGACCGACTTCCTTCGTTGTTTTGAAACAATTATTTATTTTCTCAGAAATGACATCAGTGCACTTTGGTGAATTATCTGCGAATTCAGAAAACCTGAAACCCACATTAGACAACTCAGGTTGCTTATTCTCTTCGCTAGTTAATTTCATGTTGTCGATCATTTCAGTGTTAATAACTTTTAACATTCCTCTTATCATGCAATGAACCTCATTACGAGTTTCCTCAGGCAAGAAACTCAATTCCCTGAAAGGGGGGATTCAAAAATAAAGCAACATAATGAAAAGTTGATGATTCGCAGCCTTTTTATTAGGCCTTACTCTTACATACGCTTTTGATTTGTCCTAAAACAAGTGACTTAAACAAATTTTCAGTGCAATGGTTAATTAATTTTTTATACCACAAGGCATATTTATGAATTGTTGGAACGTTATCTGAGCTCAAACACTCGGAGTATTCTTTAAACAGCAATTAAAAGTTTACTAATTGTTTTAAAAAATTGAAGTCATGTCTCTCAATCAATATTGCTTGAACTTCAAGGACTGCATAATTCTATCGAGCATAATAAATATGGATTTCTACTTTGTTTTAACATGTTGTTTACTATATTTTGAATGCTTTTTGTTTAGCTCTGTTTTTAAAATAACCTACCAAAGATTTTGAAGCGTCTAACAACAAATTAAAATCTTCAATATATCCTTTGTCAAAAATATCGTTAGGCTGGAATGACACTTTCCATTTTTAGGGACAATTTTAGTCATAATTTTCGGTCTATGAGGAAAAGTCGTTAGTGTAAGCGAATCAAAGTGTGCTTGAAGTGTCCGCACAATGTTTTTAAAGAGGCTGAGATGAAACACAGCATCGACTTTTGTCCAGTAACGACAAATTGCGACAATAATTGTGCCTAAAAATTGAAAGTGGCACTCCAGCCTTATGACATGCGCATGGAATACGTTTGAAATGTTTAAATGTTTTTGCATTTAAGCGCCGATGACTGTTAAAATAAAACAGCTGCTGAGATATTTTTCCATGTCGTACTCTTTGCAGATTTCTCTAACAGACTCCAAAATATTAGTTTTTTTTGTCAAATAGAAATTCCTTATTTTATAAAACGATTACTTTTAGCTCAAAGTCTTTATGCAATGAAACTTCGTTATGTATCCATCCACATATCCGTTGTAGAAGCGTTTGTCTTCTCCGCTAGTTCTGGCTTGAGAAGATTACAGTGGTTAGGGTCTTCCTCGATTTAAACAGGTCAGCGGCATTCTGTTTTCCAAAGTCTGCCACAACGTCCATTAACGTTTGGGTTAATATTAACCATCCATCACCTGAAATAATTATAAAGTGTGCCCATTTTTAAATTCATATATAATATAAGGGTGACCAAGTGCGATGAAGTAATTTTTGATTAATTGTTTTCATTGCTGTGCTTAAACTAGCTTAGGTCAATAAAAATAAATCGGGACCCTGAAAATTTCGGGATTTTGAACTAATCCCATCCCGACCCGATTCCAACCTACGTCTTTCCTGTCAGGATCCCGACCAACAATTTTTAATTCAATTTTGTCCTGCCCGATCCCGGACTTACTTTCGCCATCCTTAGTCGACAGCTCTGCCAAAGTGAAGAGTGTTAATCCTTGCTACATGCGCAGATTCTTAATTGATTTAATCTTTAACATGCCAAACGCATTTCATTCGCTTTTATGTCGGAAATAGTTAAGTACCATGATAAAAAAATAGAAGGTAGCAATGCTTCGCTTGACAAACAAAAATTTCAATGTGACGTCACAGACTCACAATTTTGAGTTTGTTAACATTTTTTCAAAAGTGTGCTTCGGTAACCAAAATTAAAATGAATTGTAATTATATCAACAAATAAACTCTAAATCAAGTTAAAACTAAAAAATTCAATTTCCCAACATAAGACTAATCTGTCAAATGACGTCACAGACTCACAAAGTTATGCGCAGGCGAAATGGAGCAAGTGTATTCAGTGTGCCTTGTATTCAGTGTATTATGATTTAGTACTGCAAATATTCGAAATGTTTCGAATCGTATAGCAAAGATATATAGATTATATAGATGGCGCATGTGATATAAAAATTGATTGTCCTTAGATCTTAGAGTTTATTTGCATATTCCTTTTGAATACAGAATATTAGAAAAACGACAATTCTTATACGTTTTGCTGTGGTTTTTCGCGTTTTTGATACTTTTATGCACAAATATTTTGTTATTCATAAAAATTACAAATTTTCAAAGCTTGGAAAGGAGCAAAGAGCTCATTGTTACAATTTTTCACAATCAACCTAACTGTAATTATTTATTCTATATATCAGGGACCGTAAAAAATTATTATTTGTAAATTTTTTATACTAAAAACTCATCAATTTGGAGTACCCGTATGAAAAATAGAGTATACAGCTGTGCTCTGGTTTTCCCTTACTTTTGCGATTTTCGATTTCAACAAATTCGAACGAAATCAAATTTAATCAAAATTCGCAACTTTTTGTTATCGATTCTGTTTCACTCCCAATCCGTTCTGTAACACTTCACGTGACAGAAGCAGCTGTATCGACAAACTAATCCAGCGATGCCCAGCCGTATGCTCTTTGGGTACGTTTTGTTATTGTAATTCCACCAAACATAGGAAATCAATGATCGTATACATGCAGGGCGCGAGGCATACAAAACGACACACACGCTAGCGGTTTCGTGTGTATGCGACGCGTAGAACAAAAACCGGTTTTGTTCTCTTCTTTGATTGGCGTTTGCGAGCGCAAGCAAACTGACCAACAACAATTTCATTATTGGTATTGGTGCTTATCTTTGTGAGTATTGGTTAGTGCTCTGTCGTATGCAGCTTTTGGGCATGCCTGAACTAATCAGTTATCGCCCCAGCCAAATCGCACTTTGTTGTTGTCAAAAAGCATTTTGCTGCTTGTGGCATTTTGGGAGGGTTAGGAAAAAAATTGTTTCAGACAAGAGTTCAATCCAAATCTTATAAAAGAGTCCACAAAAACAATCTAAAATAGTCAAAGAATATTAAGAAAATTGGTTCATAGGAATGTAGCTCTTTTCTCTAGCGACATTTCGCATTAACTTTTCATTTCACGTACTTCGCCGGTTTTAAATCTGCGAAATTTTGCGATTTGCGAATTTCGGATCAATTTTTTTTGCGATTTAGCGACCAAATCGTACAATTTTTGCGAAAGCGAAAATGGTAGCATGGCTGATAATTACAATTATTGATTCTATTTCGATAATCTATTCATTTCCGCAATGATTTTTATTTTTTGATTTTTATTTTATTATTATATTACTGATTATATGTTGTTTTTTAATATAAAACTTAGGGAATAATCATTATTACTTGAGTAAAATAAATAAAAATCAAAAATAATGATTATCGTCTGAGTTTTTATACTCTGTACCAAAGGTACACAGATTATATTAAGTTTGTGCAAAAGTATGTAACAGGGATAACGAATCATTTTCGACCCTATAAAGTATATATATTCTTGATCAGCATCAACAGCCGATTCGATATAGCCATGTCCGACTGTCCGTTTGTATGAACGCACAGATCTATGAGATTTGACATGTATGGGGCATAAACTTCCTGTACTTGCTGGCAGATCAAGTTTATTTTCAATTTTTGCCATGCCCCTCTCGTCCGTGCAATTTGGAAAAAACGTCATATTTCCCCAGTCAGTGTTGCCAACTTTTGTCGAGAAAAAAAAGTTGTTTTTGGCTGAACGGAGAGGGGAAAAACTATATACATAATTCAAATATATTTAATATATCATCTGTTTGAAGAAGTTTCTCGTTCTCATTCTCGTCGTAAGCCTCAGTTGTGCCTACTCACGTTCATACGATTTCTGAGTTTTAATTTGACAATATTAACCTGACTGAAGACATGCTCAACTTCAGCGTTGGAATGGTCCATGGGGCAGGGACAACATCTGCATCGCAAACGAGGCTAACTCAAAAAATCATTGATTACCTCCAGAGACATTGGCCTGGTTCAGCAGAACAACTTGCTTCCTGATCAAGTATAAATTTGCAATAATCTGCCTACTGAACTCGAGTGATGCGGCATCATGATAGCCAATTTCAAGTATCATAATAGAGGAGCATGTATCAAAGAAATAGTACGCTATTTTGCTGCTTGCAGCAACAGTAACATTGTGTAACGATAGGCATGCTATCGATAACAACATGCTCATTTTGTGCATAGATAGCAAAGATAACAGTCTATCGACTGTAAATAGTTACAAGAAATTCTAAAATATAATTAAACCTAACTTTGACTTCGTATATACAGAATTCATGTTATCACGAACCTACGCCGCCATTTAAAAACTCAACGCTCCGCGGCGTTGTTAAAATATGTAGTACTTTGTTTATCCACGGTACGGAGAACTCAAAACTGTTTGGGCGCCCAAAAAAGTCATTTATTGCGCGAGTGGAGCCTAAAAACAAAATAATGTGTTGAAATAGCAAAAAAAATATCAAAAATGCCAAATTTGGTATTTTTAAGGTAACCTCACACTCTTTTTCAGCTGTTATTTGTTTAAAAATAAATTATAATGATTTGAAAACACAATAAAAAAAATTAAGAATATGAAATGCGGATCGTTAATGCCCAAGGCCGTAGCTAGGGGCAGCTCTTACCCTAAATCACAGATATTGGGTCTGGAAATTCACGTTTTCATTCATGAGGATGCAAGCAGCAGACACCAGCGTCTTACTTGCCTTATTTGAAAAGCACACTGTCGGGCGTGATAATTCCCCCGTGGGTGAGGGGCGACGTCCATCTAAAACATCTTCTGATCTTTGGGTCACACCACCCGGTTGATACGCAACTCCACGTCGAGAACCAAATTGACACTACCCGCGATGTAGGTATCAACGCACAACCACCACCATCTCCCACAAGGTGGCCAACCGCGATGTGAGTAGCCTAGGGCTACTGCTCATTCCATGGTACCGATAATAGTTCTGTGGGCTTCTCCCCTTTTAGCCCCGACGGGCTTGGTTCGGGGAGTACCGACTGGGGTGCGCAGGGTTGTCTCAAGCCTGTCATGACGACCCATGCCCCTTCCGGGAAGTACGTTCACACAATAGTTGGAGACAAAACTTTAAAAACTCCCGTATGAGCTCCAACAGTTTTAACTGCCTCTTTGAAATGTGCAATTGGCTCCAAAGTGAAACACCCTCTCCAGATGCGATACGAATCTCACGGTGTGCAAGATCAATAAAAAAATATAATTAATTTTCATTATATAATTGTTTTTATTTCATAAAACTTAGTATTGGTGTAGTTGCTCTATATCGGCAGTGACCCGAGCAAGGAACCACTATGTTGCAGCTTTTTCTGCACTGCGGATTGCTGCTGGAGCTGGAGGCTCTCCATGTTAACTGCATCAAAATGCTTCTTATTTGTTAGGTCTTAAAAAGCAAAATTTTTTTGACAAACTATCGATTTGCTTATAAGTTTTTCAAATGACTTCAAAATAAAAATAGTGCTTAGAAAAGTGCGAAATCATTTTTAAAAAAGCCAGAATTCCCGCTTTCCGCTGTTTTTTCTAAATTTTTCCCGCAATCCGGTTTTTAAAAAATCTAGAAATGGCGGGGGAAAAAAGCTGATTAGGCAACACTGCCCACAGTTTTGAAGATAGATGGTTCGTACCTTCTAGAGATATTTACTAATCAAGATTATTTATCGATTTGCCGACAAAATGGTAAAGATCGGATTAACGATTTTCAAGTTATGACCAAAAAACAGTTCGCTGCCGCAACGCTGCTTTCATCTGCGGTACAGAGCAGTAATCTGCACGAGTGCATTGCAACTACAAGTGTCTCCAACCACTGCAAAAAATGTTTGCAGTTATAATTACACTCTTGGCATATTTGTGCTTCGCGTATGGAGTGCCAATAATACCCGCCGTCACCATGGAGAATAGGTATTAGAGATCAAATTTGCGCTGCCTCTCAATTTTGGTGGTGCTAAACGATAGTGCCCAAAAAGATACTTTATAGTGCAAGTAGGAAGACACAGTGGATCGAGCGAGACGGACATATTCCCAAATGTATCCAAAGCAGTGTTTCCAATTTGTCCTTTTTGCGGACAGATCTCTCCTTTTTGAAAGTGCGATTTCCGGAAAAATTTTGAAACTATCTGGAAAAAATGCCCTTTTTATTTTATGTTATCCATTATTCATCCTTTTTTTACTTGTTCTAAGGCGCTCATACAGTTTATCAATTACAAGTACGTGGTATCGCTTTCATATTGATATTCTCCCTTCGATAAGCATTTTTCAAAGCGATGCAGCCCTGTTTTATTTGTGCGGCTCAATTTTGAACTAGCAGAGAGCTGGTGTTGTTTGAATCACCCACGGTTGCCACACTTGGTGTTTTTGCATCAAAAATTGTGTTCGTTTTTTTATTAGAATTGGCTCTTTTGCATGGAGCCCGAAAAAGACGCAGAAATTAAAAGAGTTCAAAAAATTCTTCGAAGTAAAACCACACATCATTTTGGGAATAGCCATGACAACATGGTTGTCCTTAGGAAAAAAAATATTGCGCGAGCTTGATTGAGCAGTGGGATGTTCCCCAACTATTCTACTTGGCTCAGACCCTAGAAGTCTTGAATTTAAGCCAAAAGAAATAGTCAATTAAATGAAAAAAACAGAAATCAAAAGTTATTCAAATTATATTCTTGAACTTATTAAAGATTTGAATACGGAATTTCAGTCAGATCGAGACTACAATCTCCTTTAAAACTAACACAAGACACCAAAATTAGGCTTTATTCAAAATATTGAACGGTTGGTAGTGATTCTACATTATTTTCATCTGTTGGACACGAATCTGTTTGCGGAAATGGTCCATTTTTAGTAATTTTAGCAATTTTAGCTTAAGGCGCGTTAGCTGCTTAGGCGTTTTTAGTTTAGAGTCCGATATTTTATTTTGACACCCTATTATATTATCATAAAGTAGAACTTTCAAATAAAGTATCTCAAACAACTCTACGAGTTTTGTAAGCGAAGATATACTATTTTGAATACATGTCTGTCTAACAAGCTACAGAGTAAATTCAAAGTTTATCTGGCAAATAGCAGCAATAAAGGAGATGAGAAATCGTCCCTTAATGAATATGTGAAAAAAGTATTTGTTCGTAAAGTGGAAATTTTTTAACAGATTGTGGAAGCGTTGTTTCTTTAAATATAAGTCTTTTGATAAGTATAAGTCTTTTTGATAAGATCCAGATGTTATTTTAGTATTTTTACTTACAAACCAATTTTTATTCAGACTTCTCAAGACTTACGTTGTTTTGTTTTATCTTTGTAACCACTCGTCCGATTGGTTTGAAATTTGGAATATAGAATTAAATCCAAGGACGCCATTGGTATTAAAATCTCAATTTTAACATTTTATAGCCACAATAACTTATTAATACATGAAATATTTTTTGTGTTTATTTGTACGATTAAAAATACTCAAGAAATTAAATGGATGTATAATTAACCGATTTTCTGAGAGATTTTTTATTTTATTAAATGAAAATATAACATGAATAAGGGAATACAATTTTGTTGGCTCAATTTTTTTAAGTGGCAAACGTGGAATCACTCAAAATATTTTTAGAAACGCTCTTTGTATCTGCCTCTCTCTCTCTTTTGAGATAACAACACCAACGTAACGGAGTTTACAGTTGCTTTTTCAAAGAGAGAAGAGCGAGAGCAATAAAAGTTATGCAAACCCATGTTTTTTTTGTGTGTGTGCTGTTCGTGTACAAATGACACTCGAACCCAAAATCAGCTAGTATTACCGCTCAAATCAGAATCAACCAGTTTGACAGACGAGTACACAAGTCACTCATTCGTAAAAATACCAATAACAGCACAAGTGTGTATTTGATTTGACTTCAAATGTTGGGTGTCTGTCACACCGCATAGGCTTTTAAAGCGAGTATTGTTGCAGTCAAAAAACAGACACTTGTAGATCTCTGGTACAGAGTATATTACAGTCGGGCTTGACCGATTTTCTTACTTGTTTTTGAATGTTTTGCATTGATGACTCTTTGAAAATGTTTTTGATTTATTTAGTTATTTGTAAATAAAAGTTTTAAATTTTCAAATACGGTTTGTCCCAGTGTGCGCATTGTTTATACGCTTCTGTCATCATCAACGACAACTTCTTGTTCTACTTTTTTGGGGTCCCCCCTCCCTGCAATTGTTTTGACCCGTTATTGTGGTTGGCTGTTTGCATAGGCTGCACCCCATCGCATCTACCATTCCCCCCCCCCCCCCCCCCTCCCCCTCTCTCTTGTTTTATTGAAATTCGAAAACATTTCAAATGCCGATTTCACCAAAATGTTCTTTCTTTCCCTCGCTCTCTCCTAAATTCTGCGAGAGAGGCGCTGTGAGTGTGCAAGACCAGAGAGTGGAAGAGTGACAACGCTGAAGTTGTCAACTTGTCGATCGCCGTTTAGGAAAATTGTCAATCAATTTTCCGTTACGCTGCGTTGGTTGTGTCTGTCTGTCTGTTGTCGCTTTCAATTCGATTTCCTTCCGCATTTGACTGAGGTTGAGGCTGTTGTTGACCTTTCATAAGCAAGGCCCCTCCGCCCCAAGCGGCGGTACGCAAAGACAACAAGTCACGCAACAAGCAAAATCAAATAGGCAATGAGTGCATCATTTTATTTTTGGACTTTAATCGAATCAATAGAAAGCAGCAAAGAATAACAGAGAGAGAATTTTTTCTATACAAATGCAGTGGGAGTTACGGCGACAGAGTGAACCAGTCACTGGGGGGATCCCACTTTCAAAACCAATGGCAAGGTGCAACCTAATAATTCTGAGAAATTATCATAGAATATTAGCTGATTAAGATTAAGAAACTTTTAACAAGAGAAAGGCGCGGAGAAGATAATTCGATCGACTGGAAATATATTTCGATCCCGACTGTCCCAAATCCGCGTCTATCCAGCGTCCCAAACCCGAAAACATGTTTTTAACAGGGCTGCGTTTGTAGCGATTGTTGTATTAGCTGTTCCTGCAACACAAGTATCAGTCTAGCGAAGTAGAGCCAGTAATAATGATTGATTGCTGAAAGACACACTAATGATTAACTTATACCAAGTGTGTTAACTGAGGGGATAGCATTTCCCTCACTAATACAGAAGGACCGAAATGGGTGGACACACATACACCTCTGTCGACATGTTGAAGATAGGCAAAGCCTGCTGAAGAAAGAACCGGACAGTCGACCATCCTCCTTTGTGGTGTGTGTGGTTAAAAGTTATGAACAAACATAAATATATAGACTGAACGGTTGAGCAGTCGACACCGCTTCTGTCAGAAATAAGTCAGCTGTTCGATCTCACTTACGCCGTCTCCCTCTTACCCAGAGCCGGCCAGCCATAGCTACCAGGAGCCGAAGTCAGTTGTGTTTGTACGCAAACGCGAGCCGAACTCATGATTGTGTGAATCAGTGAACACTGAATTGCAAGTAAAACGGCTGTAGTCTGGAGAGAGCTACCAACACAAGCACACTTTTTTGTCCTCTCCATTTGGCCGGCACTGCTCTAACCACTGTGACAATAAGCATCTCAATGCGGACTATAAATATCTCAATGCGGACTATCGCTTATTACCGGGAGCCGAAGTCAGTCGGCAATTCACACCGAAGGCTTGCCGAAGCCATGCATCACTAAGTGTCAGAGAGAGACAGGTATATCCTTTGCTGCTTTCCATTTGGCCCGCCTTGCTCCTAAACTTCTATAGATGCATAAAATGTTTAATTGCCGATTTCTTATCTTCTACATAGAGCTATATTTCACATAAACTTACAAATAGCAGAGTCAATTGAAAGCTTATCTGACACTTAGCAGCTATCTGGAAGAAGAGAATTTGGCCCTAAGTTTGTTTCAATTTACGTACATGTATTCTGAATTAGCGAAGAACAAAATTATTCCTGAACCCCGGTACGAACCCGGACCTAGGTTCAGCGACATTCTGAACCCGCTCCGTGAACTCAAACCCCCAAAAAGTTTCGCGTGTTCGAAACCCCAAGTCAACCCCTGCAAATTTTTAGGAGGTTTTCAGCCCTAATTTTTAATCTTATCCTGTCCCGACTCCTACACAATTTTTCAACTGAATTCCGCTCCAATTACGAACCAATTTAGTTGTAGTTCCAAGTGATTTAGATCTTTTTTTGGGGCTTATCAACCAAAAGTATTATCGGCCCTAATATTGAACCAATTTTCTGCATAAATCAGCTGCCACGATTAGAAAATTCTTCTGCCAAATCGGTTAGGTTACATCCTAAGTGATCTGCACGCAGATCAAGTTTATTTTTAGCCTTGATTTGTAATATTCATCAAAAAGTTTGTAATTTTTGCAAAGGCCGCCACATTTGCTTAACAGTTTCTCTACACTTTGTTAATAGGAAGACACAAACACTTCAACTGCTGGCTCTGATTCTCTTTGGTCATGAGAGGAGAGAAACAGTAAAATTCATGACGAGCGGACTCTGAAAGTGTCCCTTTTTTTAATGCTCGTCGGTGTCCTTTACTATTAGACATATCAGTTCCCTTTTTTCAACCAGAGTCACTTTACAGTGAGCGAACAATTTTGTTGTGCACAGACCAAGATTGGTTTTGCTTTATTTTTTCTGTCTTTGATGTGTGCAGAGCTGAGTGAATATATGTATTGATGGTTGATGATGGTCTGGGCAAATCTGAAATCATTGGTACAGGTCCTTAAGAAGCTAATATACTATGAGTGGACGTCGCCAATGGCGTTTATCAGTTCTTGATGTGCGACCTAAATGGTGTTAATCAATTGTGTGGAATTTCAGTAAAATTTAGCCTTTCACGAGAAAATTCATTTTTTTTCGCTCATGAGTCACGCTCTTAAATCTTATACACCTCTGACAAATTCAATTCAAATCGAATGAATCATACAACTGCCTTAGAAACAATAGGTAGCAAAATTGGTTTTGGTGGAAAAAACTCATTTGTATTTGATGGTAGCGTGTTCAAATTTAACATTGCACAATTTAATTAGATTCCTGAGGAATCTGAATTTAGCCAATCTTTTTATAAATTCTATCGGGTAAATCAGTTAAAACTTTGGACCAGTTAAAGTTAGTTTGGCCTTGGAAAGATTTAACAATGAATTACAGTTTGGATCAGAGTTGTAAACCGGTTGGTTTTTTTCAGGTAGTTGAGCCAAGGCTTCGGCTCGGTTTAGTGTTTAACGAATAATTAATATTTTCAAAATTAATTACTCAAAATCTTAACATTAATATACTTGACTGACTGTAAGGGAAAAGAAGCAACTGTTCGGGTTCAACTTTCCAAGCCTGTAGGGGAACGATCCAGAAGAAAAAGCACAACCAAATGCAGGATATCCCAAACAAACGCAGAAATGGGATAGTTATTCAATTAAATTTACAACTTCCAAATACAATGCAGACTTCTCAAAGGTGCACTACACAATTGCAGTAGAGAGCCACCAATGTTGCGAACAGATTTTGAACCAAACCATTTCGATCCCGAAATTCCGACATATTTTTCACTGCGAACCGAGCCTAAAACCGAAGTTAATGTGACAATTCAAATGAACTGGAATCTGTTTCGAACACAAGATAAAAATTCAGTTCAACAAAAATTATACCTTAAAATATCTGAGAACGTCTGCCAAGAGATTTTCTTGTTATCTGGTCGATCTAAGCCCGATTTCTCAATGTCCGGTTAGTCAAACTGACCTGAGGTTAGTCGAATTTGAGTGACTCGTGCAGTGTTTGGCGAGAGCCGAGCAACAAACTTAACTGCAGTATCATGCTCAGATCAAATTTGAATCTCTAGTTTAGTCCCTATAGAACTTTCGATATTTTCATCGATAGATAAATAGCCGATTTCAACACTTGCTCTGTTTATTTTGTTAATTGCTGAACAAAATGTTAATGAATAATCGAATTTTTTAACTGAAATTGGAAGAGATAGATCTACGAATAAATAATGCAAGAAAGTACAGGGAGAGGCTTAGTTCTTTTACTGATCTGGATGATGCCAAATTTGTTCAACGATTCTACATGTAAAATCATTCTTGCTACGATTAGAGATCAAGTGTCTTCTCAAAGTGAAAGGTAAACATTAACATTAGCTGCGATTCAATTTATTATGAGTCGGATTGTTTTTAGTGGCGCTGCGCTTTTATGCAAGTGGCGGCTTTCTCATCACTGCGGGGGACTTCTGAAGAGTAAGCGTTCCTTCGGTCTCCCGCTTCTCAATTGCGAATTCTTTTCCTGACTTTTTTTAAATTCTCAAACTTATCCTGTAAGACTTTCCAAGGGCGATTAAACTGATCTCTAAGTTTCTGCAAAGCCTCTCCCTTCTGCTTCTCCAAAATATAATTGTTTGACTCACAAGCAAATGTTCCTCAGCCACGAAAAGTTGTTCCGTCTCGGTCTTTGCGAATTTTCACTTTGATTATACTTCAACCTTTTTCGCAAAAAATTTCCAGCAACAATCAATAGCATTGAAAAAATTACAAAACAAACACAGCTGATTCGTTGACAGTGTCTGGTCATCTTATTGCAGCGATAGCAATTTATCGATATTTGTTGAAGATGTCGTAAAAAATTGGCTCAAACAGAGACCTCCAAAGGAGGACCAGGGCCAAGCTTCTCTCAATCTCTTGGCGTGTGTGCTTTTAATTTTTCGCACAAGAAAAAGGGACCTACAGTTTGATGCCGAATCCGAACGGCAATAGTTAGAGAATTTTTGCTTTTTCATGGCTAGTTACTTGACAGCCGGCGACAGTAGCTGGTGAAGGTGACCGGGAGTGTAAGAGCTTTTTTCTAAAGAAAAAAGAACCTTTTTCTATTAGATGGTCCGAGGCGGGATCGAACCCACAACCTCCCGTCCCGCACCAGCAGCCACACATACCACTGGTACGCCACACCCGGCGTTAAGAAAGCCAAAATACTAAATCTCCGGTCATTTCGAGTAACAAATCTGAACTTTTGAGAAATTGCTCCATAGACAGATTGAAAATCGTCAGGAAAGTACAATTATCAGGTCTTTCCGAATTCAGAGTGGAATTAAAAAGTAAAATGATTGGAATTCCGAATCGTTTTCATTATGGTGTTCCCGTTTTCCAGTGAAATATAAATACAGTATTCCCACGACTTGGCCCCCCTGTGACTTTTTTCTGTTCCCAAAACTAAAAAGGACCATGCAAGGACGACGCTGCGACACGATTGAGGCTATATAGACGGCATCGAAGGAGAAGCTAAACAAGGTCACAAAAAATTTTTTTATACCCTTGCAAGGGTATTATAATATTGCCCAAAAGTTTGCAACGCATAAAAACATTCATTTCCGACTCCATAAACTATATATATTCTTGATCAGGGCGACGAGCTGAGTCGATTGAGCTTTGTCCGTCCATCTGTTCGTCCGTCCGCCTGTCCGTCTGTCCGTCCGTCCGTCTGTCTGTCTGTTTCTACGCAAACTTGTCTCTCAGTTTTTAAGCTATCGAGCTGAAATTTTGCACAGAGTCTTCTTTTTACTGCACGCTGCTATTATGTCGGAACCGATCGGATCGGATGACTATATCTTATAGCTGCCATAGGAACCATCGGTCGAAAAATGGGTCTTAGTGAGAAAAACTTTTTTGTTTTCACTGTTAGCGTCCTCAAGCTCGGCTATTATTAATATTATATGCTTTCAAACAGATTTGCAAATTTTGGTCAAAATCGGATGACTATAACTTATAGCTGCCATAGGACCGATCGGTCGGAATATAAGTCTTAGTGAAAAAACTTTTTTGTTTTTAAGTAAATCGTTCTTAAGGTCGGTGATTATATTAAACGTTTAAGGCTGACATAGGGCCGATCGGTCGGAAATTGAGTCTTAGTGAGAAAAACTTTTTTGTTTTAAATTTTATCGTTCTTAAACTCGGCGTTTGTTAATTTGATATGTTTTCAAAAAGATTCGCGAAATTTGGTCGAAATCAGATGATTATTTGTCGGAAAATGGGTTTAAGTTAGAAAAATTTTTGATTTTTATGTAAGCGTTCTTAAACTGTGACATTTGCATTTGCAAGGGTTCAAAAACTTCGGCACAGACGCAGTTAGCTTGGCCTTCTCGTTTTTTAGTGCTTCGGAGATTGGAAGATACGTTGGCATAAATGTATTTTATCCGAGTAGGATTTATTTTGAAGGGGACAAAGTAGATATTATTGAATAAATAAATTCTTCTTCTTCTTTATTGGCCCGATGTTGCATCACAACCGCTTGACGGTCTTGGCCTCTGCAAGGATTTTTCGCTCGAACACGCCAATCACCTCCTCATCCGCTGCTTTCATTGTCCATGCTTCTGCGCCGTATTGCAGGACTGGGATGATGAGCGACTTTTATAGCGCTATTTTTGTTCTTCGAGAAAAGGCTCTGCTCTTGAACTCCTTACTGAGCCCGTAGTAGCATCGGTTTCCAAGAGTAATTCTTCTTCAGATCTCCAGGCTGATGTTGTTGTCGTCGGTAATCATCGTCCCGAGGTAGACAAAATCCTCTACAACCTCAAAGTTGTACTCCCCCATAGTAACAAATTGTCCAAGACGCGTAGGAATTTTGTCCGTGGATACTAGGTACTTCGTCTTGTCCTCGTTTACCGCTAAGCCCATCAGTTTAGACTGCTTTTCTATCTGTGAAAACGCCCTGTTTACCGCCCGTTCGTTTTTGTCGATAATGTCAATATCATCGGCGTATTCGAGTAGCATTAGATCTTTATAAAGAAATGAGCCCGATCTGCTGGCATTTGGGCACTGGCGCAGTATATACTCCATCAGTAGATTAAAGAAGTCACACCATAGGCAGGTCATTGAATAAATAAATACTTTTTGAAAAAACACAAAATTCGCGATAATTTTTAAACAAACCTCGTATGTATGTTTCATAGATTATAAAACTTAAATCTGCCTTTAAAATCACTTTCGAAAATGACGATGTAGAACAGCGGTGGGCACGCTCTTGCTCACATTGCTCCCAGATTTATAAGACGCAAATGAAATTGCGACACAATCACCTCGCTTCGAAGTGTGTTACACCAACAATAACGGTTGTTTTTGCAGTTTTTGTTCATGCTCTGCTCCCAAACTCAAACTTTGTGCCCACCGCTGATGTAGAAAGCTATCTCCAAGCTGTTGACGCCAGCAATCGATCAATCCCGACTGTAATACACTCTGTAACTGCAGTAGCATCACTGCTGCTGCGCTGCGGCAGCCAACTTTCTTTTAGTCATAACTTGACTTATAGATGCGCCCACTACTTGATTTTCAAAACTGATATAAAGACGGCGCCCACTACTGTGACCATTTCATAACTGACCAATAGATGGCGCCATTACTGTAACCAAATCAAAACAGATCTTTGATGGGAACTGACTTTTGGTCATAGTTTGAGTATAGTTCATCCGATCTTAATCATTCCTTCGGTAAATCGATAAATAATCTTGATAACTAAATATCTTTAGAATGTCTGCAAAACTGTGGGAGATATAACGCTTTTCTATATTGCGTGGGCGGCAGAAGGCGTGGCAAAATTTTAAAGTAAACTTGATCTGCCTGCAAGTATAAGAAGTATATGATGTCCCATACATGTCAAATCTCTATCTCTTACCATCTCTGAGATCTGTGCGTTCATACATACATACAGACAGACGGTCATGCCTTTATCGACTCTGCTGTTGTTGCTGATCAAGAATATATATGCTTTATAGGGTCGAAAATGATTCCTTCTCCCTGTTACATACTGTTGCACAAACTTAATATTCTCTGTGTACCTTTGGTATAGAGTATAAAAATAAAGCCATTTTATATTATTTTTTGATCCTTCGAATCTTTTAGATCATCATTGACTCAAGTCTAAGTTGAAATGGCTTTTCCAAATATGAAGAAATTTTGAATATTATTTTGCATGTTGAAACAAGTTGATATGAAAAAGTTGATATTTCCCAAGTTCTTTACAGATTCTGCTAGGCTGCTAGGCTTTCGAAACGATAACCGAACCTTGCTTTGTAAAAAAACGCCACCTGCTCTAGCTATCCATCGATTGCTGTCCTTCCTAGTGGTTCAAAGCATAAGCCGTTTCCAACTGAAATTGTAAAAATCATTTTAAAATCTTAACCAATATATTCCAGTTATTCAAAATCAGGGCTGCAAACCCAAAAATTGTTCGGATCCTCCGTTTTGCTGCTTCGAACAAAAATTTACCAACGGTAAAGGTTCGGAAATATGAGGTTTTTGGGCGTTGGTTTTGGTTCGAACCTTGGTTCGTTGCATGTTTTTCCCAATATATTTAAAATAACAATACAATATGTATACACTTGACGCCTAGATACATTGTTATTATGCATTTACACGGTGAAGCAAACTTCATGAAGTTCCCCATGAAGTTTTTGATTGTAGGAAAGTGGTGTAGGGGGACAGTCGAAGCAGGCAAAACTTCATGGCAAGTTGGCAATAAAGTTTTTCGATATGTATTGTATATGTATAAGATGAAAAATTTGTGCGTTTTCTCTGTTTTAGTGTCTGGTTATGTTCTGTACCAAAGAAACAAAGAATATTTGTGCAAATTTATGTAACCGCCAGAACAAAGCATCTCAGGCCCTATAAAGTATATACATATATTCACTTTTGCATGTGCAAAGTATATAAAAGTCTGGCTTGACCGACTTTCCGTATTGTTATATTTCTGATTGTCGACTCTGCTGTTAGGTACATAGAAGGATACAAAAATAAATTTCAATCTGTAGTCTCTTTTTTGTTTGAACCGAACCAAATGCTTGTGTTCGGAACGGGTTCGAGTTCATCTATTTTCGTAATCGTGGTTCGGTTCAGGGTTTGGTTCACAGTAAAAAAAAGCCGGAATTCCGGGTTCGAACCGGTTCGGTTCGAAACCAGTTTGCAGCCCTGTTTAAAATACGATATACTGACAACGTTCATAGGTTCTTCAGGAATGGATTACCAACCACCTGGTTATCCACGGCAACGAAATGTCTTAGCTATTTCGTTTTCTATTGTGGTTCGGTACAGGGTTGGATTAAAGATTTCAAATTACTTTACTTTTACTTAATAACGGGTGATCCATTAAGAATTTTTTTTTTATTAAAAATAAAACAAAAAACATGGAATTGGATTATGGGCTGTAAGAATTATCTCTGACATTTACTTGTTAAAAATTATTTCATTCAAATGTTCACCGCGACTAGGCCGTAAATGGTCCATTCGGATGGTCTAATTTTGGATCACTCTTTCCAGCATTGCTACAGGTATCAGTCTTGAATCGTAGCTGGCTTATCGACGAAGACTTTTGACTTCACTTAACCCCACAAGAAAAAGTCCAGTGGTGTGATTTCACACGATCTAGGCGGCCAATTGGCAGGTCCGGAACACGAAATAAGCTGCTCACCGAAATGATTTCTCAATAAAACCATTGTTTCGCGCGCTGTGTGTGCCGTAGCACCGTCTTGCTAAAACCAAATGTAGCCGACATCAAGGGCTTCAATTTCAAGTAACAAAAAGTCATTTATCCAGGTGCGGTAGCGCTCGCCATTGACGGTTATGTTCTGTCCGGCCTCATTTTCAAAGAAATACGGACCGATAATTCCAGCAGCCCTTAAATCACACCAAACAGTGCATTTTTGTGAATGTAATGGTAGTTCGAGAGTCTGTTCGGGTTGCTCATCAGCCCAAATGCGACATGTTTGTTTGTTGACGTATCCATTTAGGCAGAATGTCATGTGCCTGTGTGTGTGTAGCCAATGCTGGAAAGAGTGATCCAAAATTAGACCATCCGAATGGACCACTTACGGCGTAGTCGCGGTCAACATTTGAATGCAATTATCTTTAAAAAGTAAATTTCAGATATAGTTCTTTCAGCCCATAATAAAGATTCCACCATCCAAATCCATTTTTGTGTTTTGTCATTTAACTTCTTAATGTATCACCCATTATATCCAATTCTAATTTATATATCAATTATATTGGGAGCAAAGTTATCTACTGCTCCACATGACATTAAACAAGTTAATTGATTTTCTGTTTAAATTAGGTAAAAACTGAGCCAAACCAAGGCTCGAACAATAATCTTCACTCAAAAAATCTGGTGTAAAATCTAAAGACTACGCTGGATTAAAAATTAGTTCGTAGCCCAATTTCCGGTTTTTTTTCCAATGCACCCACACATTTTCATGGTGGTATTCATCAATAATCGACTGCCATCAGACCCATTCTGATCTTTGGTTCTCGTTCATTTGAAGAAGTAGACTGCTATGACTGTTCCTTAGTCTCTGCTGTGTTGTGATAAATTCAATTCTCATAAACGGTTACGAAACGCCGTAAAATCTTGTACGATTGCGATTTAACAATGTCAAATACTTTTTTTGAAGTGGTCACACGGTTGCGCTTAGAATCAAGTGTCAGATATCGCGGCACCCATCGCAAAATATGTAAAAAACCATGTAAATATTAACAGATGGTAGTTGGCAGGAGCAAGGGAAAAAACATTCTATTTTATATAATTAAAATTTATATTGTAAAATTCCTTTCCACTAATTTCCCATATGTATTTCTCTGGCTATTTCAGTGCGCAGCTATGATAATCATGCCAAATGTGGTCTGGTCTGGGTTCCTCATGTGGTGGCCTATCGTTGCCGCACCTGCGGCATCTCACCCTGCATGTCCATTTGCCGGGATTGCTTTAAGAAGGGCAATCACACAAATCATGACTTCAACATGTTCTTGTCGCAGGCGGGCGGCGCTTGTGATTGCGGTGACACGTCCGTGATGAAGGCCGAGGGCTTCTGCAGTGATCATGGCATAAATAATCGTGTTAATCGTGATCCCGTGCCCAACAATCTTCTGGCGGTGGCCGAGGCGATTATGCCCAAACTGTTGTTCCGGCTGTTGCAGCACTTTCGGGAGCACAGCGATACCGCGCTGCAGGTGCATGCCATGACTTCGTATTCGTGCGAAGAGTTTGCCAACATGCTGATCGACTTGAATAACATGGGCGAGATAATGCGCAAGGTGATGACCCGGACGCTTATCAATCCGGAGGTTTACTCGTATTTCATGGAGACGCCGTGCCAGGATACGCGCAACGGACGTTTCCTTAAGGCGAACCGGGATAAGTACGAGGATGCAGTAAATCGATTTCCCAATCCTGAGCCACCCGATGAGTATCGCGATTTGCCGGCCCTGGGCGAGAAGCTGGTGCACACCACACTGCTCGAGGAGTTTATATTCTGGACATTCAAGTTTGAGTTCCCGCAGACGCTGGTGTGCTTTCTGCTGAACATGCTGCCCGATCAGGACTACAAGGTGAGTCGATTCCCCTGTTCCTAATACATGGAAATGCTAATCAATTTTCTCTGCTCTCTTAGGAACACCTGACCCGCACCTTCGTCATGCACTACAGTCGCATTCCGTCCGTGCTGGAAATGTCCAGGGATCCCGATACCCTCAGCAATCGTGTGGTTCACATGAGCGTCCAACTGTTCTCCAATGAGAGCCTGGCCCTCAAAATGGTCAACGAGCTGTCGCTGCTGCATGTGATGATCATTAGTCTGAAGCTTATGATGTCCAAGATACTCATACAGAATACGCTACATGGTAATTAAGCTCCTTCTCCCATCCAGTCCGACTCTTTTATTATGTATACATGTTTTCGTCCCTTGCAGATCCCAGCAAGAACTTCCACTTTGTCATCGATTGCACACGCCAAGTGATGAAGGATCATTGCTATTGGCCGCTCGTCTCCGACTTCAACAATGTGCTGTCTCATGAGTCGGTGGCTTTGGTGTTTCTGCGCGATGACAATCTCATCGACATGTGGTTTCAGTTTCTCCAAATGCTGCAGGGCATGAATGTGAATGTACGCGAAACGGCTTCGCATGTAGAATTCGAGCCGAATAGCTACTATGCTGCCTTCTCCTGTGAACTTGAGGCCAGCGCCTATCCCATGTGGTCGATTATCTCGCATCTGCAGGATGGCACACATGCGCATCTGGCCAAAAAGATTATAAATTATTGTGTGACCACGTTACACGAATGGCTCGATTCGATATATTTCATGGAGCCCAAACTCTCACTGGTAAGGTGGTGGTGAATCTTTTGATGATGTTGGAGCATAGACATTCACATCTCTCTTTCTCTCTCTCTCCCTTTTGCAGGAGGAAATGATGCAGGCCTCATTTCACTTTCCACTGCATCGATATCTGGCCGCCTTTGTGTGTCAAGCGGTAACCAAAATGGGTATGAGCCTGAGTGATGTGCTACCCTCGCGTCCATATATTTTGCCATTGCTGATGATACATCCGCTGCGTGTGCAGGTGAGTTTTCCCTCAAAAATAGCGCAGAAATATGAGTCAGAGGGGATTTTTGAGGGGACTAAATGTAGTGAGCCTGGGCAAGTTGCATGTCTTTCGTAAGGGATGAAATCAATCCAGCGTTTTTAAATGCTCTAAAGCAGGGCAAACGGTTTTATGTACATATGCTTTTCCCTGAAAAAACTGATCCTTGTCAAATATATACTGACACAATGGCATTCGTTAAGGATTCCAGCAGTTGGCTCCTCTATTCTAAACCCCTCGTGGCTTCTACTAATATAATAATGCCAAGACGCTTACGGAATGCCGTAGATCCTTAAATGAGATCTCTCGGTGTCTCCGTATTCAGCTCGTCTGGCTGCCTGAACACCGCAACATTAAAAGAAACCTGTCAGCGGACTAGACAGGGCACTATCATTAAGCTCCTTCTGTCACGTGTCCCACGTTCTTCTGCACCAAAATAGAGAGAGAACATCTCATTTCTGATCGGTGCCTTTGCGTTTTACTGCCCCATTGGAATGCATGCAGCACCCATAGGCGTTACTCACAACTACTTCTGTAGAAGCTGTAGTAGAAGGAGACTTTATTCGGTTATCAATTTCGACTTAACCACTCGAAAGTATTCGGGACAGAGGTAAAGATTTTTTGTCCTCACAATGGTATAGACCGTAGGACCATGTGTGAATTTTTCAATGGGCCTATCTTGACCTAAGTGTAGGATCAATTTATTGCTCCTGGACATCTTAACCACTCCATCTAATCTCTGCTATTTACCAAATTTGAAAATTGCTAGAATGGTATGAACAGTGTTTTTTTTTTTAATTTATTGTTGGGGGAAGTAGCGCACCGCGACCAATCTTGGTCTATTGTGCCCCCCTACCGAGTTTACAACTCGGTCCAGCCCTATTTCCTGTACAAAGGTCAGGATTTTCGTGGGTTCTATGTTACTGATATGGTTTGGGTGTAAAATGTGTTTCCCAAATCTGCCGAGTCTGCGCCTCACTAGAGCATCACAGTGTGCTAGTATATGCTCGGAGGACTCCTCCTTCCCTTCGCAATATCTGCATAGTTGGGTGTTTGTTATTCCCAACTTGTACATGTGGCTCCTCTGTCTGCAGTGGCCCGTGTAGAGCCCTGTCAGAATCCTGAGCGCATTCTTTCCTTGTTTGATTAACTTTTGAAACCTTTTGAGGTTATCGTTCACTATTAATGCTTTAGCTTGTCTCATCCCCCTGGTGTTTACATAGGAGGCTGTTCTAAGCGTATTCTCTTCCTTTCTAAGGAGACTTTTTATGGTGTGTTGGCCTATGCCGCAGTAGGGTTTCGAACCTACCATTGCGGTGGCTGCACCCTTGCCTATTCGTAGGCCAATTCGTTTCCGGGGATATTGTTATGTCCCGGCATCCATCTAACCCTACGTTGGTCCAATTTGTTCTTTGTCTCTAAGACTAGCTTAGAGGTGAACTTGTTGCTGCTAACCGCATTGAGCGCTGCTTGGCTGTCTGAAAGGAAAGCAATTTCTCTATTATGGTAATTCTTTACCATTTTAAGGTCTGCACAACGGGAGATGGCACATACTTCGGTTTGAAATATAGTTGCAAATTCTCCCACTGCCTCAGACCTTTTCGTTCCTATTATAGTAACCGTGTGTATATATAATTCCGTGTGTGCAAATAAAGTCCGAAAACCGAGAAGACCACCCGTTCACACAAAAAAGAAAATCTAAAATTGTGAATGAGAGATTTCTGATTTGCGATTTCCGTTTGGTGATGAGTCTCTGCTGAAATACATTGATTGCAGGCCTCAAGATATTCTGGGGCTTTAGTACACTTCATCAAAGAAAAATACACATAAATAAATTTCAATATTTATGAATAATAAAGAGACAATTTCATGTGAATGTTTGCACAAAGATAGGCTGACCCGGCAACCAATCATACTTTATGCTCGATTCCTTTTCATCAATCGTGAAAGTCAAATTTACCAAACGCAATCGGCAATCACTGCATTCAGCAGGTATAACCGGCAATTATAAATCACAAATCGCAAATCGATATTATCTGCAGAATGTGCCCGCTAGACTGAACAAATTTTTTGTTTTTATTTATTTTCTTTTCCTCAATGCACAAAAAATTCAAAATAATTTCTAGTTACCGTAATGAAAATCCAAAATTCAAGATTTTAAGGTTTAATACCTCCGCCACTACATAAAATTTAAATTTCCCCTTTTTTATTTTACTTGTTCAACAAAGTAAACTTTGAGATGCCAAACATTTTTGTTGAATTTAAAAACGGTTGCTGTGTCAGAATTAAAAGGGTAGGATTGGCATGTGACATACCGTGAGATGAAGTGGTCCTTGGGCGTTAGCTTTTTTCACCCTAACATTCCATGTAACGCTTGCTTTGTTCGCGAGGAGTTCTGCATAATTTGACAATTGCCCAAGAATAATAATAATGTTGATTCATTTTGTGAAATTAATTCGCTGTGTTTTAAAGGTTTTTTTTAAAAATCATGGATATGCATGTCGCTCACTTCCGTCAATGACAAATGGCAATCGGCACAGCATTAATTCGCGAATTTTAGGAGCTGTTTACCTCAAAGTAAACATTTGCCGCGAATATTTCTGCAACACGTAGTCAAAAATCTTTTTTTTTTTGAGTTATGCCAGTCTTGAAGTAAGTGAGCGATATAAGCCGACCACCAAAGGAAAACAATTATATGTATATGTTCTATTACGAGTCATTCCACAAAAGTTTGTTTGCTGGCGAAAAACTTCGATGGCCGGCAAACAAATTTAAAATACTTCATGTATAGAAAGTATAACTTAAAAGTGGTTATTCAAATTTATTCATAAGACTATTTTTTAGAATAAAACCACTAGATAGAGAATCCTCGTTATCGGATCTCTGTTTATTAAAAGCAGCAGCAGTACTCAATTCAATTGAATTTTCTGAAGTGCAATCAAAAATGCCTTCTAAGTAGTCCATAAAATTCCTTTCTTTGTCGCGGTACAACTCTTTATCGCGAAAAGTATTTTTTCTTAGAGCCACATATTGATCATAAAGTTTCCTTAAGCTTCTGCTCACATTTCTTCTTGGTTTCATGGTAAGCCCAAATGATTTCAATACATAATCAATTTAAAGGACAGTGCGGTTTAAGCTGTCCCTTAATGAGTATTTGTGTCCTCTTGTATTATGCAGAAGAACCGCCAAGACATCTTTTCTTGATGGTAGCTTTGCTGAATCCAGCTCTGCCCTCAACTCGCCAATCAAATAAATGCTGTTTAAATCCTCTATATCGTGCATTTTACTTTGCATAAAATAATTGTAAGAATACATTTTAAATTCAACAACAACTTTTGGTATCTCAAAAGTTACTTTGATGAAAAAGTAAAATGTAAAAGGGGAACTTGAAATATTATGTAGCGGAGGTATTAAACCTTAAAATATTGAATTTTGGTTTTCTATTACGTTAACTAGAACTTATTACGAATATTTTGTTCATTGAGGAATAGAAAAAAAAATTCCCATATGATTATGTTCAGTCTAGTGAAAATTGCATAGTCACCTTACTTTTTGAACACACCTTGTATCTCTATGTCAGAGATGGGCATGCATACATACCGTCACACTTTTCACACGCACACAAGCACAATTTGCGTGCGCCGCATTCGTGTTCTATAAAAAGCTTTCAATGCTTATAGCGTACGTGTGATTTTGTGCAGTCGGCCGCGGCAGAGGTCCTATGCACACGCTGCCTCGTGTGCATTGGAACGTCGCGACGCGCGCATCTGTGCTCTATGTACATTAGATCGGACCTCAAAATGGGAAAAAGTAGATCTCGGCATTCCCAAACCGTATATATGTTGTATTATTAACAATTGTAAAAATCAAAAAATTGTATTTTAATTTTAAATGGGCGCGACAGGGCCTTTAAGTTTTGTTCCTATGGCAGCTATATGCTATAGTCATCTGATCTGGCCTGTTACGACAAATGTGCTGCGTATTTGTACCAAAAGACTTCGTGCAAAGTTGGGTTAAGATAGCTTTAAAACTGACGGAGTAGATAGCATAGAAATAGACGGACAGACGGACGGACAGACGGACATGGCTATATAAACTCAGCTCGTCATGCTGATCAAGAATATATATACTTTATGTGGTAGGTAGGAGATGCTTTCTTCCATGCGTTACAAACATCTCGACAATTTTAATATACCCTCTACAAGGGTATAATAATCACACGAAATAATAATCAGAGACTGCTGTTCTTTTGGTTGGCTTATTGAGCCCAATTTTTGGTAACACGCGTTCCTTAACTCATTAACGCCGGCTCCTTTGTTAGTGGGAGAAAATGGTTGAAACTTAGTGGAGGATGCCAAAATGACACTCATGACGCACAAAAACTCAGAGGGTGAGAGTACAATTTTATTACTGGAAAAAGTTTTTATGAAATAATGGCATTGTAAAGGAAAATACATGGATTAAGTTGAAGTTTAAATTAAATTTATTTATGGTATTCTGAGAAACATTTCGGACGCCCTGCCACTATGCGCATGGAACAATAGTAGATGGTGCGTTTTGTCCCCTTCTCAATGTTGTGACCAACATTATCCAATTTCAATCGTTTTTGAGCTGGTGTGTCTTGAGTTTTGAGACCACAATGATATGCCACTACCTCACTTTGCATCAACGAATCAGTCACAATGTTGCGGAACTCACGTACGGTGCCAACGGCAAAGTATCCATCTGCATTTAGGCGGACCATCAATTTGTGGGTGGTGAAGATTGAAATCGCAAGATTAACTGGCACCTGCATAAGGTAGAAATTGGAAACAATAACCTTCCGGTAAACGAAGGTCCCCAGTACTTGAATCCAAAACGTATCGGTTTGCCACGTATAAACATTTTCCAGCTGTGTTTACCGAAATAAGCTATCATTTGCTCGTCAATACTGAGGTGGTGTGCAAACACACCAAATTGCATTAATTTCCGGTTGAGTATAGCATTGAATGGAGTAATCTTAGAAAACTTATCGTTTGCAATCAATTCATTGTTCTTGCACCTTCGGGAAGCGATCGCGAGTAATTGCGTCTTTCACAAAAGGAAGGCCAGTTACTGACTAGGACCAATAATTTTGCACTGATGGCAATCTTATGATTCCTGTGACATACAAAACAGCAATGAAAGTTCGCATTTCTGCGGCATACAGTTGACAGTTTTTTCGAAGCTGCGGCCGGTGTGAATAGACTATAAGATCGATCACTTAATCATCCACGAACAGCTGCCACAATTCCATCGGCGAGTACCCACCTAGGATTTGGAAGATCATTTTAACAAGAATCACCTTGGTGAGTCTTTTTCCATCTCTTTTGATGATTAAAAACAGATTAGTTTCTTGTGCGATTTAAGGAAGATTCGATAATGACTCATGCTTTTGCTCAAAATGTGATTCGTTAAAGAACGACTCAAAAAAGATTCGCAAATGACTCGAAAATGAGTCGAAACTGATCAGAAAAACGGGATATAAACGACTTTTCATGAAGAGTCGCGGCTAGGGTACCATTTTATCCCGACAAAAATATAATTTATGATCAGAAAACGAGCGTATTTATGACTATTGTAATCAGCTTGAGGACTCGAATGTGATCAGAAATTTCATAAAATGCTGGTTGGGTACTTACCATATTTCTCTGCAAAATTTTTCAATGCAATATCCAAGTCGATGGGCTGCTTCAATGTTTTTAAAATACGATTGCGCCACTTGGGTGGCTGCGTCTGAGTCTGCTGTTTTTGGCGCGAGCCGAGCGATAACGGTAAATGGTCGTCGTCCGGGTGCTCAACGTGCATTTTTGCACAAATTTTGAGCACACTTTCCACGCCACCATCAGTTTTGTTAGGTGCCATAATTTTGCCATAATTTTTAAGAAATGACAGAAATGAGAAGAATTTTTTGTATGGCAAAATATGTTGATGAAAATTACATAATTTCTTACATTTCGGGAATTCTTATAAAATTATGCATAATTATGATTCACTGACTGATTCATTGGAAATCTAGTCACAGCCTGAACAGAACATTTGTGGTGAAAGATGAACTGACGGCTGATCATGATATTTTAGTACGTCAGAAAGCCGAAGTAAACAAACATGCTTGATAGATTCCGCAAAGCTGAGCTTACAATTGTGGTCATCTTCAGTTTATCTTTCAGTTGCATGTGTGCGCGCGCCCATGGTTTTGGCAAATTCCATTTGCCGGAAAACTTAGTATGGGGAAAAATTAGTTTTTCGTCCTATTGACTTCAAACTTGATTTGGAAGCAAAGTATGGGAAATAATTGGACACGTATTTTCCCCGATTTTGGGCGGGAAATTCTGCATGCAAAAAACTATTTTTCATTCGATTGGCCTGAAACTCTGTAAGGATAGAATGCGAAATGTTTTAATATGTGATTTTTCCGTTGTGGGGAAAATCCGCCCACCGGGTGTGAAAATGGCAAGGAAATTTTGCATGCAAAAACCTATTTTTCATTTGATTGACTTGAAACTCGGTTTGTAAGGATAGTTACTTATTTAGGCCTAAGAAATTCTATTGTGATTTGCTGTCTATATTTTAAGGCTTCGAAAATATAACTAGCCAGTGCTGTCCAACTCCGCCCATTCAAAATTCCAATTACTTTTGCTGTGTAAAGCGAGTTTACAAATCGTATTTCTGCCAGGACTGAACATTTGGCCTAGAAATGGAAGGAGTCCTCTTTTTCGTGCATATAGCAAAGCGAGCATTCATTTAGAATACCATCTCTATATGGCTTAAAGTTGAGTGCGCTCATTAAAATAGTTTCTTTCGCATAGAGAGAAATTCAGTTGTTTGTACAACCCCCTGATTGTGCTTCTGTGTGGGCTGTTCAATACCTTTAGCTATACGCTGCAGTATATTTTTGTGTGTCGCCGTCCATGATCGGTGGTTTTGAAGAAGTAGAATCTAGTAGAAGTCGCCATTCCTTAAAGCATTGAGCTTTATTTGCTCGCCAGTCATATTGCTGGTTTTTTCATCACCTGCCTCAAGTATGCAAAATGCGTGTCCAAGGTGTAGCTGTATAGCTCTGCTAATCCAGTTTCAATGTGAATTGCATAGTTGGGAGTGATTCGTGGCAGCTGGAATATTTTCTGGATAAAAAACCGCAGTACCTTCTCCACATCTTTATGTCGGAAAATTCCCCATACCTAAGAGGCGTAGCATCATCCATCTTATATTTGACGCTCGGTAGTACGTTGTTGTTGCTCTTTCCATTTGAGGTCATAGTAACACCAAGATACTTGTAAGATGTTACTCTCTCTATCTCCGCACCGTTTCAGCTCCATATTTCCACTTGAGTTACACGTCCTCTGCCATCCCTAAACACCAGCACTTTTGACTTGTCAGTGTTTATTTTTAAATTGCAAGTTTTGAAGTAATCGATTAGTTGGTTTAGAATTTTTTGGAGTTTGAGTGCTGAATCAGCCAAGAGCACCATATCATCCGCGTATTGTATCGATTTTATATGCATGTTGCCAAATGAAATTCCTGCTGGTAATGCTTCCACAATATCGTTTATGTAGAGTGAGAATATCAGCGGGCTTAGCAAGCAGCCCTGCTTTAAGCTGTCTTTACACTTGTCATATATCTCTAAAGAGACTCTCTGACAATAGTGTAATAGCAAATCAAATATCTCTAAATATATAGAAAATTTAGCCTTCTTTAGCGTTATTTGACAAATTCAATTTAATAAGAGATTCTCTTTAGAGAATTTTTACATCCGAGTATTTAGAGAAATATGATAAGTGTAAGGCAGCTTGAACCATCCCATACAGCTGTTATATTTTCCCTCATACAATTGTGCATGCAGAAAACAATTTCTCATCCGATTGACTTGAAACTCTGTTTGTAAGGATAGAATGCGAAATATTTTGTTCGAATCAAAATCTAATTTTCGACAAGCTCTGGTTCGAACGGTCCGAGAACCGAACCTTAGACGACTTTACAATAGGTAGGAAACTGCGGCCCGAACCTTCTGCTCAAAATTTAAGAGGCAACCCGTTAATTTCCCAAATTTCTTTCTTCTCGATTTTAAGCCCCAAGTTGGCGTGCATACATGCATCTGACATTGTCTCAGTCTCGTAGCATTTGGGTGTTTGTAGGTTAAAATCAATTCAATTCCTATTCAAGTTCTTATATATTTCCTAGAGCCGTTTTTCAAGGAATACTTTCGTGAGGAGAGACAGAAATTTCACATTTCAGTCCAGCTGATGTCTTTTCTTTTCGGCTTGCAATCTGAATCGATCTTATACGATTGGTTCATCAGCGGAGTATCGTATGATTTTGGGTTGCTTCTTTTTTAACAACAGAATTACCTACCTGTCTTCACCATCGCAGCATCTCCACGCTTTGCCAGATGGTCGCTGCAAAGTCGCTAGTTGCCTTCTTATTATTCTTCGACATAAGTACGAAACTCTGCAAATTCCAATCGCTTGGAACAGGACGTGCCTGGCATCCCTTTGTATCATGTGCACTCTTCGCACTTAAATTATCACCCGGGATGAAGTGTGGTTTTGATTGTTACCATCAATGTTTTTCCGGTTTTGGTCTGTTGTTTTCTTTTGTTTTTATTACATTTAAACATTACATTTGTATATGTATCTTATATGCCAATACGTAGGGCTCATGGAGAATTTGTTTTTGTAGAGAAAATAATATGGCTAATTCCAATTAATTTGGCCTTTTTGTTTTGTTCGTCGTCGTCACTACTAAAGCTACACACGGAGAAGGTTTATGCAGAGAATAAAGAGAATTGTACACCTAAAAAAGCTATAAGATATCTGAGAAGATGGGCAGGTGGTTCAGGATCGATTAAAATTCATCCTTCATCCATTCACCATATCCTAGAACTTGTTCTTCGGCACCTGGACATGCGGTGTAAAGTCGTAGGTAAATAGTTTGGGCGCCAGGAAACCGCCATAGCCCGGACGCCCCTTGTAGTAAACTCCAATGCCCGAGAGCGGCACTGGTGGATTGGAGACCACATCCTGTATATCCATAAAGGGTACGGTACTCTGTGCCGCATCCTTGTCAATGCCCGTGTGAGTGAACTGGATCCATTGATTGTGACGCGATATTGGTAACGAGGTGGTAATGGTGCGTGTTGGCACATCCGTATTGAGTGCCTCCAGTTTTTTCCTGCGAAGGAACGAGATTTGAGAAATTTAAGACAATTTAAAATAGATTCACACTCACCTGCGTTCTCCGCTTAAATCGGTATTGTCATTGGACTTCCAGAAGCTATTCACCTCGGGCTGAATTAGTTTGCCAGTGAGGAAATCAAACTCACTAAGGTAAGCCTCCAGATTGAGATGGGTACCCACCACACGGAAACGTACTCCGGTAACCACATAGCTATTGTCATCCGTGGTAATGTCGTCCAGATCAATGGAGCGACTCTCAAAGCTCAGAGTGTGGTAGTCGGTGCCCTTCTTCACATCACGGTCAAAAATGTTGTAATTTTCCACGGGTCGCCACTCCAAAGAGCTTTCATTGACAGCTCCGCGGGGTAAAAGTTCTGCTTCCTGGATTTGCAGATGGAAGACACGATTCTTCTTCACAAAACGCAATCCGGTCACCACCCTGTAAAGGAGTATCAAATCAGTAATGGTAGATTTTTGGCCGTCTGCTTCCTCACCTGTTGCGCTTCAGATCCGCCAGCGATTCACGCAGATTAAAGAAACGATCTGACTTGAGGCCCTGCTCGTCGCACAGGCAGAAGCAATAGCTGCAGTGCCAGAAAAGATATCGCCACCAGCTGTCCACCTTTGTGGTGCCGCGTACGCAGCGACCCCTTTGGCCCAGCAGTCGTCCGTTCTCATACTCCACGAACTCGTAGCGTCGCGTACTGTTCTGCGGGGCCGGGCACACCCACATGTCCGAGTCAACAAACTGGCAATTGTATAGCCGACCCGAGCACTTGGGCTGACGGGCACAGAACAGTTCCTTAAAGCAACCCTCTGTACGGGTGTTCTGATAGAAGGAGCAAGTTTCGCGGCAGGTCTCATCGCTATTCAGATCCACCTCGTTCTCAATGTAGCCCTGAAGTAATCGCGTAACCTCATCATACGTCTTCCCAGCCACATGCTTACTGGGATCGCAGCGCCAGACAATGCGGTCGGCTCGATTCATCACTTCCTTGAGCAATTTCAAGGTGCGTTCAGTGCGTTTTCCATAATCGTTGCGCATCAGCTCGGCCTCCTGAGTGAAATTGCCCTTACCATAGACGCGCAACATCATCCAGGAGAACTCCATCATGGTGTAGCCCTTCAGTTCGGTTAAAGCAATATCGGCATACAGTGAATACACAAACTGTTGGGCAGACTGTTGTGTATGGCATATCTGGTCGGTGGACATCTGTGAACGATAATTCAAAGGAAAAATTTGTGAAAAATGCAGCTGTGGAATCCAATTGCAGTTTTAATGGAAATGCTGGTGCATGCTTACGGCATGCATTCGGTAGTTGCACTTCCCCCTCACATCACTACTCAGGCATTTTCGAAAGGTGATCCTACAAATTCTCAATTAGGAACAAAAATGCACATCTCTCAATGGATGTTGGAACGGTTTTTTAGCCACTCCCTTAACACTAACCAACATGGCCCGGTAGTACAAAGTCTGCTTGACCATGGTCTGTTCAATTTCCTGAAAGATTCGCGACATGGAGAAGATTCTATCGTTGCGCAACACTTGCTCGGTCAAATCCAATACGGCACGCTCCTCCAACTGTAAACTGTTGTTATGCTTCAAAAAAGTGTCCTGTGTAGAAAAAGAGAATCTTGGTTAAGTCTTCTTTCGAGACAGATCTCAGCGTATACCTGATAGGAATCGTATAGCTTATTGATATACACTAGATCACGCTCCAGCAGTGTCCATTCATAATGATTCAAAAGCTCATAGTTCTTCTCATTGAATTGTCTTTGCAATTGCGGTTTATTACTGAACTCACGGTGCGAGTCGTACACCTTACGTAACTGGGGTTCCTTGTTGTTTTGGCTATTGGCCGTCTTGCCCAGATAAGCCCAGAGTGCCTGCTCTAGGCTTAGATATTCAGCGCGCAAGGCATCCACTTGTATGATGGGTGTGTGATGCATGTAAAGGGAAGAGGAGGAGGAGGAGGAGGCGGCAGCTGCTGCTGCTGCAGTGTAGGCCATTAACATCAACATTGCTGCAAAGGCCACAAATCTGTGGCCCTGACATGGCTTCATTTTATAAAAGATGTATAAAAACAGGGGATTTCCTGACTATTGCAGCGATAAAAAGTTCCTTCTTCTTCTTCTTTTTCTGTGGCTGCTTCACGTTCTCCTCTTTCGTTCTCCGTTCTGTTGTTTGTCACACAGCGAGCTTTGAGCGAGCACTGGTTGCCAGCTCCAGTCCCGTTTAAACAAAGACTGTGGGCCGCAGGCTGCCACGATTTATATATTTGCAAAATGTTTTAGTTGCGATTTTTATTAATTTTTCTCCACTAAACACAACAAATGCTTGTTAGCAATTGTACACTTTTTGCGATTTATTTTAATTCGTTTTATTTGTTGTTTTTGTATGAAATCGTTGTGTATGTGTATGGTTTGTGGTGGTGGTGTTGTTGTTATGGCTGCTGTTCTGCTGCTACTGTAAGTTTTTTCTCCGTTTTAAGCCCGCTGCCGCCACTGCTGTCGTCGTTAGTGAGTGAGCAAGTAAGTGTGTGTGGTGCTTCGTGCTCGTCGGTGTGTTCGTGTTTAAAATTGCTGACTGGAAGCTCTTTTATTTGATTGTTTTATACATTTTTTTCTGGCCAGACGTTGAGGAGCGTAAACATTCCAAAACACATATACGCACACAGTCGAATGAGCGAGTATGTGAGCTTACGAGCTCCCACAATCTGAGCGGCCCACAAGCAAGCAAAAAAAAAAAAGTTGTGATTTTATCGGGCCAAATAGACTGATTGATGCGCTATAGAAATATACCGCAATTTTATGAATTTGTAACGAACTCTGGGGGAAATTGAATAAGGTACAAGGTATCTAAGCGAAATGTACCACGCTGTAAAGCTACAGTGCAGGGTTGATCAACAAGAGCGAGGCCAAAAAGTGAGATTGTATTGGTAAATAAGGCGCCGTGAACTAGCTTCTACCTGACCGCATCGAATGCTAGCCACCTACTGAAGAGCTAATTACTCTCATGGCCTCAGCTTCGGCATGAGGTCGGCTGTTGTATGTGTAAATAGCAAAATGTCTTCGGCCTCTGGGGGCAACGCGTGACCATCGCTGGTCTAGTTTGTTTTGATCGGATCTTGCGTCCGCGCACTACGCTCGAGCAACACAGGCCAACGACACGGCTTAACGAAAAAAGCATTAAACCCACCAAATTGATATTGGGCTATTGTTAAAAGAAATTTAAGGAAAGACGGTAGAATTGCCGAAAACATGGATGAGTGCAAGTCGGAAAGTCACCAAAGCGGGTGTGAAAAGCCTAATAATCAAACAAAACAATAATGTTTATGATTCATGATATGATATCATCTATATATGATATCATCTATATATGTATATACTTATAAAGGAGTTCATCCTGTCTAATTTACTGACTGACTCACTGGTGACTCCCGTACAGCCCAAACCATAAAAGATAAGTAGTTTTATCTTATGCTGAAAGTGAGTACTAAGATCCGGATTTTTTAAAATTCGCGGAAAACTGTTGTATGAAACTCTTGGTTTTCATTCCATCAGGCGCACTCATTTTCAACAATTACTGCATACAAATCTTCCGCAAAATTGGTAGCAAATGGGTGGCAAATGTGGGGTCAAGGTTGTACGAGTCAAAGTAAATGTAAAATTGGATTTACAACCTCAAAGGGACAAGCCAAGCTTCTCTCAATCTCTTGGGGTGTGTGCTTATAATTTTTTCGCTCAAGAGAGAGCGGGTGAAAGTTTAGTTCCCAACGATTATCTCCAAACTAGTTTTCAAAGTTACACATACAAAAATATGGAATAAGTGACTTTCACATTTTGAAAAATCTACCCCCAAATTCGGAAATGGGCTAAAAACTTTTTAACTTCTTTTTTTTCATGCGTTCATGTTCAAACTCATTTTAAAAGATCTATATGAGTATTCGACAAAGACTGCATAACAATTAGTCAGAGAATTCACCCCCTCGTGGGAAAAATCTGTGTTCAAAGTTCAATTCTCAATTTCAAAACTACACATTCGAAAGTATATGTATATTACGTGACTATTATATTTTCGGAATTAAGATATACCATTTTTAGTAATTGTACACCAATTCACAAAAAGTCCTATATATTTTTGCTGCCCCAAAGTATGCTTTGGGTGTTGTTAAAAATTTTCATTGAATTTCTATACAACTTACTAGCATGTTGTACTGTTTTTTCAAGGCATATCTTTGGGCAGTAGACAATTTTGTTATTTTATATTATCGAGCATATGTATTCAAAAATGGTATATCTTCGCTAAAAATAATTGTTTGAGATAGTTTTTTTTTTAATTTAAGAAAAAGTAATTTACGATAATAAAAAGTCTGAACAAAACACGTCTAAAAAGAGTCCAAATAGGCATTTTTTACAACTTTAAGCTCAAATTACTTAAAATCTCGACGTGATTTATCATTTCTGAATACAGATTCGTGATTAGCACACGAAAATCATCTAGAATCACCACCAACCCTTCAATATACTGGACCTTGTTGCCCAGTGTTATTTTTCCTCTTGAAGCTTCGACTTTACCCAAGGAAATGAAAATGTTTACATTTATTATTTATTGTCCAAACAATGTTAAAAAAACACATACATAACTCAGAGGGCAGAAAGAGTAAGAGAGAATGGGGAAGACTCAGTTGAAGATATCCGTTTCTTTATCTACAGAAACCCCAAATCTTTTAAACCCGCTTATTAGTTTTACGCGCGGACCTAATTAAAAGCAAAGCTGGTATAATTTTGGAAAATAGATTTTCAGTGGCTTCCGAGCCCAAAGTAGAGAGGTACCACTTGCTCTTCTGCTGAGTAAATTCCCTCAGACAATCCAATTGGCAGCTTTAGTAACACTACCAAAGGATACATAACCTAACTTAATTCAACATTTTTGGAAGGAGGAAAGGGTACAAAATTTTTTTTGGTCATTTGCTTTCGATCGCGCTGTGTTTGTTGTAAATATCTATTGCTTTGTGGGTTTAGGTGAATAACGGGTTGCGCGCTGGATTAGAATGTGCCTTTTCCTGTGTCACTTCCTGAAGGGGTTCGAATATTTCAGTATGTAACATTTGCTTCCGTAAAACGTTTATCAATAACGTGAACACAAAAACAGCTGCGACCAAGTTCATGTGATTTATTAGAGGGAAACTAGACCGATTGCTGTGCCTCTTCCTGAAGGGGTTGTTGGAACATAATCTTTAACAGAGTTCCCACCTTAACTAAATGCGCTACATTTAAGTACATATTTACGTAAACTAATAAGTATGTATGATCAATCGATAGCTAAGAAAGTCTAGCATTCTGACGTCACAAGCCATGCCACAAACAGCTGTGTGTGCGCTCTCACACCCACACACTTGCACTTGCTCTCTCTTCCCCTTGCGCTCAGCAAACAAAGGGGGAAAATTTAATTCTCTGCATGGGGGCCTCTCTGCTGCATTGCCCTCTGTTGTGTTGTGCTGTGTTTTGTTTGGGTTTGGATCTTGTTTGTGTTCTTCTTGTTGTTGATGTTTATGAGACCTTTGACCTCGCTGTGCGTATGCATAAGAAGCAAAATGCAAACAAAGACGCAATTTTTGCACAAATTTAACTTGAAACTCTCTTATATCTTCGTCGGCTTTGCTTTATGCATATTAACGCGCCGCCCTCCCCTGATGACTCACGCGAAAGAAAGTCCGCTTTTGGGGCTCACTTTTGCCAAATCGGCGAATTCGACGACACACAAACAAAAAGATATGACAGAGACGGCGACAACGACGGCACCCGCGACCGGAAAGACGAGTTAACTTTTAACTCTTCTGGGAAATAGTCAACTAGGCTTAACCAAATGCAACGGAGGAGGAATATGATTCATTCCTATGTAGGAAACGATTTCATCTGATTGATGTGCATATTATTGTTACCTCATAGCCGGTCAACAGTTGGGCAAGCAAATTGCTTGTGTTGGTCAGCTTCTCCTCGGTGCCCAGTAAAGTGATGTGCAATCGATCCATTAGATGATGCACGGAATGGGCATTAGGGGCGACAGTCCATTCGGCAAATGTGATGAGTGTGGACATCTCCAGTTTGTCCTTGTAAGCTTCGTATGACTGCATTTGCTGATAGCGCGATGAGATACGATTGATGGTGTCAGTAATTACTTCCATTTTGGCCGTGATTGGGGCATTGAGATTCATATAGCTGGTCACCGACTCAATGGCCAGAGCCACATATTGAGCATGCTGCTGGGCAAGATATTCAGTGGATGATTTATGACAAGTGCTGCGGCTCCTGCTTACCTTCTCTTCGGACTGATCAATTTGCCGGCCAACCTCTTTGAGCCGTTGCAGCACTTTACGCTGCTTCTCCCGCATCAGGGGGAGTTCTATGTTAGCCGCCAGGGGAGAGGATTGCACTATGTCCCAGGCTTTAAGTATTCCCGTGGTGACCTCTTTGACCACATGGATGACATCCAAAACATCCTCAATCACAGCCGTTGTGGGAGTGGGTCGTTGCACCAGCAGCAGCAGCGATACCAGCAGCCCGAATTTCAGAGCCAGCATTTGCATGTTGGTGTGTGTGTTTTAGCTTAATCTAAATTTTCTACACATATAAATAAATGCCGTTTCTCACACGCACACACACGCGCACGCAACTGCCCCCGTTGAGAATCAAAACACGAATGCGACGAAATCAGAGAGTTGAGTTTGGGTTTGGGTCAACTGCGTCTGCTGAGTCTGTCGTTGATTAAAATTTCTGTTTTTTCAATGCACACATACAAAGAGCCCCAATGAGTGTTTGCTTTGTTATTGTGACTAACTTTTTATGTCTTTGTCTGGTTTTTTTTTTCTGGTTGTAGCATATAAAATGGAGCATAGGTCAGCAGCTTAAGTGCGAGCGAGCAGGCAATAGCAACATCAACATCAACCGCAGCAGCAGCAGCATAACAGCTGCAGAGCTAGGCTTTGTAATCGATTGTATTGTTATCGACGTCGTTTAAACGTAACGGTAGACCCGAGGGTAGATTCAAAATGTAACTCATTTTGACATGCAATGTACCAGCAGTGGAATTAGTAGTGTTTATTTTTTTACATATGACATTTTTTGCCGTGAGCCCAATGCCGATTTTTCATTTTTTATTTTTACAATTTAATAATTTGTTGTCTTAAATGTGTAGTACATTATTCATTTTTCTTATTTATTAATACTTACTTATTTTCTAGTGCTTAAAGTTGTTTGAAACTTATGATTAGGGCACTAGTCACAAAAATAAAAAATTCACAAAGTTCCAATTTAATCCGCAAATCTAAATAAATTAACATTAACATTGAGAGAGACATTTATCATGTGGCCAAAATACCGGACTCTGAGTTCCAAATCATGATTAGATCAATGTCTAACCGCATTTTCTAGCTCATAAATAAGTTTGGAGGCTGGAACCATTGTTAATTGATTTTTTATTATCCTTATTTTGCTCCTTTTTTATACCCTTGTAGAGGGTATATTAAAATTGTCCAGATGTTTGTAACGCATAGAATGAAGCATCTCCGACCACATAAAGTATATATATTCTTGATCAGCATGACAAACTGAGTTGATATAGCCATGTCCGTTCGTCCGTCTGTTTCTATGCTATCTCCTCCGATAGTTTTAAAGCTATCTTAACCAAACTTTGCACGAAGCCTCTTGGTACATTTACGCTGCAAATTTGTCGGAACCGGCCGGATCGGATGACTATAGCATATAGCTGCCATCAAGCTGCAAGGGTATATAAACTTCGGTCGAGCCGAAGTTAGCTTTCCTCTATTTTTATTTTTTCCAAGACTGGCTTTAATTTAATTTCGCAGTCCAAATTGAATTTTTTTATGAAAAATGCAGAAAACATGCTTTTACTTTAATAAATATATTCGATATTGTTGATTAAACTAAAATCGAGCACGTTTTAACATTTTTAGCAAAAAAAAAAAATTGTTAATTATGTTTTAAGTATCTTTTAATGAACAAAATATATGGGGCTTTAATCAAATTTCGATGAGAGTATATAGAAATGTTTTTCGGATAAGAATAACCAAAGTCTTAGGCAGACTATATTATTAGGACGTCGAGATGCAGAGAGTTCAAGTTTTTCATAGAGGTACGTCGGTTCTTTGATGCTAATAAGCTTATGTAGAAATAACAATGCTCTATAATAGATCCAACATTCTAATACCCTTGTTCCACTGGCGAACATTCAATCACATTCTCGAAAAGTGAATTTTCCTTGTTCCACTGACGAATGTCGTTCACGGCCACACTAACGTCAACAAAGAACAGCTGATTGAATTGCTATGGCGGTAATTGTAAATCAAAGTTCGCCATCCACATATCAAGCAGCATGCCCTCCTGGCAGTCCCACCACTGTATAGCTAGTTTGCGGGATTCATAAATAAGAAATAGTACTGTATTTTAACATTCTAGAACAAAGAACAAAGAATGGAACAATTTCCGCTTGCCTTGGCCATGTACAACTTTTTTTTTTTTTTTTTACTTAGCTGTCTGCTAGATTCAGCGATATTGGACGTAAAAACATTGTCCAGATGCAGTATATCGATATTTTTTAGCCACAAAATACTTTAATCCAACTATCACGCTATTGTTCTCGACAATAACAAGTAGTTTACACTTGATTGTTTGTTGTAAGAGTAGTTTGTTGGTCATTGACCATTTTTCGATGATGATGTCTTTATTATACTTCGATGTATTTCAAAATCAATTATTTCTAGGTTAAAACCGACAGAACATGAGCCTTGAAAAAGAGTAGGATGTCAAACACGTGCGCCTTGAGAAAGGCATACGTGGAGCCCTCCTTCGAACGATGCGATCAGTTGCAAGCTTTCCGAGCGACTGGCCATGTACAACACATGGGCGCAGTCGGTTTTCAATAAAGGTGGTCCATGCACTTCTCCCCCTTGTGCTAACCCCCACCCACTGAGCTACAACACTCTCCGCCCATGGCAACGCCATTGACGCCATCGATAGCATATCGATAGAAAATCTAGCCTTTTAGCGGAAAATAGCTATATATCGTGACAGTAGCTAGATCATCCATGACAGTGACTTGATCGTCCGTCGCGGATGATCTACCGAATGGACATTAATCTCTTATGAGGAATTACACAGAAAGAATGAGGTCATTTAGATCATCCAGCGGATGACCTCTAGAATGTGCCAGTGGAACAAGGGTATAAGTCAAGATCGAAAAGCTTTTTAGAGTAGTTAGAAATGTAGTCAGTTGGCTTTAGGTCAAAACCCTATCTAGCTATATTGTTAAAAGCTACATTCAGTTTATTTTTGCTTGCTGCATCACTGTTCCCAAAGATTTCCACTCCATACAAGAGACCTGGTGTCAAACAATTGCTTATATTTGGGATTTTATTACTCTGCTTAAATGCGTTGATAGAGTTGTTTCTGGCTTCTTGACAGTCTCCATCGAACCACGGTTGCAACCATCCTTGATTGTCTTTCGTCTTTATGAATTTCGCTGCTGATGTGATATGATGAATTTGGTGAGCTCATCGATAGTAGTCTCTCGAGGAGTTGTTGTTGATTTTTCTTGTTCCTGGTTCAATTTCGCCCTATACTCAAGTGACTTTTCTTTTTGCATTTTAGCTTTGGTAGTTTGCATTTTGTCCATCCATTACTACTTAGTATCAATGGATGAGATTGATAAAATCATTAAGGGTAGTTTAAAATAACTTCAGATAACTTCCAAGTGCGCATTTCATTTTGGTTCACTTACTCATAGTTACACTTCGCATTATTCCCTCTTTACAGAGCTTCTTCTATGAGATTCTTGCCGGCAAATGGGTGCGAAATGGCTTACAGATCAAGGGTCAGGCCATGACCTACATTCAGGCGAACTTCTGCAACTCCATGGCCGATATGGATCTGTTCTTTCTGCAGATCTGCGCCACAAATCTGCCGCAGTACTTCTTTCTGCAGAACACCATCGAGCTGTTCGATGTGGGCCAGTGGCTGGAGACGGCACCGCTAAAACAGCCGCAAAAGGCTGAGCAGTCCTCCATGCTGGAGGGTTTTCTCACATTCCTCGCCACGCTGGTCACGAGTCGCACCAATCTGGGCAACGACGAGGCCACTCAGTGCATCATTGAGATAAGCGCCCTGCTAGCCACAGAGAACAAGACACATTCACAGCTGCTGGAGCTGATGCCGGAGCGTTCGGGAAATGTGCATACGAAGAATTTCGAGACGTTCCTCAAAAAGCTGTCGGTGTACAAAGCGCCATCGAGTGGCTCTGAGAATTTGGAGCAGGGCCTGTTCACGCCCATCGATGAGGTGTGGGAAAAATATTACGATCCGCTGCACGTTCTGCTGCGGGCGGTTCACCGGCGTGACTTCCAGTCCTCGATGGACCGTTTCACCAACTACGTCAAGTCGAAAAGCAAAATGCCCGCCAGCGGCAACCTCTGGCCGCCATTCCGCCTGCCCCAGGCGCTGCCCGCCGGTAGCTCCTTCAGCGATCCCTGCCGCATACTCAGCTCCCGCGTTTTTCACTCCACCATACTGTCCATCCTCTTCCGGGCCGTTCACACGCGTGACGTCTCCGAGCACCTGCTAGCCCTGGCTGTGTTCCTGCTGGAGATTTCCGTGGAGACGAGCGGCGATGTCAATGACCAGCCAGCCGCTGCTGCGGCCATGGTGGAGTCCGTGGGCGTTGCCGGGCCTGGGTATCACCATGCCTATGGCCAGGCCGGGAGGCAGGAGCCGCCCAAGCTCTTCCATTGCTATCCCACGGACAATCTCAGCTGCAATTTGAGGCATGTGGTCAAGAAGGTGTCCCTGAAATCGCGTGATCCGCAGGTGACCACCTCCAGCTATCGCTCCAATCCCTTTTACGCCGACTTGGACTTTGATGTGGAAACGGATCCGTCGGAGCAGGCGGCCATGCGCATGATCGGGCAGTCGGAGTCGGATGGTGATGAGGTGGCCGGCGGGGGTGGGGTTGGACCGGGAGCCGTGAGTCGACGCAACGTATCGCAGGCTCTAGTACCCATGCGGGTGCCGGGCATGGAGGTCGCGCTGCCTCCGGATCTTTCGGTGGTGGCAGAGACGGGCGTGGTCATACGCCAGGACAGCAACGAGGATGATCTGCTGCGCGATGGCGACAACGCGATGGACATGAGTCCGGCGGCTCTCGACTTCCACTTTCCGCTGCAACAAATCACGCTGCCCGAGAGCGGCATGGAGGTGGCAATACGACGGGATCTTCTGCTGGCCGAGACGCACATAGAGGGCAGAGGAGCTGGGGGAGTGGGGCCAGGTGGTGGCGCAAGTGGCGGAGTACCCAATGAGATGTTCTCCCCGACCACACCCACGGGTGGCATGCTGCTGCCATTCCAGCGTGTCCAACCGGTGGCGGTCCCGAGCAGTGGCAATATGGACATTGTGCCTTCGCATGCCCTCGGAGCGGGCAGCTTTGCCGGCAGCGGACGGCGCCACAACTATGATGCGGGTGGAGCCCGCAAACGGTCCGTGGACATCGCCATCGGTGGCAGTAATAAGGATGAACTGCACATGGACGAGAGTATATTGTCGCTGCTGCTCAAGCTCCACTCGCAGCTCAGCGGCACTCTGGACAGCTTCTCGCTGAGCGATGGCGAGGAGTTTGACCCCTCGTCCATGGAGGTGGACTGCAATGAGGCGAGCACCTCGAGTGCCGCCGTCGCCGTCGAAAGCACAGCCCTCGCGGAGTGCACTGCTAGTTCCAGGAGTCGGCCTGCTCGCTCGCGCCACAACAACTACCAGAACATACATGTGTCCGCTTCGCGGATTGGCGACGGCCCGTTCTTCATAGGCAATCTGCTGCGTAAAATTGCCAAGCGGGATGAGCTGTGTGCCCAAAGCATCGACGACATACGCGCCCGCCTCTGGCCCAATCAGCGCGAAAAGCAGGCAGAGGCCAAGGCGCGCGAGGCCAAGGAGAAGGAGGAGCGCCGCAAGAAGGCACGCGAGCGTCAGCAAAAGATGATGCAGGACTTTGCCAACAAGCAGAAGCAGTTCATGCAATCGGCGGCGGCTGCGGCCAACAACATGGAGTACGGCCTTGAGGACGACGACGACGAGGATCTGTACGAGGAGCAGCCGCGCGAGAAGGAGTACGACTGCATTATTTGCAACTGCACGACGCCCAGCACCGAAACGAATCCCATCGGCTTGGTGGTGCTGGTTGAGTCCAGCGGCATTGTGGGCCACCGTCGTCGCATATCGGAGCGCTTGCCGCTCCCGCTCAATGTGGAGGATGAGTACCGGTTGGCCCACACCACGCGCCTGGCCACAGAGTTCGGACGCCGTACCGAGCTGCTCAGTCTCAAATTTGGCGAGGAGTCGTGGTACCTGTCCAATAACATGGCATACGATAATGGCGTCCATGTGCAGTCCTGCGGCCATCATGTCCATCTGAGCTGCCTGGAGGCGTACCTGAAGACGCTGTACACCACACAGCGGCAGCCGGTGCAGGATCGGGGCGAGTTCTACTGCCCGGTGTGTCGGCAATTGTCCAATTCTGTGCTGCCGCTCAGTCCGCAGCTGGACAGGCCGACGCATATGGTGCGATCGGGCAATCAGCCGTTCGAGCAGCTGGTGGCCGATCTCACAGACCTGATCAAAGAGAACGAGACGATACCAGTAAGTGTAGGAATTTGGTGAACCCCCTCAATTTCAACTAATCGCATTCTCCTTTCCCATTCACACAGCAACCAACTAAGCTGACTGAGGCCATGGGCCATGCCATGGAGGTGATGACCAACATTGCCCAGCGCAAAGTGAAATGCGCCTCCATCACGTTCCGCAAGCTGTTCATCTTTGTGACCTCCATTGCCCGCACCAATCTGGAGGCGGAGATCATTCAGCGTGGCGGCTCTCTGTGCTCAGCGAATGCCACCCGCTACAAGCCGAAGCGAGACTGCATTGTTCCACTGCTGCATGTGCTATCGGTGCACGTGCGAGTGCTGGTCGAGTGGCCGCTGTGGAGCAGTTGGGCCTCGCTGGCCGGGCTCCCGGTTAGCGATACGGAACCCCTGCCGGCCCATTGCCTGGAGCTGATACCTAGTCTGCTGTCCGATCCCATAGCTTTGCTCCTGAAGTTCATATTGCTGGCGCCGCTGCATCTGGACCAGGGTGAGTCGAGCATGGGCCAGTTGTCCGGTTTAATCTTTAAATTTTGATTTGCCTCCACACAGATTACTTCACCTGCATGGTTAAGGTCATGTACAATTTGCTGTACTATCAAATTGTGGTCCAACTTTGCGTCACCTTGACGGATATGGAGTGCGATCACATCCTGGCCCACTATAGCGAGACACAGTCCGAGGACACTTCCACGAGCAGCAGCCGAAGCAGCAGAAACAGCGCGACACGATCTTTCCAGCTAGGCCAGGCCATGGCCTTGGTGTTGGGACAAACGAATCGACTGGTCCATCTGCGTCGCGATAGCATACCCAGCACGAGCAGCTCAGCGGCCGCCAGCAGCAACAGCACCACCAGAGGAGGCAGCGGCAATTCCATGTGCCCAGAAGTAAATCTCAAGTCTATGGAGCTGCAATTGCAATCACTCTGCCTGCCATTCCTGAGGATAGCGGCTCTGTTGCGCCAGCACTTGTATCGCCATGAGATGCCCGAGATATCGGCACCGGGTCTGGAGTTTGTGCGTCTTGTCTACTATCTGGAACTGGTCACGGACTCCATGGACTGGGACTGTTTCAACGCCTCCAAGGGCCTTTGCTTCATACCGGGCACTGAGCAAACGTTACCCCATTTCTGGTGCAAGCAGTTCATGGAGGTACGTCCGCCCTCGGACACAGTGCGTGAATTGATGTTGTTCAATCAGCATTCACTGTGGCAGCAGCCACGTCTTCTAGAGCTGCCGCGCGAGTACGAACGCCTGTTTACGGTAGGTGGTGGGGAGGATTGCTCAAAGATTCGCATTAATTTAATTATTATGCTATTATTTTGTAGTACTACCACGAGCGGCCCTGCCTCAACTGTTACAAGGTGCCCAAGGAGAGCTCCATTTGCCTGCTGTGCGGGACCATTGTTTGCCTCAAGCAGAACTGCTGTGCGGAAAACGAATGCTGTGAGGCAGTCCGGGTGAGTTTACAAAGCCCAAATAGCAAATAGAAATGGCAATAAGTGGAGGGGAATCAGAGAAATAGTGAAAGGAAATGCATAAAAGGAAAGATAAAAGAAAGAACGTGCGAAAAGTATGTGATGTTGAATAAATTAAAGTATAACGGGGAAAGTTTAAGGAGATACAACGGACTATGATACTTACTACGTTCATGCTACACTCATTTTGAGAAGACATTTCATGAAATGGGTGTACAACTTAGATTTAATGAGCTTATTTTGCTAGTGTTAAAAGATTAACTTATAAATTAAAGCCAGAGATTAAATCCGTAACTGAAACCGTAACTTTTAACAGCTAAAAAAAAAATGTTTCTATAACCGTAACCAAATATCTCTTATTAACTTAACCGGTTATCAGTACCAAAAATGAAACAAATATATGGGTTATATGCGGTTTTCCTCTACTTTTCGATATACCTAAATTTATTTGATGAACAAATAAAAGGACAGATGAAGAAGGTAAAGATGTTAGTTAGCTGCGTTGTCTCTTTCTCGTTCTTCATCTTACGCTTTATTTGTTATGCCAATATGTTTGTATGAAAACGTGTTGTTATTTGCGCGATCGCCTTTTTCAAGTTACTCTCTTCCTCTGAATGTGAATGTAAAAGAAAGCCTTAAACATGCTTATGTATGTATAGATGTATATCTGAGATAGAAATGTTTCGTGCGCCTTTATGATGGGATTACATTGCTTCACAAAGTGTCTCATTCAGTGTCACAGCGCAAAATTTCTACAGCATTTAGTACTTTTACTGAATAAAACAGATTCCAAATGGAGCCGCTTTTGTCTGTATGATTTGTCAAAGTGATATTTGATACCAATAACCGTAACCGAAACCCTTAACAGAATAAGGTTTGGGGTCAGTTCCAACAAACGTAATATAACTGTAACCGGAAAAAAGCGATCTGCCAAATCAGTAACCGTAACCCTAACCGTTATTCTTTTCGGTTTTAATCTCTGATTAAAGGTGTAGGTGTGTCCGCTATAAAGTTTTACTGCGGCGCGCTGAGTAGCTGACCCCAAATCCGAACAGCATGAATGCTAAATTGTCTTTTCGATACTAGAAGCTTATCAGGCATGTTCTCAATTTCACCACTTTTGAAATCGAACGCAATTCCGCTTCGGTTTCGTTTTTGTGTTCTCAATTCCTAATGAAACTGCTCACTTTTTCCTATTTGCAAACCACTGGTCCAAACGAGATTGACACTAGATACATAAGAGAGAATTCACACTTCCAAGCGAAACGTTCGAAAATGGAACAGTCGAAGGATGAGAGAGGCTGACAAAAGTCAGCCAGTCGATTTTGTACTTATAATGCAACCTAAAAAGGTTCCACTTTTGGTTTGGCTGGGCAATGCCAAATTCTGGAAACATTAAACAAAATATAGAGGAAAGCTAACTTCGGCTCGACCGAAGTTTATATACCCTTGTAGCTTGTATAGTTTATATAAATAAGTAGCCTGATTCCACTGACACAAATATGTACATTCGGCCAAATGTACATATTTTTAACAAGGCCTCCTATATACATTTTCTACACCCAATTTCTATGGCAGCTATACTAAATAGTTGTCCTATCAAACTTGTTGGAATTATGTGAAAGCATAGAAAACTTATAAATACGAGGTGTGGAGACGTTCGCGTTGAACACAAAATAGTTTTTCTAACTAAAACTACTTTTTCGACCGATCGTTTCTATGGCAGCTATATGCTATAGTCATCCAATCCGAGGACCGAGGGTCAGACGGACATGGCTATATCAACTCAGCTCGTCATGCTGATCAAGACTATATATACTTTAAGTGGTCGGAGATGCTTCCTTCTATGCGTTACAAACATCTCGACCCTTTGCAAGGGTATAAAAATTTCTTTGTAAAGCGTAGTACGGAGACGCTGACAATTTTGTCGGAGCCTGCCAATCTAAAATACCATAGCTCAGAAAATCCGCTCATGAAAATTGTCAGAGCACATTGTCACAGCGAGTACGGAGCAACCAACAATTCGCTCTGACAATTGCATGGACCTGTCAACTCGTTTTTTTGAAAACAGCTGATAAATTGTCGAAGGGGTGTCTGGAAATTATGAAACTTGTTTGATAATTGTCAGAAGTACCTTTGGAAGTTGAGCAAACAATGAAAAAAATTAAGGCAAAGAAGGCCCAAAAAAAAAAACTACAATTATTTGGACAACTGAGAGGTGGACAAACAAGTGGAGCTGATCAAAGTGGGCGAGTCCAACCAATTTTATGGAATCTGGCCAATAAACAGCATTTCGATACCCGCAGCTGTATCACTTGTGGCGGAGAATCCTTCTCTGTATGCTTCTTCCGGTATGCCATTTGCCCAATGTATGCCCACCACCCGAGTCTAAACCTACGCAGTCTCCACAGCCCACGGAACGGACCAACAGCCAACTGCCAAGCAGCCCAAAGCTGAAGTTTCCACAGCCCATTATAGTAGTGGCTCCTTCGGCTTACTGTGGTAGCTTCCGTTGCTACTGTTGTGGCCACCTTTAAATCCGTATTCACCTAGTTTTTCCTCCTCTAATACGCCCGGCTAGTATGATCCGCCTCCAGTCAATGGAGCTGGCTGTGGCTATGAATATTGCCTCTGGTTTAATGTGCGGCCTAGCAATTTTAATCTCCAGATGCGTTTTATGTTGTCGTTATAGCAGTATGCCTAAGTGTCTAAGTTCTGCTCCCGCAGTCCAAAATAAAGGGCTTCTATCGCCTCACACAAAATGCTTCCATGAATTAGACCGTGGCATTAACACAGACAACTGAATTTTCCCTAGTGACGTGACTTCCATTTTCAATTTTATACACTCTTTTATTTTATTAGAATTAGCCCGCTTATTTTTTATACATTTTTTGCCTGGTCACACTACATTGTCTGAGCGGCTCTGGAAATTATCAAACAATTTCCACTCCGACAAAATTGTCAGCGTCTCCGTACTACGCTTAAATCAATTAAGGACTTAAATGCAATTCAATTTTCACTAACAATTTCTAAATGGATCACAAAATTAAGGAAAACTCACTTTATGTACATCTAACAACTGTACGAGTGAGTAATTTGGCACTTTTTATTCCACCGACCAATATGCATTACTTTTCAAAACGAAAAACTTTTTCTTTTTGGTGTTGCGAGAACACGAATCAATTCCACTTTCGAAAAGTTGCATTGGAAGTGGAATTAAGAAAATGCCTGTATGTCTTAAAGCTTGGTACAGCGAAATCTCTGCACGTTATATCGCCGATAGCAAGTGCGAAATAAGGCGCTCATCTCTAGTTGTTTTGGTTACAAATTTAAATTGGCGGGAACATTTAAATTAATTAACAGCGAATAGTTATGGTGGCCTCCAATGATGCAATAGCTTTCTGTAATTTGTTAGAAGCGATAGTGAAGGCACCTAGGGTTCGACAGAGTTTGGTTAATCCTTTTTTTTGCAAATAATTAAATGGTTTTTAGGGTCATCGTGACCTTTAATACGCAAATGGTTCTCTATGGACACGACTAGGGAAGGGTCTGAATCGACTGTTTGGGCGATGGCATCTCGTTATTATGTACTTATAATGTAACGCCATAGATTAGGAGATGTCGTCTACGACTTGCGGCGACAAGCAAGTCCCATTTCTGACCATTGAAAAGTTGTGCAGCTTATCCGTTCGACATACAGAATCGCCGTCGTCCACAATTGAATCGCTTTGTGCTGGGCCAAAGTTGCTCATCATCAGCCATTTCGTACGAGGAGCTATAGGTTCTGCAAAAAAGAATTAACACGTATTTGTTTATACATATGCAGGCGAAAACGACATATGTATGTGGAGCTAACTCCCACTCCACCGCCTCCTTGAATTGCGATGGGTACGCCACTATCGCTTCCACTCTTGGTGTGTCCTTTAACGAAGCCCAAGCCGCGTTGCAATGGTCTCCTAGAAAAAACAAACAGTTGTGAATAACATAATTTAACTCAATAATTACTATATTTACCAAGCTTTCCAAGGGCAGCATCAGATGATTTTTATCAAGTCGCTATCATAAAACTGCAACAGCAAAATTTTTTTTATTTTATTACATCAATTAGGGCCACCTTCTCCTCCAATGAAAAGTTGCGCATTTATTACTCATTTTTAAACACCGCGCCACACACTTGTGTGGCGTGACAACGAAAAATATGGTTTACAGATATTTCACACCTTCGAAATAATCACTCGTTGCGTGACTATCGGGTGACTATCGCGTGACACGTTGATGTCGGTTGGCAGCTCTGTGATATCGATATGATTATTTCGCGCGTGAACTCCAGACCACCTCACAAAACGGCAACCTGCGAAATCCGTGCGAAATCATTTTTTTTATATGGAGTTTTTGATTTCGCTGGTATTTCGCGGTTCGATTCTTTTTAAAAATAACCTTAAAGTTTGTTCAAGATTTAAGAGAGAGGTCGAAAAAATTAAATGAAAAGCTGCATAAATGGTCTCTGCGTCTTAATCCATAAACGTATCTGGCGATATTGTTATGAGCTAGTTTGATCAACATAACAGTCGTTAAAACAGCCACATTATGATCAAATTTCAGTTTGCCAATGCGTATGGCGTCACTATTTGCAAGCACCTCTATGCCGAAATGCATTTACTATTAGAAAGATATTATTGAGAAAGGTTGAGGTTTCTTAGTATTCCATAGGTTCTACCAACATCTTTTACAATATGAGATAATATGGGAGACAATATGAAATAAAAACCATAGAAAAGAAGGAAATAAAATAAAAAAAAGACACTCAAAAGAAACACGTGCGGGACTGTGGTAGGAGCAGCTAAAAAGAAAAAATAGAATACATGAAGGGGACAACAGAAGAAATGAAAACTTCGGGTGGAGGGATGGAAGGAGATCGATAAAACCACAAGAAGGCACAAAATTACCAAAGGTTGCAAGCATAAAGTAGAAAGAGTGTAGAAACACAAGAGGAAAGAAGGTTAATGTCACAGAAGGTAGAAAAAAGATGCTAAGAAGACAACAAAAAAGAAGAGGAGGTTAGATTAGGTTAGTTTGCAATGGTTGAAATTAAGTGTTTGGCATCGTTTCAAGGTTATTCGATAAAAAGGAATCTTTCACTGAGCCCATGCGGCTTTTATCCGGAAGGATAAGAGTATTGAGTATCTGAGAAAATGAATACGTTACACTCTTTTTGATCACGAGGGATTTCAGAAAGTTGCCAGCCCTCTGGATGGATACAACTTTGGTTTGTTAAATACTACAATGATCAGGAAGTCGAAGTGAAGACTCCAGTTTGGAGCAATCTGTGAAAATATTGATGGCATTCGGTTTGTGATGGGACTTCGAGTTCCAGTTCAGATGACTAGGAATTAAATTTCTTAACTTAAGCCCCCTATGCAGTTGTGAAGTAACGAGAAGTAATGTAAAATTTTCATATACAACATTTTGACAGGAGAGCAGATGTAAAATTTATTGTATGAGATTTTGGGCTTAAACGGGAAAAGCTGAAATTTTTATATTAGAAAGTATAGTTTTTCGTTTGAACCCCTTAACCAAAACAGTTCCTAATTTCTCTCTGATTTCGTATTCCTTCTCTTCTATGCAGCACACTTTATCCTGCGGCGGTGGCATTGGCATCTTTTTGGTGGTTACCTCCACGTACATAATTGTCATACGCGGACGTCGCGCTTGTCTTTGGGGTTCCCTCTACCTTGATGACTTTGATGAAGAGGATCGTGATCTCAAGTGAGTTTTGCTGTATTTCACATTTTGTGTCCCATTTTGTAATCATTTCTTTCCTGTTACAGGCGCGGCAAGCCCTTATACTTGAGTCAGGATCGTTTCAATCTGCTGGAATCGCAGTGGCTATCGCATAAGTTTGCTCATACAAAACACACCTGGGTGTTTCATCGCGATCTCTTGTGAAACATGGAAGATTTACTGCGCAGCATACAGGAGCTGGTTGGTCAGATCTGAGAGCTGAGCTGCCCGCTGCCCGCCTAGTCGAACCGCCTCCTATCCAAATGATGACTATTTGGTTTTATTAAGTTATAAAAAGAAAACAATCAATTTCGAAGTGGTGGCATCCCGCATCCCGAGCACCCCTAGTAGTAGTCGCAGCAGCAGCTTCAAAAAATTGCAATTTCCAATGATATTACGAAATTTTTTTTTTTTAAATATTTAACAAAAAGAGCAGAATTGATCTACTCGCGTAATTGTTTATCTCTCTCTCACACACACACACATACACACGCATATATATATATATATAACTTTATCTGCCTAACCGATCGATCACAATGCATGTGAATCTCTCAAGCAACAAAAATATTTACGACTTATAAATATTTACCTATATATATATATATATATATATATAAACCCATCCAATATATCCAACAAATGAGGAGAACATGCTCAAACCAATCCGCACGGGTTTCTCTAGTTGCGTTGCTCTTTACCTAAGCTAAGTCTTAAGTATCCCCATTCCCCACCCTCCTCCTTTCCCATTCAAACACACACTCTCTCCCTCCTCTCTCTCTCTCTATCCACCTCCCTCTCTCTCTCTAGGTTTATCTAGGAAAACAAAAGAAAATGAAAGTCTACTTTTGGCCTCATGAGTTTGTGCATGTAAAAAATTAAAACGAAAGATTTATATAGTTAATATATATATATACATACATACATATAAAAAGAAAACGAAAAGCGAATTGTGAATTGCTTAGTAAATAGTTTTTGCATTACCACATAAGAAGAGACAAGAGGAAGAAGGCAAAACAGAAAGAAGAACAAAATTATGGAAGCAAGCAAAAATGCATTGACAAACGAAAGACACCCGAAAAATTGGGACTAGACGAGAATTTGTTGTTATTAGTTTTTAACAATACTAAACAATTGTGTGTGTTATGTAGGCGCCTAATTAATCCCCGCCCTACCCAGAAAGAGAGTAAAAAGTAAACAAACAAAAAATTATATGCAAGTGTAAAATTTTGAAATTTATTTTATCAACGATTTCAGGTGATAGGGAGTACCCTTTGCAAGTAAGTTACATGGGAGGGGAAGGCAAATGACTCTTTTTCCCTTGCAAGGTGCTAAATACACACTCAGGATTACAGACAGTTTCGAATTAACCATGACTCTTATCGGACTTCTTCTCAGTCAGGCGACTCCACTACTCAAACGTATAATTTAAGCCTATATGACATAATATTATATTAATCGTTGCATTAGTTAAATGCGTGTGTCTATATGGGCATTTTCAAAATTGGTTCTCCGAGACCAACAAAAAAAGTTCTTGAAAAATCTTTGCCTTATGATTTTATCGTTCAGAAAAATTCAAATTTAACTAATTTAAGTCATTTAAACATATATTAGTTACCCATGATAAGCATATCAACTGCAAAGTTGCACAAGTGCTTTTTCTTTTTTTTTTTGCTTGCACTCTTTAATATTATCCTCGGTAAGATAGAATATACATGATAAAGAGCTGTTCCACCAAATATCACTCAGACAACAAAAATTCTATAAAAATGCAAAAAGTGCAATGCAATGTCGATTAACTGTACATTTTTAGCTTGTTTTTATCCACTTTCCAAGTATTCAATATTAAACAACACTTCTGCATTTACAGTAGACGAAACTACGGACAAAACTGAACGATACATAGAAAATCTTATAGTTGGAAAACATTTTTTAGGTAGCTAACATATAAGATGCGGGAGATGCCAGAGCAATTGGAAATGTGCAAGATCTTCCCAAACACAAATCACTCCAATCGGATCAGCATTCCATTAAAATTTACTTGAGAGCTTTGCCAAAAATAATTCAGAAGCACTTCAATCGATATTGAACAGGGAGCCCAGATTTAAAAACTATTAATAGATAGATACATTTTGTTTTTATTTTTGTTGTACAAATTTTTGATCGTTGTCGATAAACAAAAGGAACAAAATATGTAATAAAAACTAATTTAAAAGCTTGGCTTAGGGCCGTCAGCTTTTCTGAACATTTAAACATTGCTTGATACAAATTTAAACTTTGCTTGCAATTGACAAAAAAAAACTATTTTTATCTGAATTATCTTAAGTTATATTAAAAATCTTCATTTAATATTTTCTTTCTATACAGGATAGCATCCTCAATATAATTGGCCAAGTTTTCTCAACCCATGTCTCCATCTAGAGTGGGGTAGACCTGCAGTTCCTCAAGTACGTACTCCCTTCTTAAAACAGCGCCAGCGAAGCTCTTGCAGAATAGGTCATCTTCCAATAAAGTGCTGCATGTTCTCTAGCTCCGCGTACCATCCAATCCCATGTCTGAGCGTATACTGCGCCAAAATATGCGGTAGTCTGGTACTGTTGTACTCGAACTGTGTTTTTGTTATATAACTGAGGTGCAGATTATGTCTATAAAAATGTCCGTCTCCATTGTCCAACCGTGGTCCATTAAAAATTGGAATTTAATTTTGCTATAAAAAGAACGGCTCGATAGTTTTCAAAGGTTGAACATTTATTGGATAGGTTGGTTCATGGCATTTATTTATGAAAAACAATTTCGGTCAATTGACCACCACGGCTGACTTGGCAGTAGCCCATTCGATTTGAATTGTTTCGGCACGTATGACAGCAATAGCAACTCGAATCTCGTTCTTCAACTCATCAATTGTTTCAGGATTGTTTGCATAACATTTGTCCTTTACCGCTCCCCAAAGATAATAGTATAACGGTGTCAGATCACAGCTTCTTGGCGGTCAATTCACATCTCCATTATTCATATGATTATTCGATTTTCGAAGATAGGGCGCAAAAGATCGATTGTGGTGTGCGCTGTGTGGCACGTAGCGCCGTCTTGTTGAAACCAAATATCGTCCAAGTCTTCCGCTTCAATTTCCTCAAAGAACCAATCACTCACCATTCACGATCACGGTGGCTCCTTCATTTTCAAAGAAAAATGGATCAATGATGCCTCGAGACCAAAATCTGCACCAAAAAGTGACACGTGATGGGTGCATTGGCTTCTCGACGACGATATGCGGACTTTCTGTGCCCCAGATGCGACAATTTTGTTTATTAACATAACCACCGAAGTGGAAATGTGCTTCATCCGAAAAGATGATTTTTCGGTAAAATTCACCATCTTCGGCCAAACGATCTTCCGCCCAATTTGCGAACTGTAGACGATTCGAATGGTCAAATGGCTTTAGCTGCTTCACCAATTGAACTTTGTATGGCTTTATGGCAAGGTCTTTTTGCAAAATTCGCATCAAAGAAGTGCGCGAAATGTTCAATTGTTGAGATCGATGGCGAGTTGACGTCGATGGTTGTTCAATCACCTTTTTAGCAACCGCGGCAATGTTTTCGGTCGAGCGCACCGGACGAGTACGTACACGGGTTGGTTTATCCACCAACATTGCAGTTTCACGAACTCGCTTCACGAATTGATCCACAAATTGAGTTTTCAGAACATTTTTTTTGTTAAATGTTTTTTTAAAATTTCGCACAGTTTGAGTCGAGGACTCACCACTTTGGAAATATGTTTTTAATATTTCCCAACTTTCTTCAGGCAAATAGCGACCCATTTCGTAAATGTCAATGTTTTTACTAAATATAAGTCGCTTTCCGAATGTCATTTGACGTTTTTAAAGTCGAATTATGAATAGTTCAAATTCCAAACACTAGATGGACCACCCTTTATATAATTTGGCGTATTTTCCGGTAATTTATGTATTCGTTTGACAAAATATCCACTTTCTCGCTGACTTCGCTTCCCCAGACTTTTGCCCCATAGCAGAGAACGACTCTACTAATGGCGTTGTAGACCTTCCATTTTACGCTAAGATTCAGGCTATCATTGCTTAAAAATTTACCCCATACGGAGTATATGCTTCCCTTAGCTTCTTTTAACCTGGTATCTACATGATTTCTGAAGCTCATAGTGGGTGTTAACACGACTCCGAGGTACTTAAATTCCGAGATAACTTGCACGGTCTCCGACTGAAAGAACCACATTTCTATTAATAAAGTCAACGAAACGATTAACAGCGTTAATGAGTCTTCCATAATTGATAGTGTATTTGCCGACTTTGTTTTAGGGCAGTGATGCCCAGCCGTATGCTCTTTGAGTACGTTTTGTTTTTGTAATGGCACCGAAGATAGGAAATCAATGATCGTATGTATACATGCAGGGCGCGAGTTATTCAAAACGACACACATGCAAACGATTTCGTGTGTGTGCGTCGCGTAGAACAAAATCCGCTTTAGTTCTCTTCTTTGATTGGTGTTTGCGCGCGCAAGCAAACTGACCAACAACAATTTCATTATTGGTATTGGTGCTTTTCTTTGTGAGTATTGGGGAGTGCTCTGTCGTATGCTGCTTTTGGGCATGCCTGTTTTAAGGTATAAATATGCTCCGCTGACGTCCTGCGATGTTGATGGAAGTTTCTCGGCATTTAAAATGATTCTGTCAGACAAGCGCCATGGCTTAGTAGTAGAAAACCTAGAAAAGATAATGGTAACGTATTGCAAACAAAATTATAAATAACATTAAAATTAATAAAAATTATTCATACTTTAAATCGGCTTTTACTTAAATTCGCATTGAGGGAGATGGTGTGGACATGAATGCCATATTGTCTAAATAGTCATTCTGCATTCATCCAAACGATTATATTGATCTAGGTGAAAGCACAATTCCGAAATGTAGTACTGTATGTCTCTGATATATTTTATGTTTTTTTTTCACAGCTTGGAACTCGTTTCAACATTATAAAATTCTTATCTTCTAAATATACTAGCAAACACAGAAAAACTCTTATAAACATTACCCGCGCTCTAATGCTCTCTAAAATAATTATGGACTCCCAATTTTTGTGCTGTTTGCCGTGCAATTAACGCATTACCCACATCTTTCATATCCATCATATTGGGAGAATCAGGACTTCCCAGATTCCGGATCGTATTGAAGAGTCGACCATGCAACTTATTCCAAAACTATACACTACATCTAACCGCCTGTTAAAAAAAAAGATATCTCTGCCATTTTCAAACAAAAACGCAAATACAACTGTCTCTCCACCCTCAGGCGTTGTCAATACGCATTTTTAAAAAAGAACGTATACGTATACTTCATAGTGCGTATGCGTATTTTAGCTACGCTTACGTATACTTCAAAAATACGCACA